>VZSV01000007.1:5070133-5171154 GCA_013398735.1 Nothocercus julius
TTCACACAGCTGTACTTTTATTAAATTTAGATTTGATAGCTCTGGCTATTTTACAATACAGATGGATGCCAGTTGTGTGAGGTGTCTGTTGGTAGATATGATTCCGTCTGCTTAGTTCATGTGATGGTAAGAAGACATATAGTGCCCTTAAATGTTATGGAAGTTGGTTGTAGATCTGGATTAAATACACTGAAGCCTCTTTCCTGTGTTTCTTCCCACAGCAGAAACAATACTCTAAGCATTTGAAATAGTAGATTATATGATATGGTGCTCTGAAAAACTGTGTTCTGACTGTGTTTTTTGATGTTTTTGCCACTTTTTTTTTCCACCAGCAGCTGTTACTTTACTAAAGTGTTTTTACATTAAAGTTTACATTTGCATTGAAATACATAATATTGATTCTTTGAATATCTGAATTTTAACTACTAAAATCAGCATAATGTCAAATCAATGCAAATACTTTGAAAAGCAGTTTGCTTCTGAATTTTCATTTTGGATTTGCTTCTCGGAGCAGGTGCCTAGAATTTGGATTCATAGCTTTGTAACTTTTGCTACATTGTTAGTTTGATTATACCCATTTTTTAAAATAAAGTCTTTTTTAAGGCAAGCACATGTAGTAGCTATTCACTAGACTTTTTTCCTCTGTTGCATTTGACACTGTAGTTTTAGGCCATGGGGCAATGCTGGCCAACTTCCTCTTTGGTTTCATGAGCAGCACCTTTCTGGAACTAGTCAGGAAAAAAAAAAAAATTGTTACTGGATTAGAAGTAAACTAGAAATATAAATAGAGCATATTTTGAAGAAAATATATCATGATAAAGCACTGTTTAGCAGCTTGAATTGTCATAAGACTTTTCTCCCCCTTTTTCTCCACTGAAGTGTCTTGTGACTTGCTGGTGCTTTCTCAGCCACCCTTAGTGGGTGGCTGCAGTTTATCTGAAGAGAAACAAAGCAGAACGTACTCACTGGTACAGGAAAATGTAAACTTTCATCGAAGTAGTGCAAGTGAACCAAGTATGTGCGCTGTTACGGTGTGTGGTGAGTGGTGGGCTGTGTGTTAGGATGAGAATTGCCTGTGTTCATTCCTCCGGTTTTGTGTTCGTAGTTCCTGACCAGCCTTCCTTGGACTTGGATGTTCCCTCTACTATGACTGAGTGAGTAACAGCCCAGAGCAGAATTTTTAAGTCAGTTGCTGCTAGAAAACAGTCAAGTGATCCTATAGCAAGTAGGGTGAAGGCGCTTTGACAAGTGGTAGAAGACTATAATGAAGTCACTTGTGTTTAAAATATAGGAAGAAATTACTCTGTCAAGGGGTCGTGTAGCTTTGGCTTATTATTCCAGCTTTTAACCTAGTGTAAGATTGTAGGTCCCTCTGAGAGTAGACTGTGGGAGTTGTTTTCCTGAGGAAAATAATTTAGAGAATTTTGTTTATTCTCTTAACGTATACTGTCTTACTATTAATAAGTTCTTTCTACTCAGTTGTATTTCTTAAAGATTTAGTGACCATACTTATTTGAAGAGCTTATCCTGTAAGAAGGACTTTGTATTTACTGAAGGAAATTTATAAAAGAAAATTCATGTATTGTTGATGCATGTAGAGGAAAAATATTTATTAATGTATTCTAGATTTTAAGTGTGTATGAATTTCCATAAGACTTTTGGTCTATAAGACCATCCAGAGTCTATTAGAATCCAAGAATAAAGTAGTGTCCTTATAGGGTGTTTCCCTTTTATGAGATTATATTTTGAGCATCTCTGGTAAATGAAAATAAAAACTGACATTTCCAAATTGTAGTAACTGGGACTGAGACAGATAATGAGTAGGTCACATGCAGTAAATAAATCCTTATACATAAGTACTGCTCTCAATGCAGAGTTTTAAATGCAGGTTTTGACCGCATTTTCCTGTAAACAGAGCTTTAAAAAATCCTCCTCAAAGGGAGAATGATTCTTGAGCCCTAACAAACATGCTGTATTATTCATAATATTCTTGTATTTACTTCGGTCTACACTGCATGCTAGCAAGCAGTTACATTTTTTTCTTCTTGCTCTTTTCTAAAGAAGAGCTTGGAGACAGTGCACGGGGATTTAACTTGCAGTGCCTGTCTAAACCATATAGAAATATTTCTAACTGGACTTGGAGATTACTTATTTCATTTTTTCCCCAACTGACACTTTCTTTAGAGGTCTAGAGACAACATTTTTCTCCATGGTGCGAACATTGGCTTAAATATTCCATGAAAGAGATTTCTCAGCAGGTCAGGAAAATGAATGATAAAGCCATGATTCATACATATGCATCCTGATCACAACAACATGCAGCTGGAAATAGTGTCTGGGGTGGATCTGAGTAGTTGTTTAGTTAGGCATCTCTCATCAGAGGAGCTTTCATTTTTTCCTGTATTTTATATCTAAAATACTGAAAAAACAAACCAGGTCCATGGCTCAGGGTCAGCTAATATCTGTGGTAAGAGATGGTTCATGAAGACTGGAGCACTGGGATAGCAAGCGCAAGGATGATGAGAAAGAGCCTTGAGAAGGCGAATTTCTGTCTCTGTGGCAGAATGGCCGAACCACTTCTGTCTTGGGAACAGCTGGTTTTTGGGAGGCTGTGAAAATAGAAAGGAGCAAAGGAACCAGCTGTTTTTTCAGGGATGTTATAGTGACTGAGTGAGCATCTGACTGGTTTAAGGTGTTACTCTTAGGTGTAATCTGCAAGCAGGAGAAGCTTGAGCATAACCTGAGGTCCAACCTTCAGGCCTTCCAAGAACTACCAGACAGGGAAGTGTCACGGAAATTTTCACTTCTTGCTTCAGACTTGCACTTTAGAAGATGATGTGAAGGAGCTTGCTGAGATCTTTGAGCATTTTAGTAACTCAGCATATGGCCTTTATCAGCATTTTGAAACATCCATTTTGTACGTGGTTGTGCACTCCTGTTTCTTGCGGGTACTGGCATTTGGAAATCTGGCCTTTTCCAGCTGCTTTACTGCTGGATGTATCCTGGATATGTTCCTAGAATCCAGTTATTTCTGATCTCCACGCTGCTGCAGATGCAGTGGAAACTGTTCTCAATGACTGTCGGCACCTACCTGGGTGTTGTCTAGTCATCTTCACTCCTGTCTTGAAGTCATATACTGTGTCTGTGTGCAGGAGCTGTGGCAAGATTTCTGTCGTATCAGAATTCTAATGTAACTGGCAACCCAATACACCAAAGCCAAGGGATGGTGTCACTAATGTCCCATTAAGTCCATGGTATTGGCTTTCCCTCTTTCCTGTTCCAGAGTGAAAACTGGGGCAGTCTTGCCTTTTTGTCTGGAAGAAGGAGCAGAGCCACATTCTCCTTCCTTAGAGAAGAGCCAGTTTGTTCCAGGATCAGTGGGATCAGTGAGTGCTAGTGTGTGGTGCCTTTGGGGTCTCTGAGGAGTCTTGCTGGAAGAGGAGATTCTTTATTTTTGGTTTACAGACTAGAAGGAGTAACAGGGCTGCAAACATGCCACATCCCCCAGGAATGAGTCCCTTTGGTGAACTTAGATCTAACAAGAGCTTGTGAGTAGCTGAGAGCCCCTCAGCACTGCTGATTAACCAAAAATTCTAGTAGAACTTCATACTGGCTTTTTTAGTATTCGTATTCTGAAAAGTTCACCTATATATCTGCCTTAAAATGTTAATTAAAAGCATAGAGTCAAGAGTATATACACGGACTCCCAGTGGCAAGGTTTGCTTTGCAGCCCTTTCGCCCACTTTCTGGAACTCTTCTGAGTTTGTGGCCGGGCAGAGGGGATGGATCTGAACTCTATATAGTGATTTAGAGCTTTGAACGTGAAGCATTCAGGCATAAAATACTTTTGAAAATAATTAATAAAAAAAGAAGAGTTTAAAGTTTTAAAGCTAAATTCACTCTGGAATCCTGTTTGGGTGCCCATATAAGACGCACGTACAGGAAAAAATGAAGCATTTGAAGCTTCTAACTTTGAAATAAACATCTACGTTTCTCAGGTACATGTGTGTTATTAAAGTAAATTGGCCGCATCAAACAGTGCCCCCTCCCACCCTGAGGTAGATAATTATGGGGAAGGTCTGACCCAGCTTTAAAGTTCTAAGAGGTTGATCACAGTTTATAAATAATAGTGGAATGATATGCTTTATATAACAGCAGCTACATAGAAATTAGAACATGGAGGCCTTATGTCTGGAATTGATCTTGTGCTTGTTACCGTGTTATGTCATATTTTATGCCAATTTAAAATTCAGTGCCGTTCTTTAAAAAGGGTGTAGGAGCAAGTGCTGATTTTTCGCTAACAAGTAGGCTTTTAATGGAATGGAATGTCTGTCTCTAAATATAGGCCTTTTTTAATATATATTTTTACCCTTAATATTACAGCACGAATTTGTGTGTTAAAGCCTAATTTAGCCATTATTCCTTTTGTAGCTGGATTCCTTAATAAGAAAATCCGATTTGAAACATTTTTATGTCCTCCTCAGATCGCTTTTGTAACAACACAGAATGAAACAGACCTTCTCATGGCATGGACATCTATTTAAAAATAAATGTGTATTATCAAGTATTGTATTCCTTAGAAGCTTCCCAAGATGCTGGATTTATGTATGTGTGCAGAGCAGGCAAAGAGATTCTATTATCAATACACAACTTTATTTTCTAAATCAATTTAATTTGCTGTGTGCTTAAGGTGGCAATGGGTCTCCTGTTACTTTAACTGACCTTTGTAAGTCATTCACTTCCTCCATACATTCCTGTGCCACTGGAAGCTGACAAGATCAAGATAAAACTTCCAATTTTTCTGACATGCATGGGATTTTATGCAAGTACAGATAGGTCCTGTGGTAGTTTACATATTTAGTAGGGTATGTGCATGTGCAGTTTTCACCCACACCTAGCCGTGACTTTACTCTGCTTTCTTGTGATCAGTTTAAATTTTACTGTTGCTATCAGTAAGATCAAATGAAAATGAGCTGCTTAAAAAAAAATGTTGCCTGAAATTTCAGGATTATAAGCAAGGAAACTTATTTTGACCTTATGAATTTTTTTTGTGTGGTGTGGTTATTAAAAATCTGCATTTGAAAATTTTACCAAAACTCTTATGTTTTTATTTTATATTTTGCAGAGCACTCGGGAAGCCATCCATTTCTGTTGTAGATGGTCCATGCTAGAAAGATATAGAATTTGTTTTCCCTTGAGAGGATAAAGGCCAAGAGAAAAGAGATTTATACCATCGCTTTTAGTTGCCTAACAGCTCCCCTCTGGAGACTGATCCTGGTAAAGTATTTCACAGGCGACTATATAGATCTTAAGAGAAATCAGATTGTGTTGGGACCCCCAACACTTAAAATAACTGAGTCTATATTAAAAAAATTCTTATAAGGGCAGCATTGAGCTTCAAAGTATGTCTGCAGATCTAGAAGGAAAAATCAAGCAAATAATTGTCAAGTGGGTAGCAATCAGTGTTGTAATTTGTCAAGTATAAACAGTGTAAGAATCTGCAAGTATTCTGTCTTTGTAGTCTCTACTTCATTACAAATAAGTCTTGCTCTTCAGTTTTGCAATCTATATGAACTTGAAACTACTTGCTAATTTTAGAAAGTAATATGTATATAGTGTCAATGCAAGATGAAGAATTTAATGGGAAACTTAGATACCATGAAATATTCCAGACTGCCTTTATACTTCTTTCCCAGAACTGTATTTCTTTTGGTGATATTCTCTTCCTTTTTTGAATAGCAAATATGAAGTGAAACCAATGCCCTTAAACTATGGCTTATTATTATTCATTAGACAGAGTTGCCAGTGAGGAATTGTAAGGGTTGTAATCTACTTTCATCAATGCACAAGTGTAACAATGTTTTTCATGCAAATTGAAAAGAAGCTACAGCCAAAGAATACAACTGCCTATCAAATTCAGTAAGTAGTATTAACATAAAATACTAGTATCTCTTCACAGCTATTTTCCAATGTATTCTTCTGTTCTTCAAAAATCACTTTTTTTCATTCATACAGTGGTTGGAGTGTTGCAACAAATAGCTGCTGTTTGAGTTTCTTTGCCTAGTTGGCTGTTACTTCATATGTACCATCTCTTTGTAAAAGGGCTCTTGTGTATCAAGCAGTGATGCACAGTGCTGGTACTGAGCTTCCTTCTCAAAATTGGCCTTATCCTGAAAGGATGCTATAAACTTAATTTACATCTAAATTTACTGTGTCTTACTGATCAGACACGCTTGGAAACAAACCTTTCAGGAATATTTTTCTTTTAGAATAAGTTGTCTGAGCTCTTTATTGTCTGAGGTTTAAGTATTAAGATAGATTAATAACCCTCCACACAGATAGCATTCCTATAAAGTATTCTTGTTTACAGGGTAGAAGCTGAAGCACAGAAAATAAACAGCAGTTCTGCAGATGCACATGAGTGTAGAGTGTGCTGCTGATTTTGTATGCGCGCATCAAGTGAGTTTTGGTATGGCTTAATTTAAGGCAGAGTCAATAGGGAAAGGAAGGATTATTTAACGTTTGGCAGGATTCAGTGTCTGACTTACTCATCTGAATTGCTTTTCAAAGTCATCTCCTTCCCTCTGCTCTCTCAATGTAGGCAGGCGAGTCCATTTACTTAAATGCCCGAGTCTCCTGACGTCGGTGTCCCACGGTGTGCCAAGCTCGCGAGTCCTGCGGACTGGCAGTGCACCTGCCCCACTCGGGGAGGGCAGTGAAGGATGAGAGGGGCCCCTGAAGTGTTGAAATGCTGCTGGCACCCTTTGGGAAGGGTGGAGGTTTCTTTGCATAGCAGAGAAAAAGCTACCCTGAGAGTTGTGCTTGTTCCTCTACTTACAGTGTTTAAAACTCCAACTCTTATCCCTTCCTGTTTTCACAAATGCAACTACCAACTGATTTCTGTCATCCCCAAAGTGCTGCTTTTTTTCTGCTCGTAAGAATCAGCCCCATGTATAATTGGGCTTTTCTTTCTTAAGTGAACGCATTCAGATTGTTTTAGATTGTCCAGTGCTGTTATTTAAAGAGCTTTTCAGAGCAGTTTTCTCTTACTGGAAGCAGAAAATTAATTTTTTTTTTTCCGGGATTCTTCTATCTTGGACTTTCTTACTAGTAAAAAGTAACTTAACAATGAAACTGTCTTCTTGGAACTTGAGTAAAAATGTGTTCATTTTCATGAAATTCTTACTAACTTGATTTTTGGAACTGTTAAATTTCTGTTAAAGGTCACAGAAATAGTTTAAAGTTTTCGGAACGTGCAGATATGTAATTTTTTTATGCTCCGTAATCTGCAGGAGGCTGGCCTGAAGTTGACATTAGATTGCAAAACAGCAAAGATGCAACTGAATAACTGAAATGGCTTTTGAAGTATCAGATTGTGAACAGGATGGACTGAGGTGGTCAGTAATCATGAACACTAAATCAAAGGGCAGGCTACATCTGAATGATTCTTGACAGGAATCTCAGAGAAAGAGTGAAAAGATTCTTGTTGTGTAGTATCCCATGTCTTCTATAAGAATTGTTTTTAGCAAAGGATTTGGAGTACAGCAAAAAGTTCTTAGGTTCTTAAAACTTATCAGACAGAAAGTTAATGACTCATGTAAATCATGATCAAGATCTTTGATCAAGAAAGGGATAAATGAGAAGAGCTAGAAGAACTTTTGTCAAGGCAGAGAGATAGGTAAGGTATACTGGGTGCAGGGTTAGCATGATGGGAGATAATTATAAATACGGATGTCAGGGTAAATGGTGATAAGTATTTTGGGTAAGCCTGTTAGATCGCATTCTCCTCTCGGAGGCATTAGTTGCCCTCATTACGTGCAAGCCTCTCTTCCTGTAGGTGCTCCTGTCCTAGGAGCTGTGTCCTTGAGCATGGGTGTATGTGTTACATGCGTGACTACCCATGCCTGCCTCCTGCCCTTCCCCTCCCCGCTCCTTTGCTAGCATCTCTCACTGCTGCAGTGTGAAACCTCCTGTGCCAAGTTGCCAGGACCTGGAGGGCTTGGGGAGTCCCGTGTGAGCGTGAACCCCTTCTCCCAGTCCTACCGGTGGAACTGGCATGTGCATAAGCCTTGTTTTCCTGGGCCATTCACTGAGAACAGCGATATTGGGATGCGCAGCACCACACAGTGTCAAAACTGAGCAGTGATTGTTCCCAGCCGCTTTCATCAGATCTGCTGAGGTGAGGAGCAGCAGCTGACATCTTTGTCAGTCATCTCTATGGTTCTTTTCATTGGGATGGTAACATTATGTAGAATTGAATGGACCAATTCACACCTCTTTAAACAGGCCTTTCTGCTTCAAGGTCAGCTCTGACTTTTGCAAAATCCATTTGCTCTTTTGCCTTGCTGTGAATTTTTAAAACATGCAGGTTTAGAGTGCAGTCAGGCACCACATCTTGATTTATCTAACACCACGATGAACAAATAAAGCCTGTCTGCTAAATTTGATAGATATTATCAATTTCTTATAAATTGCTCAGAATTCAAATCAGTTCTGCTACCCTAAGCAGATGAACATGGTTGACAGAGGCTGCAAACGGCCAGGAGCAGCTGTGCGTGTTTGAATGACAAGGAGGGAAAGCAGGATGTTCACATTCTGCATTATGAAAACTAGTGACAGAAAGATGGAGAACAAGGGGCTTTTCTTGCATCCTCACAGCTACTGTAACATAATAAAACTCTTGGGATTTTGTGACAAAGATTATGGGACTTTTCCTTATTGGCTCTGTTGAGAGTAAGCTCAGGAGGCTTGTTTAGGGTCATACAAACAACCTTTCTTGCACCCAAACATTTAAATTATGTAAGAAACAATTGCCTTTCATTTAAAAAAAAAAAAAAAAAAAAAAAGTCCATATAGTAAATTAACTTTGTGTCATGTCTTGTTTAACACATCTACAGCCTCCTACTGATAACTTGCCTCTCTGAGGGATGTAGTTTGACCACAGGAAGCTGAAATACCAAAGTGTTTAGAAATAAACTTTGTTCTGACCACTTTGACTAATGTTACATGTGCAATGGCTGTCTTGAAAGTTTGCTGGATCCTGCCGAATTGCAGCGTCTATGCTGGCTATCAAGTCAAATGCTTAGTCAACTCCTTAGAAAGAGGTTTTTGGCTTCATTTTACAATTGTGGGGTACGGTACCATCCAACGCTCTCGTATTTACCTCCTGAAAGTGGAAGATTGCATGGTAATCCCAATGGCGTGAAGGTGCCAGTGTCTTGCAGTGCTGTGACATACGAAAAGAAGCGTCCTGGCTCTGAGACTTGGACCGTCTTTTCACCTCAGGTGGCAGTGTTAACAGCCTCTTTTTATATTTCAATAATTGTTTTACAGCTGTTTTCAAATAATCTTTCCCGCTGTCTCTGTAGCTACCTCTAGCACAGTTAGTAGAATTCAGACTCTCACAAATGATTTCCAAACTTTCCACATATTGCTATGATTCAGGTTTGTCTGTTCTTTATTCGGTGCTTCCTGCTCCCTGGTATATGCTCTCCATTGGATCTATAAAGCCATCCCAACCTTCTTGCTTCTTCTAGCCTTCTTGCTGTGGTTCCTCTAAAGCACCTTGTTGACTGGGATTTCTTGCTAAATTTGCATCTTTGCATTTCATGCTTTTTCATTGTCCCTTCCTTCACCTTGTGCAATGTAACGTGTACAGCTCTCACAAAACTGTGAGCTCTGTGGAGCAAGAGTTGTTTTTCTTGTTCGTACAGTTCCTGACAGAGCTATAATCGTGAGGAATATTTACTTGTAGTATTATGAAACACAGTAGCAAGTTACTATGTTTCATAAATCTCATAAGCCAAGTAAAAGAGAGTCTAAACTAACTTTTCACAAATTTATTTTTAAGATACTTCATAGTGCCTGACATGAAACTGGTTAAACGTTTACTCTTACAAGTATATGTGTGCTAATGTGCCAGTTGTGGCACCAGCATAATTCTTTCAGGACAGGAATCAGAGGACTAATAGTGGATAACCTGGAAGAAAAAAAGAAAGATTTGCTTTCCAAAGAGAGGAGAAGAAATACAGTTTTGAATCTTAGAACTTTATAGATATTTTTTTCTTAATTATTGACATAGACTTCTAAACATTTTTAAAACGCTCATAGTGCTTCCCAAAGCTCCTCAGGTTAGAATCAGTGACTTGTGCACTAGTTACTGTGCACTGTAACTGACTTCTGCAGAAGTATACGCAGGTCTATAAGAATAAATTTTGCTGGACTGCAGATTTTTCTCGGTATTTCCCTTATCATTTGATTTCTTGTAGAGAAGTAATGCACTTCAACAAATGAGTGTTAAAAGTAGAAATATTGCCACATACAGAATTCTTATGAGTGCTGAGTTTACTTGTGTGTGTGCACACAGATCTGTGTACCAGGAGTATGGTGTGGATATATTAAGACCTGATTCTTTACAAAAGAAGTTAGTAATCTAAGTAAAATCAGTTTCATATCATACAGGCAATCTGCCTCTTGATGTCTGTCATCTTTTGAGTAGAGGCAGTGCACGATGCGGTTTTAGGAATGCAGTGTGGTATGGCTGGCAAGTCCTAACAAGTTTGTCTCTGATTCTTTTCTGAAGTCCTGATGATGTTTAATAAACAATATAGCTTAGGCAAGGCTAGAAAATTAGCATAGCTAAATAATAACATATTTTTTTGAAGTGATGGAGATTTTTGAAGCTGACAAATAGCTGTAGAGAAACAGCTATGTGGATTTTTATATATATATATATATATATATATATACATATATGTAGCAGGAGCAGAAACATCTTCATGTTGTGGTTAGCTTAAAACTAAGTGACACCTCTCTATGTGCTGTAGCTAGAGCAGACCAAATTATTCATACCAATGCCATGAGTTTTGCACATGGATGTTTGCATAGGACTCCCAAAGGCTCTGTTTGACAGATGCTTGAAGGCACAGGCAAAAAGAGCTTGTGCCTTAGGAGTTCTCCCCTCCCGCTCCCCTTAAAGTTCATAGGAACGGTGACCTTAGCGAAGCCTTGAGAACAGGCAGAGACTCTGATGAATATCGCAAGAGAGCTAGGCAGGCTGCGTGGCTCTGTGCAAGTTCAGGTTCACTCGGGATAGGTGCTAGGGCTGTAAAAACTCCAGTTAGCAAACTTTGAATAAACAAGTCTGAGCAAGTATTTGCAAGGTCTGTAGTTTCTGTGAACTTTTTGAGTTTAAAGGAAATGAGCTTTCTTGGCAACTTTGTTCTACTTCTAAATTCTGTTGAAGGAAAACCAAACGCATTACAGAGCATAAACGCTTGTAAAAATCAAATGTTTATGCCTAGTAATAAGTAATGGGAAGAGAGGAAAACACAACTGTATCTTTCAAGCGGGGATATTTTTCCTAATGGACTAAACATGCTGTGCTTGTGTGACCTCTCTGTCTGATGGGCTGATATGTGCCAAGTGTGCGTGCGTGTGAATAGTCTGTACAAACCCAATGCTGCTTTGCCGTGCAGGCCTGTGTTTGCTCTGGTTCTGCGTGATTGTAGCCGTGCAGCCGGGGCGCTCTGCGGGTGAATCCCAGCTCCCTGTTGCCCGCTTCCCGAGGCAGAGCGGGAGCTGCGTGGGCGCAGATGTGGGAACTCCGATTGCCCGCCTTGCCCAGGGCCCCGCTCCAGACAGAGTCCATCAGCTGCAGATTTGACTGCGGCTCCACTCACTGCCTTTTGCCTCTGTCAGAAAGAGGAAATTTCCTCCTTAGTTACTGCCTACAGTGGAGCAACTTAACCCACCTTTTGGGTAAGGACTTGAAGGTTTTTTTAAGGGATTTTTATGAAGCCAGTGCCTAAACATTTCTCACTATGTTGAAACTCTCATTCTTTGGGCATATATTAGATGATTTTGTTTTCACGTTTCTATTTGGCTAACGTGACTAGCATACTGTGTTTTGAGCCATTGATTGCATGAGGTGTAGGCCCTGTAAATAATCATATAGTCTGGTACTTGGAGCAGTGTTTGCTTTCTCTTTAAAAATTTATATGAATTTCTCTTCCCCTGCACCCTCTCCACCTCCCTGCAATATTGAGTACTCCTACACTTCTTAAGTCTTTTTTGGAAAAAATAAGTTGTAAATCTGAGTCACGCTGTCATTTGGAAGTAGAAGCTCAGACATTTTGAGGGTTCTTGGTAGGGATTCATGGCTTTCTCCTGGGTTAATAGCAGAAAATATTTTCATTTCTGCAACCTTATAATCGATTTTATGATGGCTGTTGTATTGCTTTATTCATAATGATTTCATTTTTTCTGTTAACGCTCTTCCAGGACAGAAGGGAATCAAATTATATGAAGAAGAAAGTTTGTATCAGTATTCTATCTTAAGAATATATGACCTGAGCTCTGATTTTACTTTCTTATTTCTGATGGAGACCTAGCTTATCATCTCCTTGTCTGCAGATGTTGTTTTTAGATGTTATATGTCAGTCTATGGATGGTTGCCTACTACCATTTGTTCTTGTTATTAGAAATTTTTTTAAAAAAGGAAAATAATCTGAATCTGTGTGGAGCAAAAGCAAAACTGGGTATTTTACTGCTAGAGCAGTATAAAGAAACTGTAGTAGATAAAAGTATGAAGCATGTGGGCAGTTTGAATCAAATCTGAAATATTTTTTTTTCTCCTACTCTGAGGACTCTGCAGCCCACACAAAATTTTTCCCCTAGTCTAACACTTCAGCTTCTCAAAATGTGAAATACTTCTAGCTTTTGAAAGGGATTTACAGGTGTTGTTGAATATGTACAAAGGCTCTGAACAGCTCTTTTTAAAAAAATTGACTTTTTTATGGATTTTGAGTTTTATTTTAAAAATAGCTGTTTAAAATGGCTGAGAACCCCCAGCGTTTCCTAGCTTTGTAAGTAATGCAGCATTGAAGTATTTCAAATAGGAGAGCAAACTATTAGACTTGTATTCATGAAAGCGTATAAGAAGTTAAGAAAGGTACTGATAATGAGGTATTTCAGTTACATATGGATGGGCAGTATGGTATCTTGGTTATTTTTACTAGCTTATGTTTTATACACTTGTGATTTCTTTGAGTATCTTTTTTTTAAGTTACTATGTATTCAGCTGTAGTTTGAAAGACTCTATCCACTGTTTGAACCATTTGTCTTTAGTAGTATCTTCATTTTCTCTACTCATGATTTGGTTAATTCAAAATATTACACTTAAATACACTCATTTAAAGCACTGCTGCCCTAAAATACTTGCAGCTTCCAGGCAGCCACCTCAGTCAAGTAGCTTCATACCTGACTGAGCATAAATATAAGATTTGACATGAATAGAACTACTTACGTGCTTAAAATCAGGAATCTTGTTGATGCTGAGCCAGCGACTGTGTTAGATGTTCCATTTCCACTGCTTGCTGCCAAATATCTTAGAGTTGCCTATAAATAGTTTGTGAAATTTTTTTGAGTGAGAACACATGAAAAATTGAGTTTCCTTCTGCCTGCACCTTTTCTGACTGAAACTGGAAGGCTTTAAACTTTTTTGTTTTGTTGTTGAAACGTTCACGTGATTCTTCTCCTCCTTAAAGGGTTTTTTTTTTTTTTTTTTTTTTTTTTTTGCTGTTACATTTTTTTTTTTATATTTCAGTGAAAACATACACAACCACAGAATGTCCCTTGCAATTTACTCCACCTGGAGCGCTGAATGAGGCTGGCCATGGTTACAGCCTCTCTTGTTGAGATGTGTGAGAGTTGGCTTATCTTGCTAATAGGTGGGCAAAGGGCTCCTTAAAGTGCTTCCTGGCCTGGGTCTCCTGCTGGTGACCCCAGAAAACGGGTTTATTTTGCCAAATGAAATGCAACCAAAGCGGGTTGTTCTGGCAGAGCAGCATTACCTGGCTGTCAATGCCTGGCATAGCCGCGCAGGGGCTGAAGGCAGTGAAGGGCTGTGGCTCTTTGGCTGTTTTGCCTCTTTCTCTCCTTCGCTCAAAGCTACCTTTGCTTCAAATTTTGCATTCTGCCAACATCTCGTTATGTTGTTATATGGTATTTTGTAAATGCTCTATTTTCTTTTGTGTGCCAGGACAGCATTCACAATCAGTGTAATGTTAATGATTGGTGACCTCGGTGTGTAAAGAATCCAAAAAGAGGATGCGTTGCTCATCCTAAAGGAACCTGCAGATCCGGCCCAAAGCTGCTGTGAGCAGAGAACACACTGCTGGGGTTTGACCTTAGCACAGTGTCTGCATTGTCAAGTCCTGGAGTGGATCTGTGGAGCCAAACAAGCTGTGCTGAGGATTTAATGTGTATGCTGTAGGCGTTTCATAAGGGTTTTCTTTGGACTAGCTCTAGTTTGGCCCAGAGGAGTCGATGCCCATCGGCAGAAGGGCTGCATCTCCAGGGTTTGTGTCATCCGAAAGGAATTCATTTTGCACGTTCCAAGGCCACAGGGTAACGTGAAACAAAGCATGTTAAGTGGGGCAGATCAGGAGATTCAGAAGGAGACTGACTCCTCATCTGAAGCAAGACACGAATGTAGCCAAATCCCAAGCTAGCACTGTAAAATGATCAGGAATAGGAAATATTTTATGTTTCAGCAGAGAAGTTAATGGATCTATTACAACTTTTTTATTCTGTGTTCTTCAAAACCTTCATGTACATAGTGAACTTTTGTAGCAGAGTATCCTTGATAGCCATAGTCAAATGGAGAGTGCAGCCTTCTTTTTTTTGGGGGGGGGGGGCGCAGGGGGGGGAGTAACATTACAATAGCAAAGTATTTAAAGGAAGTGTAATGTTTTTCCTCTTGGGTTTCTAGGTCTTCGAGTGTTGCCAAGGTTATAAGAATGAAGATGCACACATTGTGTGTGTGTGTGTGTGTATAGTTTATTGAAATTCTAAAATTCATCAGTATTAAGTGATTTGCAGAGTGTACATTTAGAAACTTCAAGTTTTTATGGGGGAGATGAATTAATAGGGAAGATCTGTTCTTTAAAAAGTCTTATGCAGTTACCTCTCATTTAAGGCCTTTAGTGAAGAGGAAAAAATAGCACAGGAGTATCGGGAAGTGAATGATATTTCAGTGCAGCATCGTACATCAGGTTTTAAGTGTGCAGTGCAGACTTCCAGCAACACCATACACCTTCCTTTATCCTGAAGCAATAACTTTGAAAGCAGAAAGTGGTTGATATTGCCTTTAAAAAAAAAAAAAAAAAAGTGGTGGGAGGGATCCTAACCATGCATAAAGTAGTTGCATTACAGAATTTAATCCATAGTTCTTGTCTTGGTTTTCTAAATAAAACTGAGTCAGAGCTGGCTTAAAATAAAAAACAGTGCATTAAAAGATAACAGCATTGAGTATTGTGAACAAATGCTGTGCTGTATCTGCTATTTTTACAGTGAAATTTTGTTTGTTTCCTGCTTTTGTATCATAAACATTTAAATAAGCTGCTATTTCAATAGAGTTTCATGTTAGTCATTTTTATTCTTTGCTTAATTAAAGAAATTAATTATGCTATTATTGGCCTGGAATCCACAACACTCATCTCCCAGGAACATTCTCTTTCACTGTTTGAAGTTTTAGATATATTTACAGTATCTCATTTGTAGCAGATGTTCCTCCATTACAGGGATTGGGAATAAATCTCGTCATACTGATGCTCTGGCTGCTTCTAGTAGGAAATTCTGGCTGATGCCTGCACAGCAGTATGGCTTTATCTCAACACTGCTGTCATACTGCATGTGTAACTTTATACTAAAACATATGGTATTCTAATCCTTCCCTTACCTGGAAGTTTAATTAACATCTCATTGTAGAGCTTTAATCTTAATAGTACTTTTGAAATGGCCATCTGAAATGTGTAGGAATTCAGTTTTTTATCCTGAGGAAAGACGACAAAGAGCTGCACATAACTGATTAACAAAATTTACTTTTTATTTTTAAATCAGCAATTTTGTGTTAATGAGATTTGTAAAGATTTTCTAGCCAAAATGAAGATTATTGATGAGATGATGCTTGAAAGTCAGTCTTGTTCCTTCTAGTGATACCTCTTTAATTGCCTTTTCACATTCAAGGTATAAACACAAAAGCATGTGTTGCCCTTTCCTTTTCTAGGAAGGAAGGTGCTGCTGGACTTACAACAAAACTTCTCATCAAAGGTGGTGCACTGGGCAAAAACCAATGGCAACGATATTAGTCTTCCGACAGGCAGTGACTGCGGATCACTGGTCTTATCTGGAGTAGTTGATTCAAATGCATGTTGCATTGCAAACATGTTAATATGAATTCATGTGCATCTGTAAGCAAGAGAATGCCAGGGTTGCCAGCTAAGCCAGCAGCACTCAGGAAATATTAACCAGGTTTGGCCTGTGACGGCTGTTCCTGGTTTCTGTTGGAATCCAAGAAACATGTTTTGTTACTGAACCCAGGCATGCAGTGAATGTTGCTGATTTCAGTGGACTGTGTCCTGTGTGCTCTGCCCCACCTCAGTTCAAAGGATCCTCTGTTACTGTGACACTTTATTTCACTAACTCTTCTGGGAGCCAAGGGTTCAAGTGCTTAATCTGCTGTCTTTTTTTGTTCTTTTTTCTTTTCTTTTTCTCTCCCCACATCTTTCTTTCCATGTGTTCAACTTTCATTTCCTTGTCTCTTCTGTTCCTTTCACACACACCTCTGTTCCTGTCTACTGAGGAAGCCACGCTCTCAATTTCTGTTATACAGTCAAGGTGTAGCAGGAGAGCAGTTTTCAAACAGGACGAAAAACTACACAAGAAACCAAAAAGATGTTTTTGGAGACTTATGCATTGCAAAGAATAAAATATCAGCACGCGTCCTTTCAATTGACTTGGGAGTTTATTTGAAGTTGTAGTATATGAATGGTAGCAAGAATTTTTTTTTTCCCTCTCCTTTTTCTTTTCTAATTTGCATATTTTCAATTCACTGTAAACTACTCCTAAATTATAGGAGTTTGGCAGAAATTTAGCCATATATCTTTGAATATGTAACTCTTCGCAGTTCTTATAGCATTAAATCACTGAAGCTAATGCAATAATTCTAAATTTATAGTAGCATAGCAAATATAAGTGGAAACTATTCAGGAGATGAAGAGGTTTTAAATGATGAGCCAAAGGAGCGAGGAGAGTCCCAAGGAAAAGCCCATACATAATCAATTTGGTGAACTGTTTTCCATTACATATTGAACAAATATATTTATGTGGACGAGGAAGTACTCTGTTTTGTTGGTCTCCACCATGCTCTGCTCTGAGCCTTAACATCTTAATCTTTCCTATGTGTGCTTTTGTTTGTAAGTAGTTACCTTTGGACTTATGAGACTGGAATTACTGTGGTTCAGCCAGCCACATGCAGTTTTCAGACAGCTTTTTCATGGGAAAGGGTGCTTAGATATTCAGAGGGGATTAGGGGATGAGGTGGCTGCTGGCTGGGATATTCATAATATGGGCTAGCAAAAAAGTTCTTTCTAAGAAGCATACTGGAATATTGCAGAAGCATCAAGGATGTTTCCTTTTACTGCAAGTGTTGATCAGCAGGGATCTTGCTGGTTTTGGACTGGCAGGATGAGGCAGTTACTGAGGGGCATTTTACTGGGTGTATGTAAGGTAGCATCAACTTGCTCATGGAAGTGTACTGGAAAAATCTTGTTTTGGCAACATAAACCACCCATTGCCATTTAGAATTAAAATTTGATGAAGATTAATACAAGGTAACTCTAACCGGCAAGTATCATGGTGTAAACAAGTCAGGTTTACTCTTTTTAGGTTACAGGATAGACAGGAATTTTAAAAGTGGACTAAAGAAAGAAGTTTAAATGATCGGAGTGTTGTCTAAATTGAACCATGATGAAGAGTCTTTGCGAACACGATACACAGGAAGAGCTATCCTGATAATTGTGGTTCAAGAGAAATATCCTGTTCAATCTGCTTATTGTAGCATTATGTATCATGTTATGTTCTAACTTAAGGTAGTTTAGAAAAAGCTATCTCTTTTTAGCTACTCTATTATAGCAGTTCAATTTATACAACTCTATTTTTAGGGATTTATAATTTGTCTGTTAAAGCTAATGGCAGAGACTTTAATTGGCATAAGAGAATTCAGCTTGCATGCAGATATGCCTGCTTTTTTTGTGGGTAATAATTGCTTGCTTTAACAGCAAAAAATAAGGGCCACTTAAATGTGTCAGTTTTCACTGTGGATTTTTGTTTCTCATTTTTCATTTCAACAGTCAAGTTAATTTCACTTTAAAACAGTGTGTAATTCAGTCCCAAGATACATGTTTCTTTTCCAAATTGAAGTTTTAAAATTACATTTTGAAATAGTAATGGAGAAATTTGCATGTACTAGGCTATTGTGTGCACTTTTACAATGTCTATTGCTTGACTATATGTTCTTATTACTGGTTTTAGTCCAACTGAAATTAAAGCAAGATTTTTCAGTTAAGAGCAGTTGCTATTTGGTCTCAGTATTTAGCTAATTTTGATGTTCCTTACCTGAAACCCCCCAGCTGAGATTGCCGAAATGCAGACACTTGTCTTGCTTAAGTTAGACCTGTTGATTAAGGTAGCCACCTAATTTGGGACAGGGGCGGAAGTCCATTAAACTAACCTTTTCCAAAGTGCGTGAATTTCACTTTCAGGGAGATGCTTATGTCAGCATTGCAGGCTTCGTTTTGTGCACTGAATTTATACACAGTTAGTCATCTGAATCTGATACACTTTCTGTTCTGCAGTTGGAAAGCAAGCTTGTAAGGAGCTAAACCCTCCAGCTGAAGCGGGAAGGGTAGCTAGGCTAGGCGAGCTTTCATGTTAGTCCAAATCTTATTTACTGTCTGGATTTCAAGGAAGTAGAATCTTACAGCTGTTTTTCCCAAAGTTATCATACTTTGAGTGCTATTGCACTGCTTTCTCACGTGTTTTCCCTTCATTTTCCTCTGCAGTTTGGTGGGACAAGTTCAATGCTGTAACATTTCACTTGCCCTGTGTCCCCCCACACCCTGGCCTATCTGTTTTGCAATCTGTGATGAAACTTGGAAGGTATTTGGACTGCTGAACGTCTAATGCTGTGACTTTTTCCGCTTTATATTTTTGATTTCTATTCCAGACTCCACCTGGGAGCAGTAGGGGCTCATGGTTTGATTTGTTTTCTTTTGTTTGTAACACGGCTTCGTATAAACCTGCATGGGAGGAAGGCCTCAACTGCGGCAGAGCTGCTGGTAGAGCCGGTATCTTCTTGCCTGCTACTTAGGTCAGACACAAATCCAAAGGAGTTAAAGCAAATGTTCATGGAACTACTCACTGTCTAGTTCTGCCTGCTAGAAAGAGCAGGTAGCATCTCAGGGGGTTGAGTGCAGCAGAGACAGCCTGGCTAAGGTCAAAGGACCCGACTGTGGGCTTTGAAAATGCAATAAAATGGTATGGATGAGTCTGTCAAAATCAGAGACAGCCCAACAAAGTAGCTGAGCTGTTCTTCAAACATTTAAGAACTTTTTAGAATTATGTAAGATGGAAAGTCACCTCAGACACTGGTGGTTATTTATAGAGCATGTGCAGTGTGGAACAGCCTAGACAAGATTGCAACCAGTGAATTTCTAAGTACAGTGCTAGCGAGGAGAGCGGCAGACTCATTTGCGCTTCACGAGAAAGCTTGGAGAAAGGTTTCATGTTTTCATGTTTTTGCTTAATCTAAAATTTACCTATAGTTTAACAGATTTCATGTCCCATTTACCAAACACTCTATTCTGATTTTTTAAAATGTTTGTTTTGTATCTTGAGCCTTGCTTTTTTTAAAATTTAAATCCCAATTGCTACCCAAATATTAAGCTGCAAAACTAAATATGTCATGCATATTGGGTTAATACCACCTAACTTGCATTGATGTCATTAAAAAGCTCCTGTCCATTTGTCATATGTGTTTATAAAAGGTGATCATGCAAACATGATTAGATGAGGGTTTTTTTTTTTTTTTTTTTAAGACATTACAAAAGCAGCGCAAAAGCAGTAACGGAATAGGTTGGTTTTCTGGCAAACAGACTTGGTTTGGTGCAGGCAGAATGAATTTGTGCACGAGCTTCTTTGTGCCTTTCAGTGCTTTGCCTGTCTATTGCCCATCACTTGTAAGGGATGTGGACACACTTTATGTCAAATTTTGATAGAGGGGGCCTGTTTCACTTAATACTTCAGGTTGAAATAGGAATGGATAATACTTATTTCAGAGAAACCTAAGAAATATGAAAGCCTTATCAATGCACTAAGAAAAAAATATTTACTCATACACTATGTTAAATAGACTAGAAGATTTCAAAGGTGGTTATATAAGTTCCCATATCTTAACAGAAATTACTGTGCTATTATCTGATATATTGATAGTCTAGCAGACTCTGTTTATACGGTTGCCCAATGACATGTTGAGGTAACATAAGGAACATTGTTGACTCCTTTCAGAAAATTTAAAGTAATTAGTAAAAGCACATTTTATTTCAGTGACATTTTCATTATGAAAGGAAGGAAGTAATCATCTGAGAGGTCTGTCAAGCTCATCTTTCATGTGATGAAGCATTACAGGGAAGTAAAAAAATAAAACTTATTTTCATATTATAGTATTTGGTACGGAGTTGAGACTTCATCAAACATTGTTGCCTCCTTTGAATGATTGAAGTTGGTTTGCAAATAAACATGGCATCTCTGTATCAAAGCACGTCAGGTCACAGAGCATATTCAGAAAAAACATACTATGTCTTTCGTTTTGGACACTGAGTTTAGTTCTTTCTTAATCTGATTACTTTCAAGTCAGTGTGCAGAACTTAAATACATTTTAGTGTGCTTCTGGTCACTATAGGTTTATAATTTCTTTTAGTCTGTGCTCTTTTTTTGTTTTGTAAATACATTGCATTTCTTTCTATCACTTCAGCATTATGCCTGTATTTTCACATTTTGCTCTAGTACTGGTATCAGAACTTCTCGTGCTAGTATTTTTTATTTTTTATTGCTTTTTTGATTTTTTTTTTTCTCCTGTTTTTTATGCATGGCCAGTTTGTATGTAATTTAAATTTGGGAATCGCCGGAAGTGGATGGGGGGAAGCTTCCCTTTCTCATTGAATGTCAAAATTAATCTTCTCCCAGATGCTTTGACTCCCTTCAACCAAATTTACTATGAAGTTTTCCCTGTTTCTAAATGTTTGTGAATTCCTTTTTTATGTTCTCTTTCAGTGTTCAGTAACAACTACAGCTATAATTAAACGTGCTAGTAACAAATTTTTGAAGATGTAAAAATGGTGAATGATCCCTCCTGTAATTTGAAAGATGAAATTTCAGTAGGAGTTTTTATCACATCAAGCCCTTTTGTTTTAAGTTAATGTTTTCCTTAAGGTGTAATTGTAATAATAGAAAACAAGACGTGATCTGAAATGAGCTTCTGTGGAACCATTGCTTGCAAGTAAAATCACTTTATGACACAGACTTTTTTGTGTGTGTCTGTGAATTTAGATCTAATTCTTCATAAAGAAAGAAAAACAAAGTGAAGAACATTTCTTAATGAGTCCATTTATGTGCAAAATAGAGGAGTTAACAATTTGGATATTTTTCCCATTATGGGGAGACTTTGAATTGGAAATAGTTGTTCCCTAATACGATATTTTTTGTAAACAATAGTTCTTGTTTCAAAGTGCTTCTTTTTCACTTCCCAAAATGAGGAAGGTAAAACAAAACACCTTTAAGACTCCATGATTTTGGTGAAGGAAGAGGACTTTGAATTTTTCCACAAATTCTGATCATCAGACTTTCTAATTATGTTGTGGCTTTTTTGGAAATGGAAAAAATTGTTGTTGCCTATTGTTGCCAACCTCAGGAGCAATTTCTGAACCATTTTATTTGTAACTGCTGTATCTGAGGAGCACCAAGATGCTTGTTTAGATATATCTGTTTTAGGTCAACTATAAGTTTCTTTATATAATAGGAATTTGGGTATTCTTTGTGCATTAAGATCCTTGTTACTCCACGATGCTGCACTTCACGTGTATTGTAATGCTGGTGAAACTAATTTCGGAGGTCTAAAAACACTTGTGACCTTGGCAGATTTTAATTTAACAAAATTTTGAGGAGTTAAGAGCTTGGTTTTAAAGCTTCTTTACTAAGGTTTTTCAAATTATAGATTCCCCAATGATGGTAAGTGCAGCATATTCTTGAAAATAGTGCTCTTCTCTCAAAATGGTTGGACAGTTTAATGAAAGGCTTTTTAAAAGGTTGTTAGAGGCATGTGAGGAGTGTGAAGACTGAATGGAGAAAATAGAGAAGCAGCTACTTTGTTGCTTAACATGTTTAGCACTTCTTTTTTCCTGTAATTTTTTAAGTATACTTATTTTTAATGAAAATCGGGGCTTTTTTTTGGTAGCTTATCAGTTACCTCTGAAACATCTTTCTGAGTAAAAGGTGTAGGCAATGTTTGTTACGAATGTTGATTTCCATAAATATCTTCACTTGCATAGCGTTTACTTGGATATCCTCACCCAGGAGATAGGGAAGATACATTTAAATATGCATTTCTTGAAGAACAAAATAACAGTTGAAGCAAAATGCTGATTTAAAAAAAGAAAATTAAAAATATCTGAAGTTTCTCAAATCTCTAACCACTGTCCTAGTTTAGCCAACTACTACTTCCTCTTTAACTTTCTAGTGTGTTTAATTGTTCCTAGTACATTAATGAAACTTGTTTTTATTTTCACTGTATAATTTTTTCTCTAGTCTTCGTCAAAGTTTTACACTAAAATGAGCCTAGGGCCTTTAATATTTAATGTTAATTAAAATAAGTTCTGTTTTGTTCTTTCCATTCTGTAAAAGGGTATCTGAAGAATTTTTACAAATTTTATCTTGGAAATTAGCTTATTCATTATGTTTAATTTTAGGAAATGGTGCTCTTGCAGAACATTCTGAAAATGTGCATATTTCAGGAGTGTCAACGGGTAAGTCATTTTTCGTAATGTTTAAATTTCATGCATGACTTAAATAGTAAATATTGAAAGCCACCTGGTATCTTATGAAGAGATATTTGGCTATAAAAATTATTACTGCCTTTTGCAGCATGTAATAAGGAATGAAGCAACTGGAACATGGAAAAATTCTCATAAGATAAAATTGATACCTGCATGCTCATGAACAGATTATGGCTTTCTAAGTGGACTGCTTAATTATTTTTCCATACAAACATTGAACTAAGAGAAAAGTTGAATTGGTATTTTCTTTCCGCAGTGAAGTTTTTTGTGAAATGAAATTTATTGAAATGTAATTTTGGACACTGCTACTATCAAATAATAAAAATCCAGGAGTTATGCATTTCACCTGATTAGATTGAAGCAGTAACTGAAACTGCTACACACTTGACTGCACAGTTTCTTTATTAAAAGAAAAAAAAAAAAAAAAAAAAAAAGAAATTTAGAACTCATAAAGCTGAGAAGCTGCTGGATGCCCGGGGAACAGAGGGCGCTGTAATGACAGACCTTGTTCAAAGGCTGCTACGTTCCCTGCTATGAAACCAAACCCAGCTCTTCGTTACAGCTCTGCGGTTGCAAGTCTTGGGCCTCAGCTGGGCACCAGCTGCACTTGGGGTTTTTCTGTCCTCATGATGCTTGTCCTTGAAGGCATGAGGTGCTGCCAGTTCATAGGCTTCATTCTTCAGATCTTAAACAGGATCAGCTACTCTGCAGATGGTATTTTGCACTTGTGTAATGCAGATGTACTCAGGTTTTGTGGAGTTAGGGAGGACTCGCAATTGGTGGAAGAGAAGAAGCCTGATTATTTGCCAGAGGAAAACCCATACTAGTCCCTGGAACCCAAAATAATTTTTGAAATCTTTCTCCTAAAATAAGTCAATAAAAAAGCCTACTCCTCTTGACTGTGGTTTGTGCATCTTGTTGTAGGTATTTATGCAGTGTAGCTTCAAATATTTGTGTACACAGTTAAGTTTTAGATGTACATG
Source organism: Nothocercus julius (assembly GCA_013398735.1). Classification (NCBI taxonomy): domain Eukaryota; kingdom Metazoa; phylum Chordata; class Aves; order Tinamiformes; family Tinamidae; genus Nothocercus; species Nothocercus julius. The sequence goes on from VZSV01000007.1 coordinate 5,094,069, forward strand.
CTGTCAGTGGATGGTTTCTGTCCCACCATACTACCTTCTCTTGCCCTCTTCTCTTTCCCTTCCATTTTTTGCCACACAAAGACAGGTCAAAGTCTCTTTCTAGTCGCTGTTTGCTACCCGTTCTTTTGCTGCATCATCAAGAATGTTGTTGCTTTTCAACTGCAGTGCTGCACCACGTGTCGTATACAGTATGTTTATGGCATACTTTGAATAATAAATAACAGCACGGGTACTTGCTGCTCTACAAACAATTGTTGCTGAAATTGGGTTGTGTCCAGCAAGGACAACAGCCTGTGCAGTTTCTAGAATATGGTTTGATGACCCCTCATTCTGTTGTTTGCTGCAGCAGCCTGTGTCACAGGTTGCAATACAGGCAGAAAAACGTTTTCTGGGCGAGAGGTGAGTGGAGTTTGTGACTCTGCCTGCGCAGGAGGAGAACACAATGTCCTTTCTATGTGAGATAACAGCAACTGCTAAAGAGACCTTTAGCTCCTGGGAGGAAAGATCCCCTTCCAGCTGGGGGCAGAAGAAATATCGCACTCCTCAAGTTTTGTTCTTAATGCAAAGAGAAATTCTTCAGAGAATTTGGGATAGGGCAGGCTGGGCAGAGGAGGTGGTGACTGGTTAGGAAAACCTCATCAGAGTACAAGGGCAGAGCTAGTGGTGCTCTCCTCACATTGGTATGGGTAGGTGCCTTGCAATGTAAATCCAAGAGGAGGATGGACTGCATGGGATTTGTGATACCTTTCAAATAATCTGTAGGTTGCCCCCCCGCCTTTTTTTTTTTTTGAATTTGCAAATCATACTTCCACGAAACCTACCAGAAACCTACCTGAAAAACTATCATTGGTGAGGAGAATTTTAAGGAATGAGAATTTTAAGTCAAATAGAGCCAAAGACTTGTAATCCTTCTAGATCCCACTTTGACTTGGTGTTGAGGCTAAGCAAGAAATATTCTTAGACAGTGGCTACTCAGAAAGGATTCACAATGAAATGATTTGTCTTGATGGCAGATTTCCTCTTGTGCTGCCACTGTAAAGCTGCATGACTGACCTAACTAAGTTATGTTTTAATATCAGACATCTGTGTCTTGGGTAGTTATTCTTTTGCTCTGTATTATGTGTGCCAGTGTGCAGGTACACCTCTAATATGTAAACACACATTTTCTACCGAAAGCAATAAAAGAATATTATCTCTTGTAAATGAACTATTGCTCGTGAACTAGTATTTATGCCTTTAAAACTTGAAACAAAAGGCGCTTGCTGTGTCTGATTTGTCAGGCTTGTCATTGGGGTCTGTTACTGTCAAAACTACAAAATCATTTTCTACCACCGCCGCCATCACCCTTTTTATTTTTTTAAATAGTTTTTATTGTTAAAGCTTTAACACTGAGAAAGCATTTTGTTCACAATAGTACAAATTGCTGAGACTCCTTTTTTTTTATCTGTTGTGCCTCTGTATTACAGAGAAAAGAGCATTTCAAATTAAAGCTTTCCAGCTTGACCTGGAGGCAAAGATTCCTTTGCCTTTTTCGCCAGTAGAGCTCTAAATCAGGCTTGAGGTGGGTCCTGAGAGTTAAAAATGCAATAATTATCCTCCCTGTTCATGATTTAGACTTTATCACAACATTATTCTCTTTTTACTCTAAGCTGTTTTAAACACCTTCAGATCATTTATCCAGCTGCATTCATGTCCTTACCATGTCCAATATAATGCATACCTTATCATCTCCTGGTTCACACTGAAAACTAATTCTTTTATCTTTTCAACTAATCTCCTGGCATTACTGTGAAGATAAGTCCCTAATCTCCCTTTCCCTGCTTTTCTGAAGTGACTGTTTTCCTTGACATGTTGTTCACTGTTACTACAGGTGCTTTACTTCTCTACATCTTGCTAGGCAATTCTTGCCTTCTTGACTATGTTCTTGTTGCAACTTTCAAATAGCATGCTGTACCATCATGTTTTTATTAGCCCTCTTCTGTTTACTAGTCAATATCCTGTAGTTCATGGTCACACTCAGAAATGTGGGAAGGTGAACAAATTTCAGGAAGAAGGGGTTAAGGAAGACTTTTCAGCAGCATGTGCTTAAAAAGTCTATTAGAAAATCCATATAAACCAGAAAGCCATGTGCCCAGCTTAACCTCTCAGCAGGTTTCTGACTGCTGGGTTGCACTTTAGTCTTTGAAATGTCTCAGTTCTAGTTACAACACTGCAATCTCCTGAGCAGACAATGAGGGTAAAATAGCAAACAGAATAACAAATAAAGTTAATAAAGGAAAGAGTGTGAACAGATAGGAGATGCGTGAGCAGAGTTGCACCAAGGAATGTAGTGGGGTAGAGGGAATTGAGAGGAACGCTGGTAAAGACAGCACCTATCTATACATGTGTATTGTGCAGGTGGGATTCGGGAGTCCCTCCCCGAAAATTTGTGGCCGCCAGCACGAAATTGGAAAATACCTTGGACTTGCATCACAATGTGTCTTCACTTCTGAACAGGGCAGCTTTCTCGGTTTCTGTTTAGTGCTTCTGTTTCAATCACAATCTTAATCTCCTTTTTCTGGTTGCTAATTTTTATTCTGCTATTTGCTTGTGTGTTTCTTAATGCTTTTTGTAAATGACCTTAAAGCTGGTCAGTTTTCCTGTAATTTTAAATTTCCACAGACATAACTGACCTGTACCTTGGTCAGATGCCTAGAATGCTGCTGGCAACTACAGCTGAAATCAGAGGTGCAAAATCTCCATAGCCCAGAGGAATGATGTTTCTATCTCTATTGACAGACTTTCTGCAAGTTTTGTGCATTGTCAGAGGAGCAGTTTTTCACTGCCTTCTCGATGCACATTCTCCGTGTTTGTTAGCATGCAAAAGTATGTTAGAAGTATTTTTGTCAAAAACTTCAGAAGAAACACGTACTATTCAAGCAGAAGCCTAGGATTAAAAGAAAATCTTGCTATTTATTTTACAGAGTAGATGCCCTTAGAACTGTATTATCTTTTAAAAATAAAGCAGACCTTTATAAGGTCTTTCTGAGAAATAATTCTCTCGGTAAAATGAAAGTGCAGCTTCTATGCAATTAATAATCTTAGCTCTTATAAACCTGTTACACTAATGGGAAATTCCTTTTGTCTCCTTCATTAAATAATAGATTTAAGTGTGAAAGTGTACCAGGCACGCAGGTGTACTTAGCTTATGCAGCTGCTGTTTGGTTAAGGAAGTTGTCGTTCCTTTTTCATGTCCCTTCCCTGTTTCTTCTTGCGCTTGCACTCTGTCACATGCAGACTGTCTTAAGCTCTCAGGTTTTCTCTCTTCTACAATATATCCTTTGTTCCCTGGTATTGGCACCTGTGATTACCGCCTTTGCTTCCTCATACTGTCCTTACTCTCCCCTCTCATTTCTAATGTTGGACAGTGCTGGAAACATCCATCAGCTTTTCAGTGTTAGTTTCAGGGGGAACAGGTAAAAGCCATATTAAGTAAGAGAAGAAAGAAAATGCTGGTATTTCAAATAAAGGTTAAAACATGAATGGTTGAAGGTTAAAAATGCTAAAACTGGAAGTTGACAGAGTACCTGAAAATACTATCCTACTACATAGGATTTGCACATGGAATTTGTTTCATTGCCTAGCAGGTAAACACCATTGCTTGTACGTCTTCTGCAGGGACTGCTCAGGTAACTGAGTTGTAGTTGTTAGACTGCCAGCATAGGAAGTGGCAAAGCTAATTCTGTAGTAGTTGTTAGCTGGGCTTGGCAGTCCCTATTCAACAGACATATATAGGGTTTTTTTAGGATAAACTTTGTAAAACTGAATGAATGTAGGTTTCGGTGGATCATTTTGATGTTCCAGTTTGAGATTTTCTTCATCAAGTTGTTGTCAGAGCAGATGGATTTGAAAACTTCCTTAGTGACTCTCTATGACCAAGCCTAATATGCCATTTTTTAAAAAATATCCAGATTCAGAGGAATGTTGTAATGATGTAGAATTTATCTGGAAACAACTTATTTTAAGCTGAGTGCTATTTCAGTAGTAACCAAACGAGTTTTAGAATTGCTTGCCAAGATTTGCAAGTTGAGTATAAAGTGGTTTACATGTTTTCCCCTCTTCTTTGTGTATTTTTTCGTACCTGTTAAAAATGCGGTCTAGCTTAGACATTAATTTGTGAATAACTATTCACAAAGTAACTACTCACAAAAATTTCTTACCATCCTTTGGTTGCTCATCTGAACAGATGCAAAGCATATCCCAACCATTTGCACAGAAGTTGACTTCCAAAATCTCATGGTGTTGGAGCACCATCTACAGGTCTTACTGCAAATTAAAACAGTTTCAACAAAGAGTTAATGAATATTCCAGTAAAAGAATATCTTGATGTATTTCGGGTTTGGTTTTTATTTCTTCTGCAAAAGTCTGAGCAGTTCCTAAATTCTACATCTAAGTATCTTAATACTTAACTATGCCTAAATTAAGATCTAATAACTTTTGCAAAGTTTCTAAAAGTAATATTTTCTTAAAACTGCAGTTTAAAAATATAAAACTGATGAAACTTCTTGTACGATAAAGATAACATAGGAAAATCTGCCAGCACTTTCTTTTAGTCCTTTTTAACCTATTTTCAGAAGCATATTTTTATTCTTTATTAAAGAAATTTTCAATAATAATAATTTAGTAATTTTTGTATTATTTTGTATTAGAGCTAGTCAAGAGCTATAATTATTGACTGAAAAACAGACTTGTGAATAAAAATAGAAATCAATAACATGTTTACAAATTGTTCCTATTGCAAATACAGTTCATTCTTAGTATCAGTTGCTCATGTTTGTTTACCACATCAGTTCTGATTTTAATCATATATCTATATAATAATCATACATAATAATAATCATATTTTTAAATTTGATTTTTTTTAAAATTCTGAATCTTTTCCTGGTCAGAAAATAATGCAAATTCCTCCAATTCTGAAATAGTCTTGTGTTTGAACTACTTCCATGTAAAACTGCTCATAATTCCAGTATAATTCTAGAGCGTGGAGGTTCTCGTGGAGTATTCATGTACTCCAAAAGTACAAAACTTTAAAATAAAAACAAGGAGAGGAATTATTTTCAATATGTTTTCTGGCCTTTGAAACTTTATAGGTTATAATTTCAAGCTCTGTAGTTGGGGTTATTCTGTCCTTCCTATTTATGTGAGGTTGTCAATGTGTTTGATAAACATGGTGTGTCATCCTGTTGGATGTAAGGTTGTTAGGGAGAAGAAAGTCCAAAATTAATAATCTCCTTACTTGCAGTAAAATCAGCAGAGCTATGAACACTTCAGTGGAAGGAACAAGCAACTCGAGTTAATGTCATTGTAGAAAGCTACACTTAGAGTAAGAATACAAGTATCTTAGTTGGTATAACTGAGTAGAATTAGTCCTATAAATAAAAGCTTTCTGGTTTGTTATCGGAAATGCATTGCACAAGCCCCTCCTGGAGACCTAACTTTTAGTATTTATAAATGAGGTGTGCAGTAGTAAGTGCCCTTTTTCTTCCAACCATTTGGAATCATGTAAATGAAGATGATTTCTGTGCCAAGGGCTGGAAGGGACCATGTAAATGATGGACGGGTGCTGGGTCTTCATAAGGAAGTAAATTTTGGCTAATTAATTATTTTGTTTTAATTTATTTTTCACCTTCATCATGCATTTGTGAGTAAAATGTGTAAATGCATAGTTGAATGTTTGTGAAGACTAAAAGTAGGAAATGTAAAATATTTCACTTCAGTAAAGATGTCAAAGTCTGCAGACATTAATCTTTCAATCTGTGTTACTAACTGACATTAGTATAAACATCTGCACTGGCAACATTCAGGAATCATCATTCACTGAATGTGTTGTGCCCTGGGAGCTTTATGAGCTACACTAGGCACTGTTTTTGTTGCCACCTTAGCTAACTCACTGTGATATTTTCCTGATAAGTTTTGATTTGACTTTGTCCTACTCTCTTAAAAAAAAAAAAAAAAAAAAAAAATCTAATTAGTAACATTTCTTTCATCATTGCTATTATATTTTTAGCCTGTGGAGATTTTCCTGAACAAATTAGATCACCGAGCGGGACAATCACCAGTCCAGGGTGGCCCTCTGAATATCCTGCGCGAATCAACTGCAGCTGGTACATCCATGCAAACCCCGGGGAGATCATAACTATAAGGTAACATTGGTCCTCTGTCAACAACATGGATTCACAAAGTACTCGCTACACTTTTTGTGACTGCCAATTGCGCATACACTGATTTCCTCTGCCTACCTGTAAACGTAGACTTGTTTTGATTAAAATGGCATCCATTTCCAGTAGGTAGTTTGGAAGCAAGAACTGTTCACAAAGAATAGGAAAACTGGGACCAAGTATAGGCAGTTACGTAAGTTTAGAACCATATTTTAGAAACTAATAAGAAAGTGATTCTGTAAGTAGCTGTTTTTGTGTTTTTGATGTTATAAACAGAATAGATAGGCAATCTGTGGTTTATGTTGTGACGGTGTCAGTATTAAATGATACATTTTAAAGGTGAAGATAATTTTCTTGCTAAGGTAAAGACTTTTGCAGAGGATATATATGGCTTTAGCTGCAAATTTACTTCAGTTTCCAGTACAGACTTGGAGAATCATGCTCTAAGGAGAATCACGCTCAGAATCACAGAATGATTAAGGTTGGAAGGGACTTCTGTAGATTACCTAGTCCAACCTGCCTTCGCAAGCAAGGTCACCTAGGGCACAACACACAGGATAGTGTCCAGGCAGATTTTGAATATCTCCGGAGATGGAGACTCTAAAACTACTCTAGGCAACCCGTTCCAGTGCTTTGTCACCTTCACCATCAAGTTTTTCCTCAAATTCAGGCCAAACTTCCTTTTTTTTTTTTTTTTTTTTTTTTTTTTAAGTTTGTGGCCATTACTGGCCACCATTGAAAATGATCTGGTCCCATTCTGTGGACATCTTCCCTTTAGAGTATTTGTACACAATCATAAATCACCTCAGTCTTTTCTTCTTTAGACTCAACAAGCCCAGGTTTCTCAGCCTGTCTTCATGAGAGATGCTTCAGTCCCTTATTCATCTCTGTAGTCCTCCGCTGGACTCTCTCCAGTAGCTCTGTGCACCTCTTGTACTGGAAAGCCCAGAAGTGGATGCATTACTCCAGATGTGACTTCACCAGGGCTGAGTAGAGGGGCAGGATCACCTCCCTTTACCTGCTGGCAACACTCCTCTTGATGCACCCCAGGATACCATTGGCCTTCCTGTCCAGAAGGGCACATTGCTGGCTCGTGGTCAGTCTGTAATCCAGCAGGACTCCACAGAGTTGCTCTCCAGCAGGTCAACCCCTAGGCTGTTGGTACATGGGGTTATTCCTCCCTAGGTGCAGGATTCTGCATTCATGAAGCCTTTGAGCTTCATGAGGTTCTTCCCCACCCATCTCTCCAGCCTGTCAATGGCAGTGGATCAGCCACTCCTCCCAGTTTTGTATCATGAGCAAATTGGCTGCAGGTGCACGCTCCCCCTTCATCCGATCATTGATGAACAAGCTGAACTTGATACTGACCCCTGGGAGACACCAGTAGCTACAGGCCTCCCACGAGACTGCCCCACTGATCACAACCCTTTGAGCTTTGTCTTTCAGCCAGTTCTCAATCCATACCCTGCCAACTCTAGTGTATATAGTTAGTGTACAGTTCACATTTCATTTCTGGCTTTGCACTCAGTTGTCTATGCTGACCTGTTTTTGTACTGCTTTAACATGGAAACCCATCTTCATATAATTGTAGTTAAAACTTGGGTAATATCTTCCATGACATACCCACCAGGTTATTGAGTAGTGCAAGTGGGAGCAAATCTCCTCTGAAGTCGTGATTTTGAACATTTTAGATGTACTTAGAATGTCAAGTCAGGTCACTGGCCAAAAGTAGCATTAACTAAAACTCTTAGGACATTTGGTTTAAATAAAACCACTTATTCATTTAATAATTTTATATATACTAATTTAATGACCAGAATTACTGAGAAATTTACATGAATATGAACACACATTTTTTTTGTTAGCAAAACTGGACTTCTTAAATAGCAAGTACAATATCTCGGATGACCAAATTTTTAGTGCCCTCATAATCCACCCCTCGATGGAGAAGCCATTCTTTCTGTTTCATGCTCGAGGAGTACTTTCATCTAATTTCTGTTTCTAAATGTAGTGATTCATTAGTTTGGTTTTGTAGTGCCCAATTAAATATCAATTTTGACTGTTGTTTTTCAGCTTTCAAGATTTTGATGTTCAGGGATCGCGGAGATGCAGCTCAGATTGGTTGACGATTGGAAGCTACAAGAATACTGAAGGCTACAGAGCATGTGGCTCCTCTATTCCCTCACCATACATCTCTTCACAGGATCATGTTTGGATCAGATTTCACTCAGATGATAGCATCTCTCGAAAAGGCTTCAGATTAGCCTACTTTGCTGGTATGTTGCAAATAATAACTAGTACAACCTTATGGCTTTGTTTTACATTTTAAGAATTACTTCCTTTGTATCAGGACACAGAACACACACTTCATGTAGTCAATTCAGGATTTATGTAGGGGAAAATATTTATTGCAGGACCTGTTTTATTAAACATACCATCTCAAAAAGGTTTGTATTCTTTAAAAAATAAATGTGTTAAGATGATAGATCACTCTAGCCAAGCACAGGCTCATTTTGCACATAGGAAAAATCTGTTTGGATAGTTCAAATATGCAGTGCAAGGTAGTTATCAGTAGTAGTATTTTCCATTTGTTTTGTGGGCAGTTTTTGGCCTACTGACTCCAATAACTACTGCAGCAGCTCTCCAGAGAGAGCCAGTCTTGGCTAAAGAGTGGTTCCAAGCTGTTTTCTGCTCTTCAGAGGTATTAGGATTGCATATAATAATTTGGTAAGTCCTGATCATCAGAAATGCTGGACTAGATTCTTCATTGTTTTTGTAATAGTTTTTAATACACTTACTCCCTCCCAGTATATGTCTATACTATGTTTTCCGGCCTGCTCCAAATGTTTGCCACCCAACTTTTAAGTTTTTTTATGTACAAGGTACATGGGGTTATTCCCCATGATATTCCCCATAATACTCCACCTGTCCATTGCCACCATTGTTCAAAGTTACCCTACAAAGCTTCAAAAAAGAAACTTGCCCTGATGTCATCTTGTCTAAACCATGTTTGTCTGCACTGTATTCTGCTCTGTATTCTACAAAATGGCTTTGACGACAGCAGTTGCTGCTGAGAGGGTGTTTCCTCTCTATCTGTTGTTTTCAAGCCTACTCAAAAGCTCCCTCTACGCCTCAGCAACTTGGTTTACCATATCTCACGGGAGATAATGCAGCCTTGCCTTTGCTGGCTCAGCTTTCCAGGAGATGCTCCTCCAGAATTTTGCTTACTTATTGGACCAAAGGAAATGATGGAAAAAGAAACTTCTGTCTAATCAGTTGCCCCTACCTAATCACCCTCAGCAGCTGCTTTTACTCTGCTCATCTCCACGTCCCTACAGGCATAGAAGAAAGGCAGCCTAAGTGAGCAGCTTCTAGGAAGAACGAGGACAAGGATGTGGAATGGGCAGGGAAGAGGAAGCCACAACTTAATAGAGAATTTCTGGAAATCCTTTCCTCCCTTTCCTTCAAATCTTAAAACAACTTCATTATATATCTCCTTTTGGAAGAAGCTATAACATTTTCAACAACAAGCACTTTTTTCCTGTGTTATTTGATTTCTACGTGTTAACATCAAGAGTTACTGATGAGTCTGTTAAGGTGTTAGGAAACTATTTAAGCCAGTGTTTTTAAGGTTACTCTTTAATATTTAAATGTATATTTTTAAAAACAACTTTACTGAAACTTTGAGGTGAACTTAATATGATACTTAGGAAATGCATCAAGTTTGAGGTAATAATATAGTGTTTCCATGATCAGAATAGTCCTCCAGTGTTGTAGAGAGCACTCTGTGTAGGAGAAAAGCTGAAAAATCTGCTCTAATAATTTTCTGGTTGTATGTGCTTTCTTATATAAAAAGGGAACTTCTCAAATATTAACAACATTTCTGCAATATGTGCCACTATACCAATGTTTTATTTTTGTATGGTATGAATCAGTGCTCTTAGGATGAGTTTTCTGTGTCTGTATTGCATTTAACTTCTTAATAAATATACATTAAAAATTGTCTGTCATCACTTCCCTAATTTGAAAGGATAGGCTTGTATGTGAAAGCTACAGGTTTACATCCTTGTGTTTACAGTTGCCATAGTTAGGCAATTACAATAGCTTGTATACATTACTGAAAACACTCTGTTTTTTAATTTGAGAGAGATGCCTTGATACCTGTAAGTGTAGGTGGTGATAATAATGGCAGTGATAGCAGTGACATGACATAAAACTTTCTGTGTGGTAAGCTGGCTAATCAGGAAACATAGAATAAAAGAAATCAAAAGCCAGAGCTGGCATTGTGAGTTCTTGTGTCAAGAAGCGTATGCTAAATATCTTAGAAAAAAAAAAATTCAGCAGCATAGATGTCACTTATGTCTTATGCTGGAGAGATGGGAGCTACTTGTAAACAGCAGGTCCCAAAGAACACATTAGGCATCATCTGGTTTAAAATCCAGTATAAACAAGGGGTCACATGATTTCTTTGATTTCTTGTTTAAAGTAGCTAATATATTTCAGAAAAATACCACTTTTCATTAAAAACAAACAAACACTCCAGTTAGGAGGGTTCTACTGGTCTTTGGTGATTTGTTCCAGTGACAAATCAGCGTTGAGTTTTGTTTGTTATTTTAAAGTAGAAATCACATGTATCAAACATAACTTTTGTTGGTCTTTTGGACCTTGTTCATGCTTCACCATTTAGAATGAAAAGCTTTCTGTAATCACATTTTTGTTTTGTTTTATTATTTAGTCACTTTAATCAGCTCTCTCAGTGATCTAAGGAAAAGCGATCTTTTGATGTCATCAAGATTCGCTTCAGTAAAGTCACCATTTGGCATCAAGACTAGACTAGAAGGGATTTTTTTTTCCACCACCTTCCTTAATTTAGAAGGATCTTTAATTATGGCTACCAAAATAGGACAGAGTTTATCAGTCGTGGCTGATGGAAAGGTGGAAGACAGATAAAGGTAGAGCAGCTATGTTCTCTGTAAGTGCATAGGGAATTATAACTGCACTAGGGTTCTGCTGATTAACTTGCATTATGCTGAAGTTCTTTATAGGCACTGTGTTCAAGAATAGTTTTATTTGTGCATGTATTGTTCTCAGATTTGTGACTTGATGTCAGCTTAGTCCAAGCATGAACTAATAGCTTGTAACCTATTCTTTTGAAAGTCAAAGTTCATTTGACAGTGTTCTCTTCTCTCATTATTTTACCACTTAATATCAGATTCAAGGGTAAGCTTTATTGATGTAATGAGTCAGGCTTGTGGGTTTAAAAATGCTAGATTGGGGTCAAGTAGGCAGCTCTTTTCTGAGAAAACAGAAACAAGAGCTTAGGTTGAAATTATATCTTGTCTCATTACTGCAATATTTTCTTAAACTTAATCACTGATGACACATACTTTTGTTTTTGCTCTACCTTCACCCTCTGTTAGTAAATTTCTTGACATCAGTGGTGTTCATAGTGTTTGTCACTTTTAGTTTTATTTTTCCTTTATTCCTTTTTTAAGAAAGTGTTAACACTTGTTTTGACTGGTTAACATCCGGGGATCCCTTTCGATCTACATTATTCTGTGCTAAAACAAATAGGACCTGCTTCCTTGAGAGTCTCTTTCAGTCCGTGCTGCCTCTAGCAGTTTTGTAAACTCCAAAATGGAGTGTTACTTTACATTTAGCGTGCCTTTGTCCAACTCTGCATTATAGTGTATTTTTAGCCAAATGTATGGTTTATGCCATGCTTTTTAGAAACTGCAGTGCCTTGAAATGGTACAAATGTATTTGATTTGGTTACAGAGCTGAAACGGGTTGTTCCTGAGCTGTGCTTCAGTGTTTAACACACTTGGAGCTTTAATAAATGAATCACTAAGAAAATATTTTGAGGCTGCAAGTGTGGTAGTAATCAGTAGGCCACATTTTCCAGAATGCTGGCGTCCTCTGGCATTTTTCGGAATTTAAAAAACTTTGACCACTACTTGTGTCCTTAATTTATTAAAATGCACATATGCCTAAACACAAACTTGTACTTCTGTCTTTTGCTGCACTCTGCTGTCTTAATTGCTCAAGGAGCAAGTGGTGGGAAAAGGGAGAGAGTGGTTTCTCACTTAAGATGAGGTAAAGGATAATCTTAAGTGTCAGCTTTTCACACTTACTTCCCTTTGTACAAAGTACAGACCTGAGAAAACAGCACAGTGGCATGACAGCTTTTATATGAAAGAGTTTGATCAGGTAATTGGTACTTGTAGGGAAAGGTTGTGGTTTCAGTGAGAAGGGTGAGAAACGATATTTTTCTGGCTTAAGTTTAGCACCTTAGAAACAAGATTTTTCAACTGCTATAAATGAGCATAGTTTTCTTGACTAGGTATTTGACTTAAAGCAGCTAAGAGTGAAGCATCGTGCTGATGTGTTGACAGATTGGAAAATGCTGTCTTATTGAAAGCTGTTGTGCTGATTTACAGAGACTTTAAACAGTTGCACGTTTTGCTGTTTTGAACCAGCTGGTGTCACAAATATATATGCAACACGAACCCCAGAGCACTGCATTCTACAAAGAGAATATTTTTATAATTTCCTTTTCCTTTTTTTTTTCTTTTTTTTTTCTTTTTTTTTCTTTTTAGGAAAATCGGATGAACCAAATTGTGATTGTGACCAGTTTCATTGCGCTAATGGGAAGTGTATTCCAGAAAGCTGGAAATGTAATAATATGGATGAATGTGGAGACAACTCGGATGAAGAAATCTGTGCCAAAGCGAATCCTCCAACAGCTTCTTCCTTTCAACCTTGTCCTTACAACCAGTTCCAATGTCTGTCTCGCTTCACCAAGCTTTACACTTGCCTTCCAGAATCTTTAAAATGTGATGGTAACATTGACTGTCTTGACCTGGGAGATGAAATAGACTGCAACGTGCCAACCTGTGGGCAGTTGTTAAAATACTTCTATGGTACTTTCAGTTCTCCCAATTATCCTGACTTTTATCCACCCGGAAGCAACTGCACGTGGTTAATAGACACTGGTGATCATCGCAAAGTAATTTTGCGATTTACTGATTTTAAACTCGATGGTACTGGTTACGGAGACTATGTCAAAATATACGATGGGTTAGAGGAGAATCCACGGAGGCTTCTGCGTGTGCTGACAGCGTTTGACTCTCATGCTCCCCTTACGGTTGTTTCATCCTCGGGACAGATAAGAGTGCATTTCTGTGCTGACAAAGTGAACGCTGCGAGAGGATTCAATGCTACCTATCAAGTAGATGGCTTTTGTTTGCCCTGGGAAATACCGTGTGGTGGAAATTGGGGTTGCTACACAGAGCAGCAGCGCTGCGACGGCTACTGGCACTGTCCGAACGGGAGGGATGAAGCCAACTGCACTATGTGCCAAAGAGATGAGTTCCCCTGTTCTCGAAATGGTGTTTGCTACCCTCGTTCAGACCGCTGCAACTACCAGAATCATTGCCCTAATGGCTCTGACGAAAAAAATTGTTTCTTTTGCCAGCCAGGAAATTTTCACTGTAAAAATAACCGCTGTGTGTTTGAAAGCTGGGTTTGTGATTCTCAAGATGACTGTGGCGATGGCAGCGATGAGGAGAATTGCCCAGTCATTGTGCCCACTAGAGTCATAACTGCAGCTGTCATAGGGAGTCTTATTTGTGGATTGCTGCTTGTCATTGCCCTGGGATGTACCTGCAAGTTGTATTCGCTCAGGATGTTTGAGCGAAGGTGAGTGGAACAGCCTGCAGCACTTAAATTTTAAAATAGTTCCATTTATTTTGTTATTAGAGGACTCTTTTGTATTAAAGCCTTTTGTATTAAAGCACTCTTACTGACATACAATTATTGCTTCTACTGACATAGAGTTGTTACTTCTAAAAGTGTGATTCCTTCTTTGACAGTAAAAAGAGGGTAGATAAAGCGGTTAGAATTATTCTGATCACATTTCTGTTGACAGTTGAGATGTGGTTGCTGAAAAGCAGGTGTGGGGATGCCTCATTTCTGCAGTTAAATGAATACATTTAAGAATATTCTTTCTGTAGTGGATTATTTCATGTCATGTCGGGATTACTTAAAAAAAAAAAAAAAAAAAAAAAAAAACTCATGGTGCCTTGTGTATTTAGTCCATGATTTTTTGGCAGATATTTTTGGTTTGTTTCTGTTCTTTTCTCCTCTGGACAGACCTTTAGGAACGACTACAAGAAGCTATTATATATCTATATATTTTTTTAAAAATAAGATTCTATCTGCTCAAGTTTCTTATTTCAGATCATAAGTCTGATGTAGTTTTACTCTTAAATATGAATACATATTACAGACTTACGAAATTTCTTTTCTCTTTAAAAGATCATTTGAAACACACTTGTCAAGAGTTGAAGCTGAACTGTTAAGAAGAGAAGCTCCCCCATCTTATGGACAGTTAATTGCCCAGGGTTTAATACCACCGGTTGAAGATTTTCCTGTTTGTTCACCAAACCAGGTAAGATTTCAAAATTGTGGGCAGACATTAAATTTTAAGAATGCTAAAGAATACTTTATAAGAATACTAAAATAAAAACTACGATTAGCTTGAACTTGAACAAAGGTTAGCTGCTAGACAGGATCACTATGCTGGGGTACCATCACAGCTTACTTTGAGGCTTTATTTTCATAGTAGTGGATGCCAATATTGCACACGATGCATGGAACACAGATTGGCAGATCTAGTTTTAGGTTCTTTGAGATTGCTGGATAAGCTAATAAGAGTGCAGAAAAGCACTTAATCTTAGAAGAATTCGGAATTCCGTTGCATGCAGTAGTTCAGCCACTGTGCATATATTTTTAGATGTGATCATGTCCACTATGTTTAGAAAAGGAGACAACACTGTAATATATGATATTATTATAGGAGGTGACAGTATATCCTTTTTATTTTTCATAGGGATCGACAGCACAATTTTTGTTTGGTTGATGAATAAACTTCTATCAAAGCTATTTTTTTCATTTAAAAATAAATAAGTAAATAAATCGTCTTTCAATTAAACCAGTTGTTTGTGAGATAGAACAACACAGTCTGGGAATCCCGTCATGGTGCAATACTGCAGCTGATTTTAAGTTGTGTTGTATGTGGCAGCTGATGTAGCAAAGCCTACTATTACTTAATAATGCAGAAAAAAATATATTTTAAAAAGCTTGTGGCAAGACCATAGGAAGGAAATTTGATTTTTATTTTCAACAGAATTGATTTCATTGCACTTACTCTATAGTAGATGGAATATGCTCATTCTTTCATGCTTACATGCTTGCAAGCAGCAGGGTCTGTGGGTCCAAGTAGTCTTGCAAGCATTACTTGTGAGGGAGAGCTCAAGCAACATCAGTTCTTATGAACTGATATTATACCTCTGATATTCCCTTGGTTGGAGCCAGGTGCTATTTTGTCTGTCTGATACAGCCTTTGAGAATAGTTGTGATATTTTTGCTGCCTCCCCTGTCTCACCATGAGAGTCCTTGGGCTGCATTCCTTGTCCTTTTTTATTCCTGTTATTATAACCTGTCCTTTTTTTAAATCTGTTCTTTAGTCAGTTCTTTTTGTTAACTAGATGCCTCAAGAATCTGCATGTAGCTCATACTGATCTCCTGCTGATGAAGTGTATAAGTTAATATTTAGCAACTAATATTTAGCCCTTTGTGCGCAGGCAACACCCAGCCAACCTCAAAGACCTTTGTTCAAGCTTCCACTAACTACTGACCCTGAAATCTTTTTATGTTTGATTAACTGTTTTTCTCCTTATCTTAATGAACTTCCTTTTTTTTTAAGCAAGATGGTTTGAGTGCAGTTAGTGTAAAGTGTACCCTGATACTGTGACAATAAATGCTTCCTGTATTCACATTGAATGCCTTGACTAAGTTAAGAGGGGCTCTTGTCTTGGATGTTTTATTGTGTCTATGTAAGCACAGACATAAAGCTTCTGAGGCCAACTTGCAATTGATCTAAACCAGGTGTAGTATAAATGTGAGAGAGTTTTACACAAACCAGGACGTTACATTTCAAACACAGTGTAGTAAGCCAAGCTGAACATGCAGCTTTGCTAGTGGCAAGTAGATGTAGGCTCACAGACTGTAAATACAACTTTTGTAGAAAAACACATCTTAGGCCCTTTCTCTTGGAGAAGGGAACCAATAGCTCTACTCTGGAAGTTGGGTTTATGTTTAAGGACAGTTTGACTGTAACCAAGCTTCTCATTGCATAAGTCAGCGTGGTTATGTAAAAGCACAGTACGTTTCTGTTCAGGGGCACTTTGGTGCTTTTATAGATTTGTCTTCCTGTCCTCTTTCCAAAATTGAACTTCACCATTTTGTGACGTAGGTCTACGTTATGGCTGTTCAAGATGAGTAACATGAACCTCATTGAATATGTTCAATTCACTGAAAAGATGCGAATGTGGACTCTTCTGAAGTAAAAACATTTACAGATGTGCTTAATTACAGAATTGCCAGGCATCCAACAGATCTCAGTTACCATAATGTTTCTGAGAAATGGGCTGCTTAGCTGAGGTTCTCTCTTCCCTAAATTTGAATAAAGGAACCCCAAATCAGAAGTGTTAATGTGATGCTGTGACCTTACAATGTAAAAAGTAATACAAGATTTTCACCAGAAAAAATCAGATTTGCGTTTTTTTAACTGACTCACTAGAAAATTTATATCAAATTTGGGAAATACATGGTTTAGAACTCACAAGATAATTTTGATTAAACAGAAGCACTAGCGTGTCTGAAACTGGTGTCAACTAATTATGCCAGTATGGAAAGGAGTCAAACATTCAAGTCTTTTTAGTAGAGAGAGGATATTTAATCTCTCTTCTAGGCAGCCCTACAGCAGTGGATAGGAAAAGGTCACCTCTGTTTATATCTTAAGGAGTTCCAGGAAATTGTTGAATCCAAAGTTTTTGTGACACGTTATACTCTAAAGTCTACAGTGACTACTTTTTCTTTTTAGTAGGTGTGCTAGCTATTCTTACCTATCTCATATCTGCTATACTAGAGCTTCTGTGCTTGGCCTGTTTCTCTGCTCTGTGATCAGTGCACCCTGCATCTGTTTCCATTGTGACTATCTCCACAGAGGCAGGAATGCATCTCCTCTGGTTGTCTTGTTTCCTCTTTTCTTTTCTGTAAATCCTTCAG
The DNA here is from genome assembly GCA_013398735.1 of Nothocercus julius. Classification (NCBI taxonomy): domain Eukaryota; kingdom Metazoa; phylum Chordata; class Aves; order Tinamiformes; family Tinamidae; genus Nothocercus; species Nothocercus julius. The sequence continues at coordinate 5,111,399 of VZSV01000007.1, forward strand.
CTTGTTTTCCCAGTTTCTTTTTGTTTTGGTGTGTGTGTGTGTCAGAATCTAGGCTTCTTTCATTCTGCTTTATGCATAAAATAGTCTTTTGCTACATTTACCAGATCCTTAGTATTATAGATTGAACATTTTTTAATATTTAAGAATCTAAACTTACATTTTTATGTTTTTGCACAGTAGTTATTATTTTCCTGTTGTAAGAACGATGCTAACATGCTGTCAATGGTTGACTTTTGTTTGTCTCCTCCTTTAGGCTTCAGTTTTGGAAAACCTGAGACTTGCAGTGCGATCTCAGCTTGGATTTACCTCAATCAGACTTCCCATTGCTGGCAGATCAAGCAACATTTGGAATCGCATTTTTAACTTTGCAAGGTCACGCCATTCTGGATCACTGGCCTTGGTCTCATCAGATGGAGATGATGTTACCAGCCAAAGTAATAGTAGAGAAGCTGAAAGAAATAATACTCACAGAAGCCTATTTTCAGTTGAATCTGATGATACGGACACAGAAAATGAAAGAAGAGACACAGCGGGAGCCGTTGGTGGCGTTGCCGCCTCTTTGCCTCAAAAAGTCCCACCTGCATCAGCAATAGAAGCGCCAGTGGGAGCATGCGGGAGCAACTCGGCTCCAAGCGCCGGTGGTGGGAACGCAGAGAACGGAAGAGAAGCGCCAGGCGCGGAGCCGCCGAGCACGAGTCCAGCCCGTCACCAGCTCAGCAGCGCGCTCAGCCGCATGACTCAAGGCTTACGATGGGTGCGCTTTACCCTAGGGAGGTCAAGCTCAGTGAATCAGAACCAAAGTCCTTTGAGACAGCTTGATAACGGGGTAAGTGGAAGAGAAGAGGATGATGATGTCGAAATGTTAATTCCAGTCTCTGATGTAGCATCAGACTTTGACATGAACGACTGTTCGAGACCTCTGCTTGATCTCGGCTCAGATCAAGGACCGGGGCTTAGACAGCCTTACAGCACGACACAGCCCGGCGTGAGGCCCTGCGGCCGAGACGGCCCCTGCGAGCGCTGCGGCATCGTGCACACTGCCCAGATCCCCGACACCTGCTTAGAAGCAACCGTGAAAAACGAGACGAGCGACGACGAGGCGTTGTTACTCTGCTAGGTACGGAGCGCGTAGGAAAGATTGTGTACAAGTTGGAGCAATATCTGTCATTGTTTTGTACTTCACAGTTAAAACTAGTTTTTAGTTTAAAAAAAAAAAATCCAGGACAAGGTTATGTTAAAACTGTTCTAGCCTGTGTGGTTGATTAAACATTTCTTATACTGGATGACCTTATGGAACTGCTCGAGTGAATGTTTTAATGGCTCTGAATACACAGTGTGTGTATCCAGTACAATCCCATTATTCTTTAAACTGAAGTTTATCCCAGTTAGTTTCAAATTTAGTTTATCCTGGTACTGTAGTTGAAAACAGAAACATGGCTGCTTAAGACTTATTTGGCTGCCTGTTTAACCCCATATTAACAGGTGAATTTGTACAGAATTATTTTCCTTTAGGAATTTACTCTGTTGTATTATTGCCAACACACTTGTAACTTAATATACTAAAAGCTGGTAAGGATTGTTAATGTAAGATGTGTATTTTTCTTTGAGTTTATGCAACATTTTGTCTAACTATTCTTGAATTTCATCATAATGTGAATTTATTTAAAGGGAAGAGAAATTTTCTCCGGGATCATTCTTTTTCTTTCAGAAGTACAAGATGCAATGACGTGTGAAATTTGGGTATAATTAGATAAACTGATGGCAAAAGCTTTTATAGCACTGACTTTAATAAACTGCAGTCGACTATGGTACAGCCAAATAGTATGTAAAGTCCCCAGTCATTAGTCTTTTCAATTTGAAGTAAAAAAGGGCCGAAGATATTGTAACATGTGTTAGTTCTGTAAATATCCGATATGTACAAATACACTACAGAATAAGTTCCAACTGGTAAAAGATCTTTCCCTAACACTCTAGGGTTTAAAGCTTGTTTGGACTCAAGGGATTTGCACTAAAATCATATTAAAGTCTCTAATGAGCTTAGTGCACAAGCACTATCACTTTAAGTACTATTATTGTCTAATATTGCAATGCTATATATTTCCATGGCTCTTTACTTGGGGTGTTGCATTTTTGTTGCAATTGAAATTGCTTTACTAATTCCCTATTTATTCGTTGTATTTAAGACTGGTTTACTTGGTTGCAGACTGGTTGTTTAAAAAAAAAAAAAAAAAATCCCTTTCAGTGTTTTTGGTTTGTTTTGTTTCTTTTTTTTTCTTTCTTTCTTTGTAATATTACATGCTGGAGCAAAACAGATCAATGGAAAGAAGCTCATAATTTCCAATTCTGTGATAAGCAGGTTACTATGTGGCTACTAGTGTGTCAGCAAGAGTACACACCTTTTAAAAACAAAAATGTCAACTACTGTTTTATTTATTCTTTGCCAGTCTGTTTTTAGTAGGCTTAAAGATCCAGTATGAAATGTATTTGTGTGTGATTGTATGCTATTTATTAAATTTTAAATACTTTGTTGAATGTCATTTTAAAGCATGTTTAAAGTCTTGTGCATTTCTGTCGTGTTATGCTGTCGGGCAGAACTGACTAAAATGTTTTAATATGTATCAAAATTAAATTGAATTTTGTTATGTTTTTGAGGTACTTTTAAAGATAAATCTGAGGTCTGTCTGGCTTTTTATTTTTATTTGTTTTAATCCTCATCTCTGAAGTACAAATCATATGCAGAAGAAGCAAATAAGAGAATAGATTCCAAATTGTATATATCCTTTCCCTTCTCTTCATTCACAGACACTGGGATGAAAAAAATTAAATAATTTTACCATCTGGTTGATCTTATTGACAAGATTTAGTAGGTAAACTCTGAGGTCAGGACACGGTTATTTTGATTTGTGCTTTCGAGGAACTTATGTGCAATACAATTGTTAAGGATTTTATTCTAAACGACCCATGCAGTTTCAAGGTTAAGGACAGATCGTGTCGTGCTGGTACCAGATCAAGTATAGTTTGGCCCATAATAACATACCAGAGTAAAAGTCATTAATGGCCATTTTTATTCACATTGAATAATACCTAATTCAGTGGGTAATCTTTAATCTGATTTCAGTGGCGTTGTGTGTAGAGCAGGTAAATCTGCAATATGAACACAGTGACACACCCTGAAATACATTGGAATGTGTCTTGATATAAAATACTGGGTTTTTAAACCTTCTGTTGTTATTAGAAAGCAGTTATGAATTTTTTTTGTCACTGAGGCAAATGCATTTTGAAGAAAATGTTTTCACAGAATGTCTTGGGTTATATGCACACATGCAAATGATTTAACTTGGTCCATTAGATACCCTAAATAGCATGTACCTGTGGACTCCATATTGCAGATGTAAAAAGGAATACAATGTTAATTTGTTTTAGAGGAAGATTGTTACACATGAAACTGAGAAGTTGGATTTGATTGAGAATTTCAAAAAATGTAAATAAAATTCATATTTGTATGAGGCTAACTTGTAGTGGTTCTTTTTTCCTTGTGATTTTTAAAGGGAACAGTCACTTTCCGTTTGATTACCACAATACTGATTTACTCCTGAGAATTTTGTTAAGTCACGTTGCTTCATTTTTATTTTTTATCCTGAAGCTGCTTGAAACAGAATTTTATTGAAGTGATTCTTCTTCTAACACTGCTACAGTGCTAGGGAGTTTTAAAGAAAAATTTGAATGATGTGCTGTGGAATGTGTTTTTCTGTAATAAAGCACTTTCAGATGAAAGCTTTGAAGAATGTAGGTTTTCTCCTCACTTAAAGGTTTCCAAGCATAGAAAGGGTTTGCCTTGCCATTTGATTTGCATTGAAATGTTACAGAGCCTGGTTGAACTTCAGATACTACAAGACCTTGCCTTGCTTCCAAAGAAGAATCTGTCTGCAGTATAAGTTTAACAAGGATTTCTGATATTCTCTTCTTTCAAAACAGATTAAAGAAAAGATCACTGAAATGAGATATGTTGCTTGCTGCTTTTTAGTATACAGATGCCAAAGCAAAAGCTCCTGGCAAAGTTTGAGTTCACTGATAAATCACAGTTCAAATTTGGGACACTAATGCTTTTTCGGTGAGTCTTTACTCACTAAAAAAAAATTTTTTTTACTGCAGATAAATATGACAGGTTTTCCTGTTCAGACCAATTTTTTACTTCTTTTGTGAGAAGAGCCAGTGTCTGCTTTCTGTCCATTTCTCCTGCTCAGGTGCTGCACATCTTCTGCACGTCTTGTGTGAAGCTTTACTCTTCCTGTAGCTGTGGGTGTTTTTTTTCTGGTTGGTTCGTTTGGTTTAAGTTTCCTTTCACATCCAACACCACGCTATGGCCTATCTGAGAAATAGTGACTTGGCAAACTGGAGTTAGTATTTGCTAAGGGGTGGTTTATTCTAACAAATCAAGTGTGCAAGGCTTCCTCCATAACTGATGGAGGAAACGAGAGGAAGCTCTGCACGGTTCAGTTTAGTGACACTGAATCACCTTGGGAAGAGAATTGAGGGAAGAATAATCTTCCAGAGTTACACATTTTGTGAATCTCTTGGCCCAGGTTAATAAGTTTATAATATACTTTGATGCAGGTTATCCGCAGTTGTATTTGCTAAGAAGAAAGATTTGGATGTATCTTGTTTCCTTAAGTTACCTATGTTCCAGCTCTGGCACTGTGATGTAGGGTAGTAATTTGCTTGCTAAATCAATCAAGCCCTTATTAATTGACTGAAATGCCCTTGAGATCAAATTTTGAATGATGTTCAGGAGGATAAGAACTTAAGGACTGTCTTGTGTTCCTCACACGATATGTGGCTGTTCTGTTTCATCCTTCCGCCTCTCGGTACAACACGGTGTGAATAATGCACAGCCTGGCCACGAGCTTGCAACGTGTTTTCAGAGGTAGGTAGGACAGCAAAAAAACAGATTTTTTTTTCTATGTGAAATGTAGCAGTAGAACTTTGCTCTCAATATTAGTTCTTCTTGTGACCAAGCTGCGTCATAAGATTACCGAAGAAAGACAGATAAAATCTGAAGGAGTTTACTTGGATACAGTTTGAAAGACTGTAGTAAACCAGTCTGTTGCTCGTGCTGGGACAGAAGGGGTCCTCTGGGGAAGGAAGTGGAACATAGGACGCAAAAAGAAAAAAAAACATGAAGAGATAAGCTACTGTTTGATTTAAATGATGGGAGAATTGTAATAAAGTAGACTAGATACTCTAAAAGAATAACAGTAATAAATACATTATGCAAGAGATTTGTATTTGGAATTAAGGAAAGGTGGAAGACCTACACCAAAACAATCAAGAAGTTCAAAATCAAAAGTTCAGAAGTGAAGGACAGAGAAAGCTGAAATGCTCAAAGGGAAAAAAAAAAAAAAAAGAGAGAGAGAAGAGAAACAGAATATGCTGGAAACCCTTTGTTAGTTCAGTTTGGATAGGAAAAATTTGAAGTTTCTTCAACTACTTTATTTTTGCTTTCCTATTCCTTAGTAAGACTGTTCTCACTGTATTGAAAACTTTCTAGATGCAGTTACATGCAAGAGCGTGTGGCTTCACTGAATGAATTTTTAACTTCTCAAACAGCCAGAGGGGGAAAGGAAATCCCTGGGGGACAGGTATTATGAATTCTTTTACAGTCAGAAAAAGGCATGGAGTATGCAAAGTCCTGCTGAGTTAATATATGAGAAGATAACCTTTCACTTCCACAAATCATGTCAAACTGATGGATCTCTATAGTGAGCCTCTAAAACAATCTGCTTTATTCAGCATTGCTGAAAATCAGTGGTATCCATTCTCTTTATTTGCTGCATTGAAACTCAGTCTCACAATCCATTCTTTCCTCCATAGAGGAAAGCTTGACAAAATGGAAAATACTAATAATACATCTTGGTGCAAGCAACTACTTGAATGTACTGCATGTGGAAATACATCTCTGTGTCTGCTTCACCAACACTTACTTGCAGTTTAATGTCAGTAAGAAACTTTACATTAAGGAAAAGACTGAGTGACAGTAGGAGGCTTTTTCAGAAATAGCATATGATAAGCAGGATTTGAAAATTGAGGCAATAGGAGTATGAGATATTTTTGAGGCCTTCTGTATGTTCCAAAGTTCAGTTTGTTTCTTATGAGTTCCATAGATTCAGGTTTCTTGGGCACCACATTATAGGGCCCGACTTTCAATCAGCTTGCCAGTTTGTGGGATCTGCAGCTCTTCAAGTTGGCCGTGAAATTGCAAGTAGGAAGCCCCAGATACTTGAGAGCAGGTTCGGCAAAGACCAGACTGGCCATGAGGAAATCTCGGAGGGGAAGTGCATCTCCAGCCTTGTGCCGTACTGAAACAGATAATCAGGATTTTGAGCTATGCTACTCTTCATGCATTTAAGTGTCTTATGCCATGTATCTTGTGCAACACGTGAAAAGTGATATAAATGCCTTTTTATCATATTCTGCTGAGATATGGGGGCCTGGGTTCTTACTTCCTCTCCCCAGTTGAGGAGAAAGATTTTTTGTCAAAAATGTTTGATAAGAAAAAAATATATATATATGTCTTTACGACTACCACCAGCCCAAGAGCATATTTGGATGTGATTGTCTAGGTCTGTCACACAGACTTACTTAGTAAAAATATGTTCATTCCACACATAGGGAAATAGAAACTGTCTATTGACTGTTGGTTTGGGCACCAAGTTGGGAGATCCAGTTTTAAGTCTTCTTGCCAAAAAAATATTTAATGATTTGTTGATGCTGTTCCATTTTGTAAGTCATTAAATATTCATACATCAGCTTGGCTGTTGCATCCCACATGACTTTCCTGACAAGCAGGGAGCAGAATCAATCTCTACTCCTTTGCCACCTCCTCTCCTCACTTGTCAAATAGTGCTTTATTTATACAAAATTAAACTTATCTGAGGCACATGAACCTCAACCACCTGCAGCCCAGTTATCCAAGTGCCCATCTGCATGGTGGGAGTAGTGGATTCATTCTCTCAGTGGCAGCTGGGATTTGAAGTGTATCCCCATCATTACCCCGTCTCAAAACCTCTTTTCTGTCCTCATTCATATGTTCACAGCTCTCATCTCAGAGAAACATAGTTTGACCTCACTCATCAATATCTTCGTAATTATTCATCCAGCAGTCCTGTCCGAATTCTCATCACAGCTCCCTGACAGTCTTTTTACGAGTGTTGCATGCAGATTACGTGGTAGATGCAAGCGATTCCTGCCTGCCTGTTCAGCACAGCACAGGTGGCCCTTGGTCCTTGTGATATTTTGCTTTCCACTGTTCTCCTCTGCTTTTCCAAAAGATTTTCAACATTTTTGTGTTGCCATGTAGCAAGATGAAGCCAAATGGGCCTCTGTGCCAAAGCGCAAGGGTAAAGCACAAAAAGAGACATTTGGGAACCAAAAGCTACACAGGCAGATGCCTGGTGCTGTCCTCCTATGCATTCAGAGAGGAAGGTGAGAGAACATGAGTCTTTTCTAGGATGTTACACCTAGTGTCTCTTATAGAAGTCTCTTTTTGGTAGCACACCTGTCCATGCTCTCACAGCTCTCAAAGTGTTTTCTCTTAGCACCATCATCACTGAACTGAAAGAGGTCAAGGGGGTGAAGAGGAAGGACTTGGCAGACTTGAGCAGTGTCATTGCCAAGTTAAAAAAGCCAGTGTTGCTGAAGGAAAGAAGAAAAGTTCGCAGCACATTCAAGGACAGTGCAGGCCATATTACAAATGAGCTCCTATCTTTTTTTAAGGGGAAACCCTCTCAGTGATTAGTCCTTTCCAAGAAAATATGCTCATACGTATCCTGTTGTGTCATGAAGCATCCAGAAGCAAAGGTCCACGATGAAAATGAAGGGTAGAGAAAGTTAAGAGATGTGACAAGGGTACACCGCATAAAGAGACCCACAACTCGCCGAAAGAAGGACAGCCTCATGGGAAACTGTAGGTCCAGGGCACTGCGGAGATGAAACCTGTGGAAAAGATGATGGTCTTATAAGAGAATTAAAGCCTTTTGCTTAGCAAAAAATAAAGAGTAACAGATATAAATATATACCATCCATCTAGATATGTTTTCTCCATGTGTGTATAATATATGTAAAATTAGCTACCTTATATGCTAATTGAGCCAGTATTTAGCTCTGTGGTGGATGTTTACTTAAGAACTACAGAAACTATCAGTATCTAACTGCTTTTCTTGTATCCTGCCTCTCAGAGCTGCAGTTGTCTCACACTGCTGCTCACTGCAGCACGTGGCATTGCAGCTTATAAACACCAGACGTGCAATTTTACAAAGGGAAGCAACTGTTGGAAAGGGTTAGGATATAAGTTTCTAGAGCGCTCCTGAATGAGTCAGACTTCTTCCTTTGGAAATCAGAAAAAGAATAAAATAAAAAAGAGAGTACATTCAGAGGATATTGTTAAGTTTATAAAAAAACATTATTTCCTAATTACAGTTTACATTCATACCAATTTCCTCGACCTTTAGTCGTGTGGGACCCAGGGAGGCTGGTCTGTAACCGCTGAGGCTGTCGCAGCAGTTATCACAGAGCCGTTGGGATTGGAAGGGGTGCGCTCTGCTCGCCTTGATTTCACTTCCCCTCTGTTCTTTTCTTTTTTTCCTGGTCTAACTTCCAAAAGGTTTGAGCTGCTCGTGGCCGTGGGAAAGCGCTCAGCTTAGCGCTGCCCTTTCTGAGCCTCGCAGGAAGGGCCTGCGGGGCGCGGAGGAGAGCGGCTGTTTCCCTGCCTGGGGGCGCAGGAGAACGCCAGGTTTGTGTGGGCACAATGGCCCCTTCCGAGGCGGCCCCCAGCCGGGACACAGCCTCGGAAGCCTTCAGGGGGAGCAGGAGCCATCAGGGGGAGCAGGAGAGGTCGGGGGGAGTGCGAGCGAGGCGCCATGGAGCAGAGCACCACGTACCGCAAGATGATCTTCATGTGGTCGTCTGACGGAGGCCGCGCTGCCGCCGAGAAGCCTCCCGCGGCGGAAAAGCAGCCCACGCCGCAGCCTTCGCCGCAGCCCTCCGCAGCCAAGGCGAGTCGAGCCGCCCTCCAGGCGGCGCGGCGGGTCGCACTTCCCCTGCGAGCGGGGAGACGTGGGCAACGAGAAGGGGGCCACGCACAGGTCCTGAGGAAGGGGCCGCGGGATGGCAAGCCCTTCCCGTCTTCTCCAAACCGATCCGCGAGCGTGGCTGGGTGCCCACGCGCGGCTCCCGCTGCACGAAGTCATGGGTCAAGGGCCGGGCTGACCCGGGGCGGGAGGCGGAGCGGCCGGCGCTAGCACGGCCACGGCCGCCTTGGCTATATAAAGAGCGGCTGTGGCACTGGGGCATTGGCAGGTGAGCAGGTGCTCCCAGAGGAGAGGGGTGGGTGGCGAGGTGCCTTGGAGCAGGGAGCTGAGGCCTCACCGGTGACCTCGCAGGTGCCTGAAGAGCAGCCGATGCCATCCCCAGCCGTGGCGCAGCAGCGGCTCTTGATCAAGGGGGGCAAAGTTGTGAACGATGACTTCTCCATGGTGGCCGACGTGTACGTGGAAGATGGAGTGGTGCATCGTGTGGGAGCCAACCTGCAGCCCGAGCCGCCTGAAGGGCTCCTGGTGCTGGACGCCACCAACAAGCTGGTGATGCCGGGGGGCATCGACACGCACACGCACATGCAGTTCCCCTTCATGGGCAGCAGGTCGAAGGACGACTTCTACACGGGGACGAAGGTAAGGGGGAGCTCACAGACGCGTCTGATGCCTGCATGCAGAAAGAGACGCCCCAGCTGATGATTCAGTGCCTCTTCTGAAAGAGAAATAAGGAGAAGCACAGAAAACAAGCAGCTATTTGGGTTCCTTAGCGGAGTTTGCTGGGTGAGGGTGCAAGTGTTAAGCGGAGCTGCTTCCCACGGCGGTCACGGCGCCGAATGTCACTGACTGCTGCAGGCGACCGGCTCAGAGCTTCCCAGAGCAAAGGTTAACGAAAGCAACAGTTTAACTGCCCCCGTGCCGTGCAAGCACCGCTGTGCTGACCCGACCCTGCTCCGCTGCTAGCATGGGGGCAATGAGGGCTTTTCATCCATCATTCACTTCTGCCCTTGCTGTTTCCCTCAGTAAAGGTCCAGTTCAAACATACTTTCTAAAAATATGTCATTTCCTCAAATTTTGCCCTGAGATTCTGGTGTTGTTTTTTTTTTTCCCCCATCTTTTTAGTTGATCTCATTACATCGACTGCATTAGCAGCTTATCAACTGCTCGTGTGTGCAGTGCATCATCTTCATCATCATACAGTGAAGCTGCTCATGCAGAGCTCCCTGCAACTTGTAAGCGTTTCATTGCCTTCCTACGGAGGATGAAATCCTTTGCTCACAGCCATTGCTTGATGGCATTGCCCAGTGCATAGGCTTGTGTGTGGCTTGTGTGCTGGCTGTCATCCTTGGAGAACCTGCTGCATCCTGCCTGATCTCTCATGGCAGAGCTGCAGCCTGCTCAAAGAGAGAAAGCAAAGTGCATCCCTTTCCTCAGGGAAATGGATTGCACTGCTGTCTTCTGATGTGCAAAATACGAACTTGCCTCTGTAAAAGAATCGAAATAAGAAGTTAATTCAAATCATTTTAACAAATGGTGCAATGCAGTAAGTGCACAACTATTAAGACCTTTTCAGATCTGCAGTCCTGCTTCAAGTGACCCTATTCAAACAGGAAATTTCACTTCCTGCTTCGCTCATCTTCTTATGAATATTATAGAGAGAAGTATATAGAAAGAACATATAGAGATATGTTAACCCCAAATTACATATTTCTTTCAATAACAATATTTACTCCAGCTCATGATAGATTTGCTGCCAGTGCTCTATTGTATGGAAATATTTTAAACAGCATAGTCTTAAAATTCTTCTTCTCAATGAGTAATGAAGATATTGACACTCATTAAAATAAACTAAATATTCTGCTAAACTTCGACAAAGAAAAAATTGCTGATCACAGTAGATCTTTTCTACTATAGCAAAATAGCTGCTATGTCAAACATATCATGCCCAAGTCAGATGTAAGATAAAATATAAAAGGAAGACTACAATACTGAATTTCCATCTTTAGAAACGATAGCTGGAAAAGGCTTTTTTAATTTGATCGTGGCATTTTTTCCTCATACCTAGTCGCTTCCACAGTTACATGGTAAAAAATGGCAAGATAACTAGCAATCAATCTCCTTTTATGTGACTCCCACAAATGTCTTTTTTTCCAGTATCTATAGGCAGGCAATATTTCCTGAAATATTTTAGTTACCAACATGGCTTCCAATTCTTCTCCAAGCTGCTTTCTATGATGAATGGATAGGAAAAAAATCAAGTCCATCGTGTCTGTTCTGCTGGTATACATATATCACAGGATATGTTTCCTCATTGAATGAAATGCGGAATTAGATTTCCAGAGTACATAGGTTTATATGACTTACAGCACACAAATAAAGTTTTGTCATTTTCTGCATTAATGCTTTACGTCTTTGTGAAGACTGTTTTTCTAAGCTAATTATCAGCAATATATTTAGAAATTTGAGGTCACAAAAGATATCAAAAAAATATGACTTCAACTCTGAAGCCGATATTGCTTGAGAGAGCAAAACATTTAAAACAAACAGCAAAAACTATGACTTTTTCTTAAGATGCCTGCTAAAGGTTTAATTGATCTCATTCTTAAAGTGCCTTCCTCAACTTTAAGAGAACCAAAACTGCAGACTAACACAGATTGGGTTGCCTATTTAGTGCAAACCTAAATTAGGTGAGATACCTAATTTCCAAAAAAAGATGGCAGTTTGAAGTAGCACGTTGTTTTTTTGTATCGCTCTTTGGAGGCACAGGACAGGTGCAAGACCTAGACCGCATAGACAAGGCAGGATGTCACTTAGATGCCCCCAGAAAAGCTCTAGATCCATTCTAGTGATCTGATGTAAAAAAGCTAGGTGTCGTGGACCTTCCTGACCTAGGTCAAAGTACGGAAAATGTTCAGAGCTATTTACACAAGGTCACAATTTTACAAATATTTTAGCAAAAGGATCAAAGAGGTGAAGTTGTGTGTCAGCTAATTTCAGAATATGTTACAATGGTTAGCTAAGATTTATCTGTCCACTTGAATAAATAAAGGTACAGAGCACCTCTACTTACAAATGCTACAGGAAAAGAGACCTTTGGTGAAAGTGTGTGGCCAATGACACTTGTTTTCTTTTCAAGCCTACAAATACTCTTTAATTTTAGATCCTATTTTACAAGCAAGGAATCAGGCTGTTTTGTAAAAAGTGTTGACAGTTTAAACATTTTTCATGGACAAAATATTTTGTTGGGACTTTCAAATTAATTTGGATTCTTATGTGTTTATGTCACCCTCCAAACTTCCGCTTTTTTTGGAAATGATTTGTTCATTCCTACGTCAGTATATTTGCTATTCTTCTGCTCCTGATTGCTAATTGAAGACAGTTATTCAAAATGTACAAACCAAATAATGTACACCAAATGTACACCCTCTCCCCTGCATGGTGGCAACAAAATATTTTTTTAATTGAAAAAAAAAGTGCCAGAATTTTATGAAGACAGATCTATGTGCTTTGAGAGTGAACTTTAGCAAGCATCTTCTAGAGAAAAAAAGGAGGAAACTGACTGATCCAGAAACTGAAGAATAATGCAGCTTGAGTTTGAACTGTATATGGCTGTAACTGTTAAGCAAAAGATTATTCTTCAGCATATTAAGTCTGAGAATTTCTGTGGTTAATTTAGACATTGAAACCACCACAGCAAAGGAACTGCAGTTCTGGATCAACTGCATCAGCAGGATCTGGACTGGATCCACAGTGACCACTGAAGGTTTTTTAAAGGAAAAAAATAAATAGTAGTACTCAGTTGTCCATAAAGGATGGGGAAGGCTCTTGGTTAAAAAGCAATTTTTAATCCTCATAACATACATGACTTTTTTGTTGTTGTTGTTCTAAGTTATTTATCTGCAGGTATTTACAAGCAGGATGTAAATATCTCATTCTTTTTGGAAACTTGTGCATGGAGTAAATGATTCCCTGCAGGGGCAAGGATACTTTTAAGATACTTAGGGTCCTTTTGGTTTTAGATGAGAGTTTGGGGATTTTCACACTGCATCAAGCTTTCAGATTTTTTTTAAGGTAAGTTCCGTTACTCAAAGTTGTTTTGTGTCCCTTAGTGTTTTCCTGATGCACAGGCTTGTGTTTCCAGCTGAACACTTTCTTCCAACACGGAGAGGACATTTCTCAAGTTGATCATTGTCTTGTGCTACTTTTCCTTCTCTATCATTTCACTTCCTTAAGGAACCTCACTAATAAGTGAATGCTGCTGACTCCTCTCCAAACCTTTGATAAGGTTTTGGCGGTATGAAAAAAGTTTTCATTTTGAGAAATTCCCCATTATGCTCCTGAGTACCGGCTTGAGATGTTGGATGTTAACGAGGAATCCAAATAAATTTCTACAGTCATTTTACAAGTTTGGGCTTCACTTAAGGAAACTTTTCAGTGACTTCAGCTTTTCAGTGTATCAGGATTAATGGCAGCGTAGGGGACTGAAGAGGATGAGAAGTGCATTATTTTTCTCACTGACTTGCTAAAAATAACTTTCTTGCTTTCAGGCTGCTATAGCAGGAGGCACAACTATGATCATCGACTTTGCCGTCCCTCAGAAAGGCAGCTCTCTTATTGAAGCCTTTGATACTTGGAAGAGTTGGGCAGACCCTAAGGTCTGTTGTGATTATGCACTGCACGTGGCCGTTACGTGGTGGAGCAGCAAGGTACACGTAAGAGCTGGTTATCAGCCCCCTGAGTCCCGACAGCACAGGGCTTGAATTTTCCTCTGTGGAAAACACAGCTTGCTGGCAGTGTTACAGTTAGCATATCTACATGTGCACAAACAACACATAAGTACAAAAGTACCTCTACAATTACTTTTGGAAAAAAAATAAATTAAAAAAAAAACAGATAACACACATTCTTGAATGATACTGAACAAATTCAGAGTTATAGCCAGGGAAAGGAAGCAGCCTCTGCTCTCTGATGCAAACCAGGGAGCGCAAAGGGGCAAGAGGTGGTTGTGTAAATCGTGCTTCGTGTTACTTGAACACTTTCTAAACTATATTCCTGCTGATTCTCATCTTTTTTTCCAAAGGGCTATAATGAAAAATATGACACATAACTGTATTTTCAAAGAAATAGTTTTATTCCTGACTGCAGTAATATTTCTTTGAAGTAAAGCAGGATTGGAGCCATCCAATCCTCCATTCAATTTCTTGAATGGGAGATTGTCTAGAAAATCTTTTGGGAACTGAAGTATAGAGAATCGTCCTTATTGTATGAATGTTCACTGCTTACCTGAAAACTCTCCACAGAAAATGAACTTTCAGGTACTTAGTATCTATATGAACCTGACCAGGGCTTGAAATGACCACTTTGGATCCTAAGAGAACTTGCATCGCCGTATAAATATATAAAGAAAAATCCATTTTTAAATATGAAGTATGAATGCTTTCTTCAATTTTTAACCTTTGAAAAATGGAAATGAAAGCCTTTCCTCTGTAAATGCCATTTTTTTCTGTGCACTGTCTTAATAGACTGATTCAAATATCTCAAAACAAAAATATGAAATAAATTCTTCAGCAAAGTTTGATGAATGGGCATTTGGAAAACAACCTTAGTAGAGAACAGTAGAATTGTACCAAAAATTCTGATAAAACTAGGTGTTAGTCAGAAAAACAGCCCGCTTAATATTAAGAATTTAACTGCGTTTTTTAAAGGCCAAGACTGAAGGAAATAGAAAAGTTCCATATTTTACTTTCACAAAGAAAATGGGTAAAGTAATTGAACACACTTCAATATTTCATGCCCTTCTCATTTGCTATTATATCCTCAGGATTTAAATTCTTTATGAAAAACATACATAGAATGCCTTCCTTTGGTCAGAGTAGGTAGTGAAGAAAAAAAAAAATGGTTTTCTGCTTCTCATTTGTGCCAGAGCAGGGTCCTATGTCAGGTATTTATGTATTTGATAATTCCCACTCAAAATGTTTCTTCTCTTCTCTTTCTCTTTATTTTATTCTTTATTCTTTATTCTTTATTCTTTATTCTTTATTCTTTATTCTTTATTCTTTATTCTTTATTCTTCATTCTTTATTCTTTATTCTTTATTCTTTATTTCTTTGTTTTATTTTTTTATTTTATTAGAGAAACCACCAAAAATAATTTACTTTTCCAAATAAATTCAACCCAAGGCAATTGTAATAGCATCACAGATATAAAACAGTTGCTATCACCATCATTTTCCTCAGAAGGAAGAGCCAAAGTTAGGCAAATACTGTTATAGCTAACTTGCTGCACCATTGTAGATTCCTTTTGAAGGCATCCTAGGGCAAGGTTTTCACATGGGTCTCCTTAGAACTGGGGAGCAAGTGCATATCTTAAAGTTTCTCCCAAGAAATAAGAAAATCTTGATTGCTGGTGGTCTTTCATAGACAGAAATATGACTCTCAAGATTAGGTAGTGGTCAAGAAGATGTTTCATTATGTTAGATCTAACCAGTGAGAGCCCATTTGATCATCAGGACATATTTGATATGTATGAGGAAGATTTTAATTTGAGAAAAGATTTGGAGATAAGAAAATTTTGGGCTAAAACCTGCATCTTTCTTTCTTTTGGACAGACCAGTGTTTTGCTGGGCTTCAAAGATTCTGCAGAAAAAGAGAATCCCATGAAAGAGTGCATATAAGAAAGGAATGAGGCACACTTGTACAGTTTAAGAGACATTTTGTTTGGGGTAAAAGTATTTCAAAGGAATGAAATACTGATTAAATTCTGAAAATCAAATTTGCACAAATATCCATATTCTATCCTTCGAGTTAGATGCACTGATTGTGATATGAGACAGAGTGTTTTCAGCATCAAGAAGTTTTCACTGGAATAAAATTCTGCTTCAATCTCTTATGCAAAAAGTGTTCTGTTCCCGCAATTAGCCTGTGCCTCAAATACCTGTACTGCAGTGGTGCTGACTTATAATCTTTGAGGAGCAATATGATGCAACAGAAATAGTATAAATCAACCTTTAAATATTTCATTTAAACTGCTTGGGCTGAGTATGTGTTTGATGAGTGAGTACAGGTTGGTTGTTGGTTCTCACTTACAATTTTGTTATACAAAATCCTGAACAGTTAAAGCAAAATTTTGCTGTTTTGTGAGAGTACTTGGCTGTCTTTCAGGTGAAGGAAGAAATGAAAAGTCTTGTCCAAAGCAAAGGTGTCAACTCCTTCAAGATGTTTATGGCCTATAAAGATGTATACATGGTCAATGATGAGGAATTATATGAAGCTTTTTCCCAGTGTAAGGAACTTGGAGCGATTGCTCAAGTCCATGCGGAGAATGGGGAGTTGATTGCACAGGTAGGCATTTGACATTCTGTCCATCAACGTAAAGTCTGAGCACTTCAATAGGCACATCAATACCATCACTGTAAGATGGGGAAATGCTTTTTCTCCTGTTTTGCCTCCACAAAGCAGAAGAAAAATGTCTTGTCTGTATCATAAAAGATAGTCCAGAAAAATTGTAACCTGAACCTGAAGTCCTGGGCTCAGGACAGACAGGAGGCAAATGATCTTACTGTAATAGGAACTATATTGCTGAAAAAGCATCATTTAGTGTCTGAGCACGGGTCAGGTCAAATGGGGGAGACTTGACCAAGAGACAAGGTGTATGTCTTTGTACTTAGTAAGGATCATTACATCTTTTCCAAAGAGGGGTTGGCATTGTCATCTCAGTCACTGAGCTCTTTCAACTGTACATATAAAGAGAGGGTAGGTTTTACAAAAGCAGCAATTTATGTCTGAAAACAAATAGAACATCTTCACTCAAGGCATTCTGAGAACTGGATTTATTCTGGGATCAGGTACCACAATGATAAATTCTCTTGAGAAAAAAACACTGTAGCTGACTTGCGCTTACTCAGTCCAGCTCCAAAGGCTGGTGTACGATGCGCTTGGCCGGCTGCACATCCACCATACCTCAGCTGCACCTTAACCAACTATAACATGTGTTTCTGTGCTGACTAGGGTGCAAAGAAGTTGCTGGCCATGGGAATAACTGGTCCTGAGGGGCATGAGCTGTGTCGTCCTGAAGAAGTGGAAGCCGAAGCTACGCAGAGAGCAATTACCATAGCAAATCTTACAAACTGCCCCCTTTTTGTAGTCCATGTAATGAGTAAATCTGCAGCAAGGGTGATAACAAATGCACGAAGAGAAGGTAATAGTTGTAATAGCCTCACTTTTTTCAAGCTTGAGCCCTGATAGTGGAGGAAAAGAAAAGCAAACTTAGTGTCCCTGTCCTACTCTGCCTGGTGCCATAACCATTAGAATATGGATATATTTCTAGGAATGGGATGTCTAAAGAGTGTATATGTGTGTTTTGGAGCCTCAGGGAAGCTAAGCAGTGTGAAAGAGCACCAACTGGGGTTGAGACTTCTCGCTTTTCCCCAGAGCAGCCTTCTTCTCCTTCATACTGTGTCCTCAAGGTAAGAGTAGTGGCTAGGACTGCATTACCGCATTAAAAATGATGTGGCCAGTCCGAGACAACATATGCTCCGCTATTCCCCTAACTCAGGTTACCATCTGTAGGCCTTTACCAGCTGCCTAGATGTGAAAAATTATGACAGCGACCATTCCATGTATTTACAGACACAGTGCCATGACAAGAACTCCTAGTCTCTGCACACTTACAAGTCATGCTGATGCTGAAAGCATCCAAAAGGCCAGGTTCTCCCCAGGAAGGGATTTTGCAGTCATTCACTGCAGGACTCATAAATGATTCTGACCTGCCAAGGGAGCCCAGTCCTGGGACCATCTGTTGGGCAGATTAAAAGAAGGCTGAAGGCTATAGGGACTGAGGTTGATATACATCCTCATCTGTAAATTCCCCCAGAGCTGTATATGGAGCAACAGTACTGTGAGTGGGTATTACATGAGTAGAAGCAGGACAAAAGCCCTGATTTGGAGGGCCTGGTTCTTAAACAAATAATTTGTTCCTGTTATCTTTTCACTTCTCAGCCTGCATTCATCTGCTCTGTCATGAATATCACATGGACATCAGTTTCTTCATCTCTCAAATTTAGATAATGCTTACACTAGCAGCTTAGATTACCGATATCAATGCAGACTTCGGTTAAAGTGCTATCAAAACCACCATGATAACATTGTACTTATACAGATGGGTATGTTTACCTGGAAAATATATTGATTATGACTTCTAATATGACTCTTCTACAATTTAAGTTCATAAAGGAAAGGTTTTACTAGCAAATTCTTCAGTAGCAGATTTTTGGTACTCTGCTATATTAGTTTTCTCCACTAGATGACACTGCTGCTGGTAACGTGGGTTATATCCATCAGAGTACACTTTCACATTTTAGGGGTGAAGTGTCAGCATGAGCTATGACAAGCTGCAATGACAGTTAAAATATCTACATTGAAGATGAAACATTGGCTGTGAATATAAAAGGTCTAAGATAGGAGAGGATGTTCTGTAACAAGTACAGAAATCTATGTTGATAGTAAATACTGTAAAATATTGTTACGCATGTGCAGTCTGCTGTGTCGATATAACTAACTTGATAAAACTATGTTTCTTCAACATGTAAAAAAGAAAAGACTGACATATCTTACTCTTATTGTGATGCTAATTGAATTTTATAGCCTCTAGGATTCATGCAGTCAGAATCATCATTTCTTGACTTTACATACCACAGAATATAATATCTCGATTTCCATTTGTATACATTTCAGGAGACAGAAATGAAAGCTTGATTAAGGCATTTCCAAAGGTAGCTGATATATGCAAAGATAAGTACATCAGTTATAATTTTTAACGAGACTGATGTTTATAAATTCTGGCAATTAAAAATTTGCTGCCAGTTTCTGTTAAAATTGTTTTCTATTCTTCAATTAAAAGTGAGAATACAAAACAAGTATCTAGACAAAAAAAGCCTAAATTCTCAGAGTGTTGCATGGATGACATAAACTCCAAGCATTTTGTTACAAGATAGTTATTCAAACAGGTTAAAACTATTCTAATATGAATCAGAAGGGTTTTTTTAATAGAGTAAGGCTCTCAAGGATTTTACATATCCACACTAATATAATTTATTCATCATTACTCAAGATTATTTTTCTATCTTTTGATGTTCACTTCTTGGTACCTGCAATTCTGAATTTGTTCATGGTCCTTCCCAAGCACTCAGCACAGAGTGTGTGGGTACATCCACGGTGTGCAGATGCCTCTCGCTGCCTGCCTGTGTCAGAAGAAGATTGATAGCCCCTTCCATTCTATCACTGAGGGCAAAAGTCTCTATTTTCTGAGTCATACTATGTCATCAGAGCTGGAGCACTGCTCCTAGAACTGCCTGAGATGGCGATTTTTCTTGTCACAAGTGTAAGTGAGAGCCCTCTGCTGCTTGGCCCCTCATTTAGCTAGGGAAGGTAAACAGTCCTAGCGTGGAGGCTGAAGGCCTCATGCAGAGCTTGCTGAAGTCTGTAAGCAGGAGTGAACTCTGGCTCACGCCCTAAAGGCTAAGATGTACAGGCAATAAACAGATACTATTTCTTATACTAGAAAAAGCAAATTTTAGGGGAAATGTAAGTGACCTTCTTTCCTTCTCCTTCCTTCCATGCCAAAATGCATTTTCTGTGTCTTCTCTGATCTCCAGCAATGTCAACCATCATTTCATCTTTCAAACAACAGAAAGCTTTCTACTTATTCTTTTTTGGAATTCAGGGAAACATAACAAATGGGAAGACCTGATTTATTACTGCATTACTCCAGTTTTATGCCTATAGGCAGCTGAACTAAAAGAGCCTTAATGCAGCAGAAACTTAATATTGCCATATCATTCATTCTGGTGAGTCACAGTCCAAAGCAAATGCAAAAAAAAAAAAAAAAAAAAATTTGCAAAAGCAGCAGAGGTGTCCAAATGCAGTCTGTTGAAGCTGCAGGGCTCAGAGTCAAAGCCACTCGAGGAATTCACTTATATCCTTCCAACTCATGGGAACAAGGGGAGCTGCTCAGGTCACATTCTGACCGCAGAAATGTTGTCATGAGTTGTGGTACGTGAGTCCCCTAACTGCTGCAACTGGGAAAATAAAAAGAGTTCAGCTCCTCAGAAACTTCCTATGCAAATACAACAGTCATAATCAAAATATCAAAAAAAGAAATCAAAAAGCTCATAGAAATACTATACTGCAGTGTACAGAGAGCAAATCACAAAGATTTGCCTTGTTGTTTTCTGACAACACATTTGAATGTCTGACTTATACTCAGAAAGCCAGAGAAAGGTCCAAGTACTAGTCAGCACTAATAGTAATAAAAATTTCTTCTCAGTGGTGGTAGCAGTAACAGGATGAGCACTTCCTAGGGGAATTTACAGATCATTCTAAGAAAATCATCCTTGGCTTGTGAAGTAAAAGTGGGATCTGTAGTGAGATACCCACTGTCTGTAGAGGGCAGGGGTTGCTGAAACCTCATACTAGGATCCAGCAGGAGCTGCCTTCATCCTACAGCAAGAGTCCCATGAGAGGGTTTGTGGAGTCCCAGCTCGCTGTTTTTCTTGGTGACCATCAGGGTGTTACAGCCTGTTGTCTACAAAGCAGCAAAGCAGCCAGATCACCTCTTCAGGGAGTATGACACCTTGTTTCATCTTCCAGTTTTTCTGAGGATTTTCAAATCCATGTTTCCTAGGAGCAGGAAATATTTAAAAACTGCTAATTCTAACTAAAGGCTAATAGCTGATCTGGATTGGGGTACTCTTCTAATAAATCTGGAGTGCTCTGTAGCAAAGAATTAAAGAATAAAAATTGAAAATAATACTTAAAATTAAGATACTTACAGTTTTTTACTTTGGAAATGTTTTTATAGTCTTTTAAAAAAATTATAGGGTAAATTTTATATAATTATAAATTTTATACATTTATATAATTATATAAAATTTATGTCTGCTGTGATGTTATTCTTCCTGGTGAGCCTGCCTGCAATTATAGCTTGACGGTTAAAAATAACACCTTGCACCATCTGTGTGCTGTATACATAAACCTACATTACTGCATAATCAATAATTTCAGAGCATCAAATAGGTGCTACCAAGAAATTTACAGATCTTGAGCATAACTAATGCTCCCTTTGAAATCTCAATCACATGCATAGTAAGCAATGTGTAAAACCCATTATAATATATATGTCAACAATTTAATTAAAAAGCTTTCCCAAACAATGTTCTTGTGAAAAAATATACTGGGAAATCAGCAGAAAAATATTCAAACAGACGTGCTGTAATATAGCCTTATTTATTGTGCTCTTCCATATGTTGAGGTTTAATTTGAGGCACTGCATTCAAGTTTAAAGCAGCTGCAAGCAGAAAAATCAGGAACAGGAAAAATACAAGATAAGAATTTTTATGTTATTTGGTGTTGATACTGTTGCTCTGTGTTTCTCAGGGAAGGTGGTTTACGGGGAGCCTATTGCTGCTAGTCTTGGCACCGATGGTACCCACTACTGGCATGAAAACTGGGCGCACGCTGCAGGACATGTCATGGGACCTCCACTGAGACCAGATCCTTCTACTCCTGACTTTCTCATGAACTTACTGGCCAAGTAAGCAGATAAACAACAATGACAGCTGATGCCCAAAAAGGCAGTGAAATCTGTTTGGATTATATAACAACAGGGTGATGCCCTGGAGATTTTCAAAGTACAGAATGTTACATTAACAGGAAGGAGAAAGGGAAGGTGAAAGCGCACATGAAAAACAATTTTGTTTCAGAAATTAGAATCTGTTCAGATTTTGTTCCTCTGAACTCTTAAGTCCTTCTGTCTCCATCTGATTTTCATCACAGGCTTGCTTTGTTAATATTGCAGCAAAAACTGAAATGTGATCAGTGGGGTTGCATGTCAGCAGGAAATCTAGACGTATCCAAGATATGTGGCCAGGAAATGTGGCCATAGCTAAAGTTTCTGGGTTTTGCTCTCAACTCCCGTGTTCACTTGAAATGAAGATGCTACCTAAAAACTAATTATGCTGCCTCTGGAAAGCAAGTATACTTTGCCCTTACTTAGGAATCTGTCCCTCAGAAGAAAGTAGCAACAGAAGTACCCTTCAGATACCCATAGCAAGCCACTAATAAAATGGATGTTTTGCTGGTACTTTTTTTCCCAGTAAATCTTAACTCAACGGAAAGGTTGAATTTGACCTGAAAATCTGTGAAGATATGTCTGAGCACAGTCTGACTGACAGTTGTGCAAATCAGGGGTAATTTCATTGGGTTTGTGGAGCGACACAGTCTAAAATTGTTGGGAGGACAGAAACCACCACTTTGCTCTGGGCAAGGTGTGATAGTCCCTCATTCGTGGGACACCTTTGTCATATCCAAAGTAAACATGTTATTTTCCGTATTTGGTTTCCTATGAGAGGGTTCTGAAAACTGCTTCCCTAGGAACTGGCTGTCTCTATATTATTCTTGGAGGAAGAGACTTAAGAGCAGTTGTCAGGGCCTATCAGCCTTCCTTCTTGCAGGAAGGATGACTGGATCTATCCAGCCTGCTAATAGATTCTCCTGGCTGGTACTGTATCTGCTCAGTTTCACAATTAACTTTGTTTCTCCGTAGTGATGACTTATCTGTGACAGGAACTGACAATTGCACCTTTGACACATGCCAGAAAGCTCTGGGAAAGGATGATTTCACCAAAATCCCTAATGGAGTGAATGGTGTAGAAGACAGGATGTCAGTCATATGGGAAAAGGGCGTTGTAAGTATATCGTTGTATATCAGATACTGAATAGGATCTCTCAAAAGTATCAGCTCTTCAGTTTTATCAAGCGTATTTATCATAGTATAGCTTCCTTAATCAAAAGACCAAAACAGATTCCTCACTAACGCACTTTAAGGTGCTGGGAAATAGAAGACGATTCTAGTGCTTAGAAAATGCACTACAGAACCTTCTCTTGATTACAAGCAAGGGATTGCTATTGCTTCAGTGGTGGTAAAAGCATATTTACTTGCAATATTTTTGTCACGGGATGAAAGAAAAGTAAGAAGAAAGAGCTGCCTACATAAAAATGTCTTGGTCTGCTCCATGTTTTCTCCTCCCTAATCTCTCTTGAACTTAGCTGAAGGAAATTTCACCTTGGATGTGTGATTGTCAACTTCTTTGGGCACTAAGGACAATGCCTTTTAGGCTCTAAATAAGCATAAATGGAAAACTAGTGGCTGGTCTTTTCTCACAAGGGTAGCCTAGGGAGGGGACGCTTGTGATTTGTTACCTACTAGGTAACAGATTGCTCTGGCTGACACAGTGCTCTAAGTTTTGGAGACCTTGATTCAGCTTTATTGTTATTGTTGTTGCTGTTATTAATATTGTGAAAGTGAGACATGAACATGCACATCAGTACTGTTTTTGAACAGTGTAACAACTTGGACAGAGTAATTCTTCAAAAAGTCTTCAGTCAGTAATATCCTCTCTTTTTTTACATATTACCCAGCTGTGACAGTTTGTCCAGAGAACTTCCCTTCCTTCCCACACACCCTTATTTAGAATAGAAATGTTCATCACCTTCTTTCTGCTTTTCTTCTCAGATGACTGCTCACAGACCACCACACTATTAGCATGGCAATCTGCTTCCTAGACTGACCTGTGCACAACATTCCTGCTAGTGTAGCTGGTTTCCTGAGGAAACAACTGTTGTGAAGACTGCATCAAATTTGCTAGCTGGCAGTGGCCTATTACTGTTTGATGTTTCACTGACATGCCTCACTCAAAAATCTCTTTTTTGTACTACTTGACCTCAACTTTTTACTGAACAATGTTGCCCTCTGCATTTTTGCTGAAGAGGTTTGCAAATCACCTTGCCTATATCACACATAGTGCCTTACCTTTCCCTTAAAATCTTCCCTATAATCTTCTTTCACATTGTTATAGGCAGTCTGATATTCACATCTCCTAATGCTTTATCACTTCATTTTATGATATAGTTTAATACAGACCCAAAGCCAGCAAATTAATTTGATTTCTGTTGAATTAAGTCTGGTTCTACAGAGCATTTGGCTTTAAAGTGTTTTTTTAGTTGTTTCTTTTTTATTTTGCTATGGAGAAGTAAGAGAAAATTATCATATTCAGTGAATGTACGTTGCAGTGTGTGGATCGGAGACAAATAGTTATGCATTTTAAACTCAGTATGGCATCTCTTAAAAAAAATATTGGCAGAAGACTCTATCACTCATTCTAACCCTTTTGACAACTGACATTTTTTCTTCATTTTTTATTTAAAAATTAGTGACTTTGCTTTTGTGTACTCTTCCTCAGCATAGTGGAAAAATGGATGAAAACAGATTTGTAGCTGTTACCAGCACAAATGCAGCAAAAATCTTTAACCTTTACCCAAGGAAGGGAAGAATTGCTGTGGGTTCTGATGCTGACATCGTAATTTGGGATCCCAAGGCTACAAGGTACGTCTGAGTAATTAATTTCTTCCAAGTAGTCTCTCTGTAGAAAAAAGAAACTCAAACCACTTGCATGGCAATAAGCTTCTATAGAGAGGTTATGGCATTTTTTTCTCAGTACTTCATGTGAATTATTTACA
The DNA here is from genome assembly GCA_013398735.1 of Nothocercus julius. Classification (NCBI taxonomy): domain Eukaryota; kingdom Metazoa; phylum Chordata; class Aves; order Tinamiformes; family Tinamidae; genus Nothocercus; species Nothocercus julius. The sequence goes on from VZSV01000007.1 coordinate 5,136,057, forward strand.
GGTTACTTAGCTCTTACAATAGTATACGCAAGTAGAGATCTTTCATCTCTAGATGGACTTCAAATAATTCTCCAAGATTGCTACTATTACAAAAATTACAAGGTATACACATTACACTACTAGGGCTTGGTACCCTAAGAGTGAAAATAACCACTCTGAGACTTCAGAGTAACTCCATAAAGTGCAGAACTATGTTTAGTTTCCTCCCACTGCGAAGAGCAGGGAGAGGAGCCCATGTTCCTGTGAAGACACCTTTTGTGTGCCTGTGCTTTAAGCTTAAGGCTACTTCAGACAGGTACCTATTCCAGGATGGTCAGGAGGAGCAGGGAAAGCATGGAGTGCTGACCTCTTCTCGTCCTCTCCAAAACTGCTAGAGCAGGCGTAGTGGAAGAGCCAGGACGGAACATAATTCTGCAGCTCAAGCTGTAGATAACATAGGCTTTTAATTAGCTGTAGATACTTAGGCTTTTATTTAGCAGCTTTCTGATCCTGTGCCCAGTGAGTTTGCTAGAATAGAGCTTGTCACACAACAGGTGCAAGATTGTTTTGCTGCCCCTTTCCCTGAATGACTTGATGCCATGATCCATTTAATACTACAAAAGACGTGCAAGGCCGTATCTTTCTGGAGTCCCAACTCATCCAGCCCACGCTGTGCATTACAGCCACTTCCTGTCTTCAGGTGTATTCACATCATTAGCCAGTTCTGTACTCTGGCTCTATGAACATCTCAAGGACTAAACCTCTTGGGTTTACCCCTGGCTTCAGATCATATCCTGGGCTTGTCCAAACTACCTGCAAATCCTACGGAGGATGTCAGAGAGCCAACTCACTTGGACAGTGTCTCTTTCTGCCGAGATGATTATGGGATGTGCTGGTGCTCCTGCTATGGAGGAGCCCTGCAAAGGTAGTGCCTTGGCGTTAGGCTCGGCTCTAGGAATCAGTGTGAGTATCCATTGTCCTGAAGGGATGCGTTGACCCTCCCTGGGGAGATCCTTTAGTGTCAACTAAAAAGTGGCTAAAGCTATTTAAGAAAGCAAGAAATCCTAACTAAGCTTCACAGGGTGTTGGAGTGTGATGAGAGCATGGCCAGCTCCCATGAAGACATGAGAGTGTTTGGTGTTCCTAATGCCTGGGTTTTAACTAACTCTTAGATGGCATTAGGTTTTCAGTCTGTGCTTTTAAAAAACAGAGTTGCTGATTCTCCTGATTGAAGAGGAAAGCTTGGAAACATGCCTGAGCAAATCTGAAGCTCAGAAACCAAATGAAGGGGGTAAAGCCCTAATCCTAAATTTGTTTTTAACAAATTCTTGACAAATCTGGTTTCTAAAATGTTGATAATGTAATTTTCAGCCACTTCAGTATTTCATGAGTAGCCAAAATACGAAGAGTGACAGCAGAATTATTCTGTGTGTTCCATTGCAAAGCTTGAGGACATGGAGGTTGCTATTCAGGAGCATTCAAAAAACTGGCAGCACCAGCAAAAGTAGTTTCAGCAGTGTCAGCCTCGATAAGCATAGAGCCCTATGACTGCGAGGGCAGAGAGGTTTGGCTGCTGGCTGTCGGGTGGTTCGTGATCACTGTGCCCTCTGGCATGCTGAGCTGGCACATTTTGAGATACTGGCTATGAGCTATTTCAGGACAGTCATGCTATGAACTCTGATTAAAAAAACTGAAGGATTCTTTTCTGAGCTCAATTCTGCTCTACCGGGGCACAAATGGAGCTAGAAAGACAGCAGAATTCTCAAGGTACTTCATCTTCTAAAATTATTTATCCTTTTGCCTCCCAAGTATTCCTTCTGCTTCCCTTTGCACTCTCCTGGGTGCTCTCATTGCCTTTTGCCCACTCCATCTGTGAAGGTGCAGTTTTTCTTCAAATATTTTTTCAATATTAAACTGCATTTTCTTACTGACCAAGCCTATTTTAAGTTAAGCCAATAATCTCTTTTCTGATCTGGGTACTGTTTTTGTTGTTTATCCCTTTGGCTTTCCTGGGAAAAAGGAACTGTGTAAGTACAATTGTGTGAAATACATGAGTAAGTATAAATAAACCTCATAGTCCTTCTTTATTCATTTCACTACAAATCCTGAAGAGGGCACAAACAGCCCAGCAGAAGAAAGGATCTCACTATCAGGCTTCAACCATTTAAAATATTGCACAAAGCCCAGCCTCCTGTGCTTGTGTTGCATCTGAGGAGTGATTTACAATTTCACAATAGTCTTGTTTCTCTTTTCTGCAATTTCTTTCTTCTGCTTTTGAGCATGACTTTTTTGTTGTTGTTGTTTGTAAATCTAAATCTTGAAAGAGCAGAAACCACAGTTTCCGAGTTCCAGCTTAATACTGTGTTCCTGCAGCCTCAGAATGATGGATGATTTCGGCTTAAAGACTTGGATGAATGCTGAAATATCACTGTGAAGAACTGGGGTTATTATAGTCTGGCAAGGGAAATCTATCGGGAAGATACTAAAATCATTTGGAAAGATCATGAGGCTCTTTAAAATACAAAAAAAAAACCCTAAACCTCTACAAAATCAGCTGTCTTCTCCTCCTCCTGCATCATTGCACAGTAGCCATGTGATGAGTGCTATCTTGGCATTTAGTGTTTTTCTTTTCTAGATTGCCAAAACCTAGCAAATTCAGCATTACAGCTCTGCAAGCCAAGAGCAATCGAAAATCAAGGTTCCACTTCGAGCACTCAGACATTTTAGCTGAGGCTTCTGCTTTAAGGGCCAATTTTACAGACTAGCAGATTCCCATAGGACTTGCTGGTGATTCTTGCAGAAAGTATTAAATGAAATGATCAGCTTTGTTATTGTATTTAAGAGCTTCCTAATACTGGTTGTAGTGGGTCTCTCTGAAAGCAATTAGTATTGGGAAAAACTGCATTAATGCACAAATTCATTAGGAAGTGCATTAGAAAACATGGATTGTAAGTTAATTGAAAGCCAATGAAACAGCAGTATAACTTTTTCTCTGGCAGATTAAATCTGTTTCTTAATTTCTTAATACTCATTATGTATCCTACAAAGAACATGAAAATACTAAAGGAACCTGTTGTTTTGCGCTGGTCATGTGCTTCCAAAGTCATCTTGCAGACCTCAACACCCACAGCATCCCAAGTACAGCCTGTGCGCCCAGGATTGTTTTGTGAGAACTCCTTGGAAAAACGCATGTAGGCAGCATATGTGTATGTACCCACTGTACTTTCTTATTTTTAATCTGTGCTTCGACCAAGAACGTTCACCAACTGCACAAAAATAATACAACAGCCTCAAGTCTGTGAAAAAAAAGCAATTGCAAAGACTGTTTGAGAAGGAGAGGGCACAATAAGCAAGCAAAAGTGAATGTCACCTGTCAGCAAATCAGTGTCCTCAATAGCTGATGCCTTTGGCTATTTGAAAGAAAGTAAGAATACAAATTCTCTGGGGCTTGTTTCAGAAATGCTAAGCAAGGAATCTAAATGCTGCAGCAACCAGTTCAGACCCTGGAAAGAGCTGAGCATCCCTGTAAAGCAGGGGCCAGCAATGCTAAAAGATGTTCAAATCCTTGCAAATGTTAGGCCTTAATAAACTCACTGGAGCCTGTCATAGTCTTACCAACAAACACTGGATCAGGCTCTAAAGGCAATATCAGGACAAAATGAAAACACCCCTAGGGATTAAAGAAAAAAAAATTGGATGGAATTTAGGCATCTAAATCCAATTAAATGATCAGGGCAGTTCATTACAACTACGGTGCCACCTGGGAAGGCTTTCTATCAGTTTTTTTTCACTTGCCAAGGATAGCCTGGAAGTTAGCTAGGTGCTTCTGCGTGCTGAGGTAGGGCAGACCCCTACGGTACACCCAGCCCTCACCCCACGTGTGCGGATGGAGCTGGATTCACTGCTGAGCACAGCGGGGAGAGCTGCAGCCCCGGCCACAGGGACATTTTACTCGGTAACCTGCTAGCTCCGACATGACTAGAAAAGATACGGTTTCTGGCCTCTGTTTTCAGAGTTGTTTATGGGTTTTTGGAGAAAAACTCACTAGCTGCAAATCAGAGAGAAATCAGGATGCCCCTGTCTGCTGGCATACATTCCCCCAATGCCTCTTGTGTGTGTGTGTCTATTTGATGTTGCTGGATAAATCTTTTGCATTTATTAATATAAAATCTGTCCAGTGTCTGTCTCATCTGTAGTCAGTTTCCAACCTCAGAGGCTTAAGTGAGGGAAAAGTCACATTTAAGGACTCCTTGCCAAGCAACTTGTAATTTTTCAAAGCAGGAAACAGGAAAAAAAAATGAGATTTTAGCAGCAGATTAGAATAAATGCTGTGATTGCTGTTTTGAGGAATGAGCATAATTTTGAACACTTAGTATATAGATAACTACTCTGGACATCATGAGGCAAATGAAGTAAGAAGTGTGGTATAGGGCAAGTATGTTCCCTCATTTTCAATAGCACCATTATTTTTTTACACAAATACAAGCCTTTGTATGCATGCGCACTCAATCACACGAATCACAGACTCCTTCCAAAGGCCTGTTATTTAAAATAGAGGGAATGCCAAGAAGGAAGAACCATGGGCACAAATTAAAATGAAAAAAGAAAACAACAAAAAAATCTTTTAAACATAAGAAAGAACTTTTTTTACTGTGAGGGTGGTCCAGCAGAGGAAGAGGTTGCTAAGAGAGGTTGTAGAGTCCCCATCCTTGCAGACATTCGAGACCTGCTTGGACATGGTTCTTGGACAAGTTGTTCTAGGTGACCCTGCTCTGAGCACGGGATTGGACTAGATGATCTCCAGAGGCCCTTCCAACCCCAGAGGCTCTACGGTTCTGTGGTCTGTAACAAAATAAGCCTCTGTAAGAGATCTTGATGTATGTTTCCCTAGAACCTTGCTGTATCTCGCAGAATGTCAACTGTTTTCTTCAGAAAGCTGAATCTCAGAAATACAACCACAAAAAAAAAATCTTTTCTTCTCCTTATATAACCTTATAATTTTCTCCGCAGTTATTACTTCCAGATCTTCTTTAGTCATTGAAGGCACTCATTTGCATTTTCATCTCTTCCTATCATTTCTTCAAGCTTAATTTCTGATTACTGTCACCCCACTGCCCATTGTCCAGTCTGACAATTTCCCCTTTCAGCCTGTATCAATTTGGAGTGAGTGACAGGAGCAAATGGATGATATTGTTAACAAGTGGGTTACTTAATCAGAAAAATAATGTCATCATTCTCTATCCATCTTAAATGATGAATCTACGGAGATATGATTGGATAAAATAAAGATTGCATCCCTCAAATAAGCCACTCTGACATGGAGACCCTAAACATTTGACTTCCTTCCTCTTCTTTGTTACTTCATTCACAAATCCCCTCACTTCATATGGCTGCTTGAAGACAATGCTTATTTAGGGATATTGCTTTAGGAATAAAGGTAAGAATAAAACTTTACTAATATGAACCTGCCTATGTATGTGCAGTTATAGCAATTCCTTAATATAGAATAGACCATGGGCTTTATGATCCAGTTTTTAGTCTTATAGCTGGAAGGTTTGCACATGGACTTTGATTTCTCTTCTTTTTCTCTGTTCTTCCTCTCTCATTGATTTTCTTTTTAATGAAACTGTCTCTTTAATATTAACAAAATTCAGGTTAATTATCTATATAAATGAGTGGTAGGTCAGGATAGCACAGCAAGGTAAACCAGAAATTTATTTTTCCTATACAATTTAGAAAAGTCTGTTATGAATATGGGTAGTGCAAAGGCAACAGACAGTAATGTGAAGCTACTCACAAAGGCTGATTTAACTTGAGTAAACTGGCCTCTTTTCCTATCCCCAGCTTAAAGATACTGCACTGTAAGCAGTGGGAGAAATTGCTTACAACTCCAGTTCTCATCCTTACATAAGCTGGTTTTCTAGTAGCTGTCAACAAAGCAGTTGTTTTCTCTTGAGCTCAGGTCTCTGGTCATTTTATCTGTTCTTATTATGTTTTCACTTAATTAAGTAAATCTAAAATTGGTGTCTTCCCCGTCCTGAGATGTTAAACCACTACCCTTGCTTTAGGGCTGTTAACTATAGAATTCCTTCATATTTCTCTTCTTGGAATTTTTAGAGAAAACTTAAATGGGAGTTATGCATCCAATTTCCATTGAAAGTAATCAGTTTCTTTATTTTCTTATGTCCTTCTTATGGGTCTTCTCTTCTGAAAATTACAGTGTTAATCCCCACAGCAGTGGAAGTTGAGGTCCTACAGCTCAGTAGCCTCACAGATCCACATTCGCTTGCCTGGTGTAGCTGCATTTCTTGTGTATTATGAGGAGTAGAAAGCCAGTTTCCCTTCATCCAACTTCCCTTCCTGCACAACTGTGACTTGCTGTTCAGTATTTCAGCTCTGGGCTGGGACCAGAGTATTAGAGGCTAGATGTATTTATGATGATCCTGGATTATGTTTGACTTGAAATGAAATCTGGCATCCTTAGCTCTTTACAAAACTTCAGTGTTTACTGAGGGCATAAGTTTTGAATTGACAACTTGTATAGTGTTCGATTTCAATTTGTACCTTAATTAGGTGTAATATTCTGGGAGTGTCTTTAAAGTACTTTTTACATAAATCATAAACAAATACAGAGTCACCTGTCACTGAATCTTCAAGCATACAGAGAAAATCTGATAATTTCACTTAGACTTCAAAATAATTGCTAATAGATTGTAAATTAATTGTATAGAAGCACTGAATTGAAAAAAAAGACAACTTCAGAAGCAGGTCTTCCTCTTTGGCCCTACAGAAATATTATTTTTAATATTAGTAGTCCAAAATCTCTGTGCAAGACAGAGGTATCAAAAGCAGCTGAACTGAGTATATGAAAACACTGATACAGGTAGCAGCAAAACAGGGCCTGATGTCTATACAGAATCCTCTTTGTGGAGGAAAACGTTCTTTGAAAACCTGAAGGAATCATTCTGACCTCAGATTCCATTTGAGGAAGGCTTTGGAACAAGAGATTCTTTAATTTATGACCAGAGTTAGAGAATTTTGGCACTTTTACCAACATATTGCCATTCAGGTTTTGAAGCTTGGAATCAGAATCTGGTTTCTCACACTGAGTAAACCCTTGTATCAGGTATCACTTAGGATGCTGAGGACAGCTGTTATATTCTCTTTCAGTAAGGATGGTAGTCCAGGTTTGTGGGGTTATAAATTGGCTCTCTGTGTTCCTGCCATGAGCTGGGGATTATAGTATACAGACACTCAAAGCAAACACTGCAATTTCCCTAAGCACCCCAGCCGTGGTGCCCATCCCGAAGTGGCTCATGGAGTTGCTGTTGAAAACAGTAAACTGTCCGTTGCGCAAAGCTGCTGAATTATGAGCACCAGAACCAAACATGCTGTCTGGGTATGTTTTAATTGGCTGTTCACTTGTTACCTGAAACTTCAGCTAACATTGATAATGCTGAAGGGTTAAACCAAATCACAGAAGTATTTTAGCAAGAGCCATCAAGGACACTGCACTTCACCTTCAGCAAGGGCAGCACAGTCTAGGGCTTGTTCCATCAGAAGAGTTATAAATGAGTTCTGCACAGGATTGTTGTTTAGACAAGCTCTAGGAAATTTGTTTTGCCATATTGCAAGGTTTACCGACAGAAGTGGATTTTTCTTTCAGAATTGTTAACTTTTCATTAATTTTGTGTCTTATGAAGGACATACTTGATGTGAGGCATGTTTACCTCTCAGGCTGAGCAGAAGGATCCTGCTTATTTTTCTCTTTGTTTACTGGAAGTGCTTTTTTTTTTCTTTTTTTTTTTTTTCTCCTTATGTCTCAGTGCTACTGGACAAAAAGATGTGATATCTATTTTGAGAATGCTAAAGATAATTGTGTTATGATTGTTATTACTTAATGGTACTTACATACCACTCGGACCCATAAGTGTAATGCAATAAACTACAAAATTATGCTTAAAAGCTCTTTGTAGTATTACTGTAATACCCATGGATAAGTTTGTTCTGTGATATTTGTAAGACTGGTGATTACAGGAGGCTCTGACTTCTTGGTTTGCTCTTTGCCCTGTGATTCTACAAGATGCTGCTGACCCTGGTGAATATGCACATCAAGTTTCCTGTCCAAGGTTTGCTAAATAACAGTGGGGGTTTTGTTTGTTTGTTTGTTTTTCCTGCGGACGTACTGGCAATTGAGAATATTTTTCTATGTATAGCATTCGAAAAGTCATTTGTCACTGAGACTTAAATATAGCATATATAGTGAACATAAAGAATGAGGACTGTCTTACTGGACACAATAACCCTGTAGCTTGGGTAACTACTGTTGAGATCTAATATTATAATTTGTTAAATAACTTTGGAAGAAAGATATATAAGTATACGATGTCATACAGACAACAGGGAGATATTTGGGCTCTCAGTCACTGGTTCAATCTAACTCACATGATTTACCTAAATTCGTTACCTTCTCTAGTGGAATTATCTTTGTAATCTTGTTTGTGTTTCTTAATCTTTGAAATATTCCAGGCATAGTTTTAAAACTTGAAACTTCAGGTCATTTTAGCTAAAAGGTCAGAGGCCTTTTATCACCTTATTGTGCATAGATATTTGCTCAACAAGTTAGAACACAACCAGGTAATTCAAATAAAGAACTAGATCTGTTTTTTCTTTTTTTTTTTTTTTTTTTTTCCACTCATCTCTTTCTAGTGGAAAATTTTGCATTTCAAGGCTGTAAAGTTCTGTCCTTTTGACTCCTTCTTCATTCTTTTCAACTGCAATTACTGTTCAATGAAATGTTAATGCCCTACTCTATTTTTACAGCTGTTCCATGATGTACTGTACAATGTTATAGTTTAATAATGCTGCTAAATTTTCTGCCACTATCCATTTCTCAAATTTTTATAATGAAGTAAATTCAGGGATCATAGTAATGTTGGATTTTGTTTTGTTTGGTAAACACAGGAAAATATCTGCACAGACCCATCACCAGGCCAACAACTTCAATATATTTGAAGGAATGGTCTGCCACGGAGTCCCAGTTGCAACAATTTCAAGAGGCAAAGTGGTTTATGAAGGTGGAAATTTCAATGTCACAGCAGGAGAAGGCAAATATGTCTCCCGTCCACCATTCCCTCCATATGTCTACAAACGAATCAAGCAGCGGGATCAGGTTAATTAAACTAATAAATCTCTGTAATGCTTTGTATAACATGAGGATAGCTAGCTCTTGGGAAGAGAAGTTTGGGGATTCAGTGGTAATTTCTCTTACTAATCAAAATGTGCCAAGGCAGGGGGAAATGAATCTAAGGGCTGATTTTCTTTATTGTTCTTCATCTTACAGAAAAAAAATACCATAGTTGCTGCTCTTAGGGAAGTCTGTGCAACTTGTAGACCAAGTCTGGGTGCTTTTAAAAATAAACTAGCACCACTTTCAATGAGAGCAGCCAAACCCTTTTGATCACAGATGATCTGAATATCTCTTACATTTCACCACTGATTTTCCTGGGAAAACACAGAGGCAATCCCATCATACTCAGGAAGACATCTTTGAGGAAGATATCAACAATTTTCTAACTCTTTTAAGGATTTGGGGCTAAGCCATGGGCAATCTTGAACATTTGGCTCTGTTTCTGCAATAAAGTGTTAAAAGTATGTGCATAGTGCATTGCTGGAACAAGAGAGAGAGAGAGCATTGCTCAAGTCAGTAAAGAGGAACTTTCCAAAACATATTCAAACTGAATTTTCATTGCTTACTTACCATGCAGCACTTACTTATAAAATATGTTCTGATGCCTTAGCATTGTTTATAGTGCATGGGATTTTTGAAAGGATCCAGGTTACTTAAGCATTTTTAAAAATTGAAACATGAATCAGTGGGATTCATTGTATGTTCTTAAATGTTCTATCCACCTTTTCAGCATGAGTGCAAGTTAATGCTTGTTGAGGAGCAATTCTCAGAGGTCTTGAATGAGTGGATCAGTGGCCAAACCTGTGAATTTGGCAGGAAGAAAAGCATGTTCCCAGATCATGAAAATCTAATTGAATTGAAACATATGTCCCAAAGACCATGCAGTTCCATGTCCAGCTGCAGATACTGTTTCACAGGCCAAAAAGCAAGAACTGTTCATCTACACTGGCCTCGTTCTATCTTTCCAATTTAGATACATTCTTTTCGCAGGGTACTTTTTAGAAATCAGTGTTCTGCACCTGATTTCAATGTATTATGTACCATGCAAAAAGTGTTACATGCCTGTGAGTTTATTGAGTCCACTGGACACTGAAGGCAGAAGGCACTTTGTACACGAGGGCTGCTTAGTATTATTGCACCTTATTTGTTGTTCAGTGTTGGTCCCTTTGGCTTTTAATGTAAAATAAATGCCATGTAATGCTAAGAGAAACTAGCTATTGAAAACAGATACATAGTGAGGCTACATTAGGAAAAAATTGGGTCATTCCCTTTACATGTAAGAAAATGCTGTGGTTTTTAAATGATGATTGGATACTTCCTCCAGCATAACTGAGGTTTAGTGCACCCAGGTTCTGGCATGTCTGCTAAAGCATTATAACTCCAGTGGGAGGAAGAGGGGTCCTAAAACTAAACAAAAATTTAAGGAAAACTTAACAATCATAGATTTCTAAATTACTTCAGTGACTTGCACTTTGCAATTCTTATTGGAGCTGGGGAGAATTTTCCCTCAAGTACCTATGGTCTGCAGAAGCAATTTTTCATCCAGGTTGACCTCCTGTAGGCAGCAGCTGGGATGGTGACACGAGGCAGAATTCAATTTGTTTCCTCACTGTTCGTTCACCTCTCTTTGCCTGTTTTAAGAGCATCACTGCAAAATGTGAGCACCTAAGGCAGGGCAGTCCTACAGCAGGAGTGCACAGTGAGTCAGCTCTTCAGGGGAGTTGCTCCAGTTCATCTTCTCAGTATCTATTCTCCCCTGGGATATCTTGGAGTAACCAAGGTTAAAAATATCTAAAGAAGCCATCAAATACTGCAGATTAGCTGCTCTGTGATCATTTTGCAGTATATCCTAATGTTTGTGCCATAATCTCTAGAATTTTCTCAAAATTCCCTGCTCTGTTTAGGCTAAGAAAGTGAGAAGCAGCAAAAATATGGGGTGGAGCATGGTCAGTCACTTCTGAACAATTGATTCAGAATTGCTTTGTTACAGCGCTGATTGATTGATTACGCTACATTGAGAAGCTGAGACCTGTATAGTTCAATCCCAGTATAAGAGATATTTTCAAGACAGAGAGCTGATGAAAATGTTGTGAAGCATAAAAGACAGAGCCCTAATATATTAAGGTTGCTATTCTCATGATGTAAATTAGCAAGTGCAAATGGAAGACAAGAATCAGTGAAAGACTTGAAATGCTCTATTGCAGGTCTGCCAGCCTGTTCCTGTTAAGAGAGCACCATACACAGACACCGTCTCAGCAACACCCATCACATCATAATGATAAGCTTACTCCCAAGGTTTGGCTCTTGCAGGTAACTGTCTCTTTTGATTAGTGACAACTACTTCCCTTAATGCTTCTCTGCAACTGCGAGAAAACAAAAGTGCAGTAGGCCTTAGAGTGTGTGACAGGCTGGTCTGAAATGAGCCCTCCTGAATAGTGAATTGTCTGGGTATCTTTAAATTTGATAAAAATGTGCAGCAGCCAACGTATGGAGGGCCTCTTTCTGATTGAAGCCCCATTAAAAAAGTTCTTTTGAGAGAATCAAATGGAGTATTGCTGCTAGAATAAGATATGGTTATGAAGACCTGTGGAAAAGCTGAACTCAGTTAACACACCTCTTTGCCAAGATCAGCAGTACAAACAAAATATAAATGGTTTTGATTTTCTTGTAAAATTACAAGCCAAACAACTTGATGTAAAAATAATTAAATTTACTGTCTTATGGGCAACAACTCTCCACCACTTGGGCTGTTTGAATCAAGCACATAAATCTTGGAAGGAAAACAGGTGTGTTCATGCAGCAGAGGTGCTACAGCTCATTCCAGTGGTCTAATGGTTGGCTGAGCTTATGTTAGGCTCATGCTGGTAAAGGGGAAATGATGCCCTGGCATCTTTCTCTTCCGTCTTCTCCAGTGTTCCCACTGCATAACCTGGCTATAGAGGCTGCCTCATCTTGTGTCTGTTCTGGTGCTCAGGAGATCCTTCTGTGAGCTGTTTTTTTTCTGACTCAGGCTTCCCTTTCTCTGGTTATTCTTCTGTTGGGTTCAAGACTTGGACTGTCTCTCAGAAGAATGCAGCAAGCATCAGCACAGTGCAACGTGAGGGCAGGACAAGATGGCTGGGAGAAGGGCTAGGGAAAAGCACCTCACCTGTAGCTGCTTAGCAAGTGGGAGAGAGAAATGCTTTAGCAGAAAATAAAAGAAATATGTAAGAGTTATGCAAGTGTAACTGAGACATGCTGCTGCTGTATGCCAACTGCAACTGAAGTGTTTGTCTACTAATCAATCAAGGGGATTAATTAGTACCGGCCAGACAGGTCAGTGGGCAGCAGTAAGCAAGCAAAAATCCAGGTTATGTTTCAGGGTGCACATGTAGAACTGGTTTCCCAATTGGATAGATGCAAAGTTCCAGTCTTCCCCTCACATAAAATAGGACTATTCTTAGTACTAATTAATACAAGGACAGGAACAAAACAGCAAAGCTGGGAGGGTGAAGTTAACTTTTTTACATTTTCTTGTGTTTTTCTTTGAAACCTCCCTGACAAAGAACCTAATTCAGAGCATCAGTAGCAGCAACAGAGTGCAGGGTGCTATTTGTTTTCCTGTGTCATAAGGGCAAATCTTTTGTACTAGAGACTAAAGGCTAAAGCTGCAATACAGTGAGGGAGCAATATTCACTTGCTCTCTTAGCACTCTGTTATTACCTCTATTAGTTACATTACAAAACAGAAATTTTCTTTTGAAAGATTATATCATATTGTGTTTCTTTTCTGTGCAGATAAAAGCCAACGAAGACCCCGCTCTCCCCACTGAAGTGTGCAAGCTGGTTCCAACAACCAGTCGATCCACAATTGACTTTGCAAGAGCCAACACGAGACAACAGTAACCAATAAACATTATGGGGCTTCCTGCTTGAAAGTTGTCACAGAAGTTTCTGTTTAAAAGAATTTTTTTTACTAGGACTGGAAAATTATTTTAAGCAAATGGAGTAATAATAATAATCATTTAAAAATAATAACTAGAAATATAATGTAGCAGCAGCTCTGTAGGTTCTTAGAAGTAGGTAGGTTTAGAGATTGTGTTTCTTCATAATTTTCTTCAGAAGATATCAGCTAATCTATAAAGTAAAAGCAATGAGTTTACAGCAAGGGTTAAACATGGTCTATATTCTTCCTCTGTTAGGTCACAGGAGATAAGCCCTAATACTTTAATTTCTTATGATAGGAAGATCTCTGTTACACTCAGGGATTCAGAGAATTCTGAGAGCATGTAGTTGAATTTGATTTTTGCTTTTTTCCCCATCCTGGATGGAGCCATCAGGTACAGCAAGATCCTGATTCAGGGGAAATATCACTGGTTCAAATGCTGCCACTACATCTTTCTGTCCATGTTTTTAAGTGTTTATACATTAATAATGTTCTATTTGCATAGCCAAATGTTTATTGATCTCATCAAGTGATTATTTTAATTTCCCCTAGGCTAACCTGTAGTAACCATACTGATGAACCAACCTACAAAACTGTTCTGTGTTTTGTTCTGGCTTTATGGAGGGGCATTTATCCATAGCTTATGGTTCACCAGGATCAGAGAATAATATTGCAATTTCAAAAAAAAAATTTTTGACTGAAAAATGTGAGGTTATTCCCTGTGTAAATAATACTTTTTTTTGCAAGATATATATATATATATATATATTTAATGAAAAATTTCTTATTTGCTAAATTTATCCTATTTCCTCTTTGAGGGAGGAAACATTCTTCAAAGTGTGATGATGTTACATGCCTAGGATGTTGTTTAATATTTCATTTTCATATGCAATAGCCTATCTTTTAAAGCAACTGTCACTAGGCAATATTTTAAAGAAAAATGATAAAATATCAAAAAACTAACAAACAAACAAAAACAACCAAACACATCTATACAAGGAGTTTATTGATCCTATAAATATAGGATTATATTTGGGTTCATATGGGATCATAATGGGTTCAATAGAACCCATCCTCTAGGCAACTCGTGGGCCAAACAGTCACAAAGACACACATGTCCACCATATTTTAAGACACACAGAGAAAAAAAATGTTAATTGCTGTATTTCTTTAATTTGACAGTGATAGGTAGATTTGTAGTTCCTGCTGTATGCATACAGGTGTACAATGAGATATGAGCTTGGATGAGAAACAAACTCTTAGCTGATCAGTAGTTCTTCTGTCTCTAACTACCAAAGGAGACTTTTCTTCATAAGAAGAACAGTCATGGGGCTGTTCAGGATGAGCTAGGACAGATTCCCATTTCTCAGATTAGCTTCTGGGTGATAGAAGAGCAGAGCCAGGCACTGAGCACTGCTGTGACAACTGCTACCAGAGAATGGGTTTCCCTGTTCAATGTAGGCTGAACTCTGCCCTTGAGTTTGTTGTCTAGTCTCCATCTACAGCCAGCGCAGAGAAATAGGTTGTTCACTCATCATTAAGATCTAAAACAGGTTAGATGAACCTGGCCAGGGTCATTCTACCTTGCGATGAGATGAGCGGGGTTCTTGTGCCAAGTTGTCTCTGTTGACTACAAAGACAGCCCAATGGAACTTACAACTCCAGTGCAGATGTCTTCCTGGCAGGCGCCTTCCACACAGCCCATCCTTGCCTCTCAGAACTGGAACTTTCTGGCATGAAAGGTGCCAGAAATACATATTTTGTCTTGTCAAGAGTGTATGTCACCCATGGATGGACTCATTTCAATTAATCTTTTTCTTCCTTGGCAGAACAGCAGAAATTTGGGAAAAACAAGGGGGGAAGCAGGGAGGAGAAAATATATATTTTCATTTATAACAGTAATTTGCACACACATTTGGTCTTTCATCTAAGGGCTTTGGTATTTAACAAATAGAACATTGCAATCATATGATAGATCTGCGAGACAAATAAATACAATTACAGTAATTGAACAGCTGAGACCTATGGATGTTCAAAGCTCCAAATAATAAAAGGGACTATATCTAGAGGTAGCTGCTTGATGTTTAACATCCAGTGTTGGCCCAAATGACTAATTTAAGGTCATAGGGACTCAATTATCACAGAAGGAAAAAATTTAGTGACTTTTCTTTTTTTAAAGAGGTTTTCACAGTGTGATAACAGCAAGCATTTATGAGTTACATAAACATCAGTTATGTAAACTGAGCTCCCTAAAACATGAAAGTATATTATCTGTGGAAAATTATAAAATCTTTTTAGGTATCCTACTCAATTTTATTAGAGTAGAAATAAGGAAGCTTCTCCATAAAAGATTAGCAAAGAGATCTTGATTCCTCTATTGGTATTGTCTGCTGTCTATCATGGCTTATACTGCTCATAGAGGGAGTCCTTTGTTTCTTTGTTCATAACAGATTTATGCTTTTTAATTGCAATTATTCTTACAACTAGTTTGCAGATGTCATAGCAAAAATTCACCTCCATATTATGGCCTGAGATTTACACCAAAGCGTCTATTGTATTATTGCAACCCCTTAGTGCAATAAATTATTGCAACTTGTCAGATTTATGATATTCATGCTGATTTATTTTCTCTTGGCACATAGAACACAAATCCTGCCTTTACCAGTTGCTGCAAGGTGCCAGCTGATAGCCCTTGGGAAACGGTGTGACAGTTGTGCAGTTTTTGTTCTATCCCCCGTTAAGTAGGGCACATTTTAATAGTAGGATCTTCATAGGTTATAATTTTGGAAATGTCCAAGTCCCTATTCCAAAACCTTGCATCATGCCCAGTGGTGACTGACAGCTGAGCCAAATATAGTCGGAGGGCTTTTCTTACAGGCATATAGTCAATCTGGAATGAAATGGGATTATAAAATATATATATGTCAGCACGGGTCCTGAACTGGAGCACTGGAAGGAGCATTGGACCACTTCTTACTCCAGCCTCAATCTCTAGTCTCTTGGCAGGACTTCTGAATTCATCTTACAGTGTGATCTAAGCTATCACTTCCTTATTACAGACTTGTTGCTGGGGCTGTGCTATAATCGTTGTTCTACAACAACAGCTGCAACACAGCTGGTTGCAAGGCTAGAGATGACTTCTGCAACCACACAGCTTCCTTGCGCCTTTCACAGGGAAATAGGACAAAAATTATGTTCCCACAAATGTTTGCAGTCTGGCCCATTCAACCAAATTCCTCCAGCTGCTGCAGCCTTTGTTGAGGCAAATCTTTGATTCCTTTCATTTTCCGTCCTTTGGTCAGTCAGATTATACAGCTGATGATTACTTAGGGAGATAGCACTGCTGCGTTAAAACCACTTTTCTCAGAAGCAACACATCTCATCACCGAGGGGCAGATAAAGCACAGAGCAACCTTTTCCACAGCACTTCTCACCGCAAAACTGTTGGTCTTCTCTTTGTTCCTGCATGTGAAGGTGAAGATTCAAATGCTCTGTAATAGCAAGGAAGCACCTCTGCTATCATGTTGGCGTCACTCTCCCCAGCCAGTCATAAATTTGGGTCTCTAGCGCCCGGTATCCTGCACTGAGGTGGATTCCAGAAGCAGGAGCACAGAAAGAACTAGGGACATTCGATCCTCATTCCTAATTTTCTAGTTACATAACATTGTGGTGCAACCACCTCCACCTGCAGGGGTTTTCTCTTCCCAACAGAGTACAAGGAAAACTCTACTTGTTCATATAGCTTTGCTGGGCCACTGGAGGGCAGGACTGGTATTATGTATCGAGAATAGCGAGCGAGGAAGGTACTGCCATGCATAGCAACACCCGTGCACCCTGTTCACATATTTTGAGGCCTGTAATCATGAAATTCACAAAAAGCAGCATTGTTTTGGGATTTTATTTCCTCAACAGCAAATATAAATTGATTCATATTTTCCACTTTTGCAATGTAAAACAGAACCAGAGAAACTTGTGGATTTTTCCTTTCTTTTCTTTATTTGCAAGCAGCTCTAGGTAATTCCGATTGTGCTGAAAACAAATTGAGTCACAGCCACAACACTGACAGACCAGGGATTGAGGTAAAAGTAGTTGCAGACCCAGCGCTCTATGATTTAACCTACTGCCCATGCCAAATGCTATAGCAAAACTGGCACAAGGGAAAAGAAACCCTTTTGCTAACCATGAAGCAAGGGTTTGGGGCATGGGGTAGTAATTAGGACAGTTCTATAAACAGTTGTTTATGGTGAACGGCCTTGTTTGCATCAGGAGGGTCAGGAGTGCTGGCGTGTCTCCCTGAATTATCTTCACAAGGCAATCAGGTCAACGCTTCATTAATTTTGCAAACCAGATTTGATCCAATTGAGGGATTTTTCACAGTCAATGAAACAACTTCTACACTATTGAAGGACGTTTATAAAGGAAGCTCTGCTGTGAGTACAGGGAAGGGAAGGAATAAGTGAGTCAAAGGCCAAATCCAAACTTCTCCTCAGACTTCTCAGTTCTGAGTGCTGGTGATATAGGAATTTATTCTGTCAAGCAGTAGAGAAGCAGTTAGAGACAAAGTCCAGTAAAGGAAGAGGGTGCTGAAAATTCCAATGAAGCCAATAAAGCCCTTGGTTTCAAATGTGCTGGTAGTTCACTTATGCTAGCAGAAAAAAACATATATGCTTTAATGCATGTGCAAAAATATTCTACAAGAGCATAAGAAAATATATCAAAAGACTAAAGAAAACTCTAAATGATGAAGAGCTGGGAAAGAGCCAAAATAACATAGGAAATGTGAGGAGAAGGAGGCAGGCAAGAAGAAGAACAGACATTGTCGAAAAATACTGATTTTTGATTGGAACTTGCAGACCGATTTTTTTTAATAAATAAGAAAAAAAAAATGCTGTAATCATATGGTTGAAGGTTATGGTAAGCAGATAGCGTGGAGGAAATCACTCGGCAAGAGGCCCAGAGAGCTAAGATAAGGAACCCCCCAAGCTTTGCTGCTCACAGGACAGAAGCAAACAGGAAGAAACAGAAACTAAGTTCTGTGGAGACTGAGAGTTATGTCTCTGAGCAATGCTGGGAAAAATGCAGGCCATCCCTTTTTTTCATCTGTACAACTATCAGGAGGACTTCTGGGTATTAATGGATATTTCCATTAGCTGGTATTTCTTCTTTCTTCTCCACCCACGGGCAACTGAAGACTTAAAACTGCAGATCAGGATAAGAACTGTCCTATAACAGAGATGAATCCCAGTGTCCCTGAGGCCAGAGACTTTATTTTAGAATTCAGAAAGAATGTGCTGAATATGCCATTTTCCGGGTAACACAGATCTGGGATGTAGGGAAGAGCAGTCACCTCCTTTGCCTACTGTTATGCTCATGTTCAACACCAGGCCATGCACAGCTGTAGCCCACAAGGAAACTGCCCCTTAGCCCGCTCGCGTGTGCGTGTCCACTATGAGTGTAACAGCAACATTTGCAAGATGGCAGCCTTGTGCTGGCACAAGCAGAGCGCAGAATAATCCGCGCTTCTGCCCTGCATTCCTCACATGTTCCCTGCAATGTTTTCTGTGCAGCCACGGAATCACAGAATAGTGGAGGTCGGAAGGGCTCTAGCAGCTGAGTCCATTAGCACTGCCACGGATCTTGCCCATATCAGTAAGCTCCACAACATGCAGTTTGCTGCACAGCACTCGGGTAGGACACTGCTCTGTAACCTCAGGTCTCCGGCACCCTACCACGGGCTTCGGAGAGGCTCTTTTTTGTAATCAGTCAGGCCCACTATGCTGAAGTTTCTCAAATATATATGAAGAGCAGACATGGCATAGCCTGGACAGTGTATTCACAAACTCAAAATCATAACTGACTTGCTTTAGGTATCTAGCCTGAGCCTTCTGAGTTTGTCAGAGGCAGTATTTCAGCGTGCTGCAAAGCTTTCCCTTATTGCTTGCAGAGCAAAAGAGAGAAAACACTTGCTGGATGGTTAGACAGTAATAAAACAGGGAAGGCAAGAAACTCCAAGGCAAATTTTGCACCCCTGCTACTGAATGAAACAAAAATCTCTTCTTTGTGGTACTTGTACTGCTCAAACCTGCTGCCACCTTCTCATCAATGACAGATCAAGGCACTACCCTGTCCTTCAGGACTCAAGGAAGCACATCTGACTCATACAAGCACTGAATTTTTCAGGACTCGACTAAAAATGTTCAGCTCTTCCTTGACATTTAACTTTCCTCTTTGTGTGCACTGGTAACAAGGGCAAAGGAACACGTCCTTTTGTCAGTGCACCTAGACAGCTTTCGTGCGAGCACGTTCCGAGCACTCTTGACACACCTAATTTTTCTCCTTCTCACCATGATGCTTTTTGCTACTGGTACATTCCTTGACAGCAGAATCTGGATGCAAATGTTCTGCTTCTGTCCAGAGTTACCCCACATTAGCAGAAGACCTCAGGATGGGGTCACTCATTCAGCAAAACTCTCCGTAATGTATGGTGCCAATCCAGCACCGCAGTTCCTGGAGAGGAGGAAGCAGCACACCAGTGATCTGTAACACCCATGTCCGTGGAGCAGCAAGGCTTTGTGCAGGGAAAGGCAGAGCTGGGGCTTGCTGCTTAGAGCTCTGATTATCTAAAGCAAAAACTTCATCTAGGATCTTGATGGCTTTAGCATCTTTAAAGGGGTGATAAATTTGAAGTGTGCCTTCTAGGATGCCCTAGAAAGAAGTTCAGCAAAGTGTTGAACATCAATATATCTATTTTTTTTTGAATAGCTAAAGATTACTAACTCTGATGAGATTTAATTATCTATATGACTTTGTACTGCATATTTATATGAACTCATCATGTGTGCTTTGGAAAGGGGATTAGGAAAAGAGAAGGAACTGGACAGCATAGCACTGATATCCCACATTAATTAAGATATTTCCTTATGGAAATACTAATCAGATGAAGGTCATTTCTCCCTGCAGCAGCTGCAGCCTGTGTAAGTGTTTCAGATGGAAAACAACTACTGACATCCTGCTACTAGAAAGTTTTAAACAATTTTTATTCATTCACATAACAGAGGTTCCTGTAAATAGCTGACCTGGGACCATGCACATATTATAAGGGAACAGAGTAGAGTTGCTATCTTTATGCAGGCTAGAGAAGAAAGTTGTCTGTGGCTGAAAACCAAGAGTGCGCTGAATGTTGTGGGTTTCATTTTTAGCTATACATTAAACCTCTATTGACGCTTCAGTCAAACCATTCGTATGTCTTTATGCTTTTACCATATGTTTACAGTGTCGTATGAAGGTCACATTCCTAATGTTAGCTGGATAGGTGAAACACAGCATTGGCTTAATTCTGTTGCATTTGTTACTGGCAGCTTTAGCACTGTAATTGAGCCATGTCTGCAAACTGCCTCAGAGTGCAAGACATTGTTCACCTCTGCTTGTGTGCCCCTACGCTTAAAAATCAGGTCCTCACTATTCACAGCCGAGGAGTTTGGGGCAGTTGAGGATCAACCCTAATAGAAGTGTCTAGAAACAACTAAGCCCACTAGGTCAGGCTTTTGGCCTGCCTAGAAGCCGATGGACAACTTCTGCCTTTATTCCCGACATGCGCAAGGAAGATAAACCTGCTATCACCATCCTGTCCGCAGTCAGCTCAACTGAAAGCTTGGTGCAGTAGTCAAAAAGGCTTCAAGCTATTTGATTCCTTCCCTGCAAAAGGGCAGAACCTCCATAACCGTTTAAAGTGCAAAAAATGCAGAACCCAAGTTAAAACATAAATGAATATTAATGCAACTCAGAGCTCTCTATGGTGACGAACGTGCTATCTCCCATTGCTTCCTGGTAAACACCAGCTTTTCCAAAACAGTGCAGACCTGTGATCCTACTTTTACATTTTAATATTGAACTACCATAGGAAAACCCTTTCTAGATAGATAGATTCAGTTCACAGGGCCTTGTGGAGCCAGAGGATCCCAACCTTATCCAAAGATTCCCTTGGCCTCTTTCACACTGTGTTGTCATTTATCACATTTCTTTCTTTCTTCCTCACTGCCACCATTGCCTTGAGTATTGGAAACCAAAAGTTAACCTGAAAAGACAGAAAGATGATTCTAAGATCACAGTATTACTGAGTTACAGTCCACCAAGCACTAACATCCCACATGGTCAATATCGAAAGTTATTTTTTATAAAAACTCATTTATGTAGCTGTAGTTATCTGTCTGGATTTACCATAAATATATATCTGTGTTTATATTTCCATTAATACTTATACATTATATATATAGGCATATACACATTTATAATAAACGTTAGCAAAAATTATGTTACCTATTGCTATTTGCAGTTGTCCTCCAACTGTGCTTGTAAAACAGAAATAAATTGTCTTCCATTTTGCTAAATAACAAATGAACATTAACATTAAAAGACTGCTAACATTTGCAGTCTAGACTGAAAATACAGTTGTCCTGGAGGTGCTTTTCAAACACTCATGAAAACCAAGCTTCTCCTCTGGAGTGCTGCAGGTCTGGGGCATATTTGATTGCCAACACATAGTCATTTGGTCATGTGGCTCTGCCCATGTTCTGTGAAATGCATGTGTGTTGAGAGCAGAGCAGCATGGTTATGTGAATTGATCCTACTCACAGGCAACTTGTCTCCAGGCGCACCTCAGGAAAGCACTTAAGCATTCCCTGTCTGGGAAAGTTTAGTAACTTGTAATTGAAGTTAAAAATTTTTAAATATTTTCTGACTCTGAATGTGGCTGTTACCCTGAGAGAAGGAGATTTGTTTTTCCATACTGCTGATGACTTACCGTTCTAGCAAACGCATTTTTCTGCACAGTTTTTTGTTGTAGCTTTGCTCTTTTCTTGAGTAACTTTGCATGCAGATAATATATCCGTTTCATCTCAGTGTCAGGATAAAATGAAGTTGACACAAGTATTTTAAATTGAGTGAGAACACCAGAGAATAATCCCAAAATTATTAAGAAGAAGACAATAGTTCCAAGCTGGATCCATGTTGCAGACAGATAGAGTTCTGGCTTAGGGATGCAGTCGTGCTTAAACAAAGAGATCTTGAAAGTGTCGTTCTTTACGATAAGCTCTCTATCACCAATGATAAAGTTGTTCTCATTTCTCTGCACAAGAAAAGGAGAAGGAGAAAGTTGATTATAGTACTGATTACCCGCCCTTTTTTAAAAGATTTTTCCAATTGGATATTCAGTTTTACAAAACGCTATAAATTATCTGGTCCATCTTGTGTCTACAAAGGATTGCTCACAGGAATATATTTATTAATTGTCTTTAAAATGTGACATTGTGTTTTCACCATTTCTATAGGGAGCCCACCCCACAGCTTGGACTGTTAGAAACTTATTTGCTTTGTGGCTGTAACACAGAACCATTTATCTAATCTGGCTGTGGTAGCCTCATATATTCCCACTCCCCTGAATCTGCCCAGATCTTCTGTTGGTGTGTCCTCCCTTCAAAATAAAACTGTGGTGGAGCAGGATGTGTCCTTCCCTTCGTCTGTGACTCAGTATGGACTCAGCAGTTCTTCCACACCTCGACCTAGGCCAGTGCTCTGACCACAGGGTTATTGTGCAAAACAAAGCCAGCCCTCTGATAGGAGCCTTCTCTCAGAGGGGCTAATGGCTTGAACTGTTCGTGGACTGAGATGCTGGAAGACAGGAACTAAGCTAGTTATGCTGCTAGGTTCAGTATTTCCTCCTGGCAAGAAACTTCATGCCAAGCACGTAGGAGCACTGAATCATCCAGCTCTCTCTTGTTTTTCTTCTCATCCTCTCTTGTACAGGGGATATGTGACTCTTCAACCACCTTACAAAGATCAAGTATTTATGTTAAACGCTCACTAGACGTCAGGTGCCCCATGTCAGGTGCCATTCATATTCAACCTGTTCTCTCTCTTCTTAACGTTTCCTGTTATCCTTTTTCTTAACATTATCCTGTTCCAATCTGCCTAAGTCCATTGTTACCATACACTGATGCAAAAACACAGAAAATTTGTATTAGGAACTCAGGAACTCATTTAATTTAAGATTAAATTTTACATTTTTATGTGATTAGCCTTCAGTGGGTAACTAGAACCAATCTGATACTTGCCAAACTTTCTATTTTGGGAGAGTCTGTCAGCTCTCCAGATGATTGAACACTGCACATAAACCAACCATATCTGAGGTGTGGTGGCCATGAATCAGAGAGACAAGGTTAGAGGTGCTGAATGCTGAGACCAAACTTCTTCTTTCCACTGACTTAGGTCGCACCCTAAGTGCACACACTTAGGGCAGATCATGATGGAGGGCTGTCCTCAAGGTAAGAAGGACAGGAAAAGCATACAGAATCAAACAGAGAATGGCTGAGGTTGGAAGGGACCTCTGGAGATCATGTGGCCCAACTGCCCTAGCTCAAGCGGCAGGAGATGGGTTGACCGTACTGCTCAGGATCATGTCCGGTCAGGTTTTGAATATCTCCAAGGACAGAGACTTCACAGCCTCTCTGAGAAGACTGTTCCAATGTTTGCTCTGGGCAATCTTTTTCTGTGTTTGACCACAGTCACAGTAGAAGAGATTTTCTAATGTTCTTGTATTTCTGTCTGTGCCCTTTCCCTCTTCTGTCACTGAACACCATTGAGAAGAGCCTGGCTCCATTTCCTTTACTTCATTCCATAAAATATTTATGTGCATTGATAAGATCTCCCAAGCCTCCTCTTCTCCAGAGTGAAGAGTTCCACTCTCTCCTCAAATGAGTCCTCTCCTTCCAGTCCTCTCTCAGTCTCTCCTTCCATCCCTTGATTTTCTTTGTGGCCCTTTGCTGGAATTGCTCCAGTATGTCCATATCTGTCTTGTTCTGGGGAGTCTAATACTGGACCTAGGACTCCAGATGTGTCTCACGAGGATTGAGTAGAGTTCCTGGATTCCTGTTGCCTTGCTTCCTTTCTGTTTGTTGGGATGGGCCATTGTTGAGCTTGGAGGAGGTTGTCCTTGAAAATCAACCTGTTCTCTTGGATCTTTCATCTCTTGAGAACTGTGTCCGTTGGAATAAGGACCATTGGTCATTTACAGGTGTGTTCCACAGGAAGGCTTTTATGAGTTGGCTGAGATGTGGAAAGGGAGGCAGGCTGGGGGGGGTAAAGCCCCATTTAGCCTGTGTGGCCATCTGCCACTGCAATGCATGTCGTGTTAAATGGACTGAGGAGGTGCTGACAAACTCTCTGCCTTTGCACAGAAATTTGACCTCTCCAGGATGATTCTGACTTGCTGCAGATGCACAGATCATACAGGTACAGAAGAGCCAGCATCTTTTTTAAAGAAAGTTTGGCTAATAGTCTGTGCTTGGTATCCTGCATCCTTTAGGTGAGAACGAGTTCATTTGATGTGACCTGGGAACTTTTGGCTTATGTCTGCCATAGGGATCCTGAATTTCTCCACTATATGTTAAAAAAGAACTGATCAATAATTTAATTTTTATCGTATGGAAATGGTTTATATTTTGATATGTAATGCAAAAATATCAGCATCTGAGAAATAATAGAATGTGACCTGATGGTCTGATTTTTCATTTCAGCTCATTTCAGTACTAGGCTGCACTTGCCTGAGGTGCCCCATGTCTCAAGCATGCTCTGCCCTAAAGCTTCTTTCTTTCTCATGGTTCAATCCCAAATGGTTGAACTTGCCATGACACACCAGGACCAGCAGGCTGCCACAGCACTGTCTAAGCTGAACCTGCAACAGTTTAAGTGTGTCACTGGAAGTATGGTCTAGCTGAGGAGGTTGGCTCAGAGGGACGTTACATCACATGTAAAAATCAGAATGGAAATGTCTCCGTCAAAGATTTTATGTCCTATCCTGCTTACTGTGTTCTTGAGCAAAGCATTTCTTGTATTGCACACCTTAAGAATCTTACTCTCTGAACTCACTTTTGGCAAGATGAGCTTTTGAGGGGTGGTTAAAGAGAGGAATGAATCCTTAGTATGATGAGCTCTAAGAGGAAGTAATAGAAAATATTGAGTAAGCACCAACAGAATAGCTTGTATCACATTGTATTAGCAGTCAAGCATCCCTTTGAGATGCTTTTATCTTGAAAGTGTCATAGGGATGATATTAGGGAAATGTTTTAGGTCTGTTCCTGCGGATAGCTTTCCTGTGTATGTGCAGCATCATGCAGCAACGAAGCTGGCATCAAATGTGCACAGGGACATAACGGCTGTCCTTCTTGCCACCTGCTCCAGTAGCTGCTTATGCATTTTCTCCTAAATGATAATTTCACAAACTGTGCTTGGATTAGGGCCTAGTAGTTGGAAGGCCACATTCCCAAGGGGATTTCCTATTATTAGACTGTATTGTCTTTATAATCTCCCTTCCAGATTCTTTACTCTTGCACTTCTGGCTTCATCATGGTCTAGCTGGAAGATGAGGAGTGGAGAATATTTCATCTACAGGGAGCAGTAACCTCTGAGGAGAGCGAAGCTCAGAGCCGGTACTCTTAGTTACTCAGGGTATTTATGCAAGAATTGTACTTGCACCCACATCCTTTGCTATGCCCAAGAGAGGGCTTCTTTTTTCATAAACTGAGGGTATGCTTGTGCTCTGCACAGATCTGGAACCTGCCTGCTCAGCAGAATCATAGAATCATACAATCATTACACACAATCAGGTTAGAAAAGACCTTCAAGATCGAGTCCAACCATAAACCCTTCAACACCCTGCCTGCTAAACCAAGTCCCTAAGTGCCTCATCTACACATTCTTTGAGCACTGCCAGAGACAGTGATTCCACCACTTCCCTGAGCAGCCTGGTCCAGTGCTTGACTACTCTTTCCCTATAGAAATTTTTCCTAATATCTGGCCTTAACCTCCCTGGTACAACTTGAAGCCAATGAGACAATTGCTTCAACAATGTCCTAATAGTTCAGAGACAGTGTTTTTGTAGAGGTACTGAGATTTTCAGTAAAGATAAGAAAAAGGAAAGCCCAATCATCTGCATGATTCCGCAGAAACTTTCACATGTCTTGCTCTCCCTGATGACCCTACAGAGAGCCCCACAGCTTGCTTCTGGCCTTCTAAATCTCATTGAATGACCGAGGTATCTTCATCTTTGGGTAATACAAGATCTGAGTAAGGTGCCTGAAAGATTATTAACATATTGGCCTACATTTTCTCCAGGAAATGTCAACTGTGTAATGTTCAGCTGCTGTGCCTGTCGAGAAATTCAGAGATCTTGGCTGAGCAGAGTGGCTCAGTGTATAGCTCCTGACTAAGCATGTTTGGGGTTCACAAAGTGCACATCTTAGCAGCCACCTTGTTTGGGGGAAGTATAGCCAAGTGGATGTGCTCCAAGGCTACTTAGCACTTGGGGAGCAATACAAAACACCCTGTGCTTGAGTAGGAGCCAGAACAACTTAGCTGTCGATGGTGTTGTTGATGGTTAGTACAGTATGCTGAAAGTGCAAAAAGCTTGTTTCTACTGTGGGAAAAAGTACTTTCAAAGGTGAAACAAACCACAACAAAACTACAAATGGACCACAGTAATAAGGCTAGCAAGAAATATTATGAAAAAAATCAAGTCTTCATAAAGGTGAATTAAGAATCAAATTTCTAACTGAGAAAGACAAGTTTCTTCCTGAGTGTTATACTATCTTTCCTGAAAAAAAAAGTCATCTTCATGTCTTTGTACTAGTTCCCTTCTGAAATATTTTGTGATAACAGTATGTTCTCTAAGTCATCTTCTCTCAACAATGACAAAGATGAAGGAACTACTAAGAAAGTCATAAACAAGATACAAGTAATCTCTTGCCAAGCAGTTTTCAAAGACTCAGATTATACCATGATAAAGACCATAATTCATGAAAAGAAACCATTTTGGTTGAATTATCTGTACAGACTGCAGTTTATTTTATGGAAGGATTTAGCCATGCTGGAGAACCCTATTTTGGGCATTTCCAAATTGCAGCCAGGACTCTGTTTTATTAGAAATGCTTGAGAAAACTGTTCAAACATGTGGTCTTTTTCACTCAAGATGGTACTGATGTTCTCATCCCAAAAGACAAACATTTTTCACCATGAGGGTGGCTAAGCACTGGAAAAATTACCCAGCTATAGAATCTCCAACCTTGGTAGTATTCAAAACTTGACCAGACTCTGAGCAACCGGATCTGACTTTGAAGTTAGTCCTGTTCTACGCAGGAGGTTGGTCTAGATGACTTGCACAGGTCTTTTCAACATAAATTATTTGATAATTCTACACCAGTGCTATTAGTATTAGAGCATTCAGATTTTGACAATATACTGTATTTTGTGTGTGCATACAGCTATAATACAGCTTTAAATAATGAGCTCTTCACATTAGGCATCTCTTATATCAATTTCACAGTTATTATACCTATAAAAATACTGCTTTACAAACATTTTTTTTGCTATGATATTACATGTTTAAGCTTCTGATCTTCTCCACATATATAAATGAGGTCATGAAAGTTATTCTTCCCATATTATTACTCCTGAGAAATACACTGACACTTTTTGGAAAGATTAGAGAATTGTCCGGTACCATCCAAGATATGTATCTGATAAATGTAGTGACCCTTTTTGACACAAATATGTGAATTATAGTGCCATGAAAGAATGGGCATCCTATTGGCTGCAGAAGCAGATGCTCTTGCAGCTGCTGAAGAGGAAAGGAAATTCTTCTACACTAAACTAAACCAAGAAATATAAAGTACTGAGAAGTACTTACTTGCTGAAAGAGGATGAGCCCAATCTCTTGATCTGGCAATTCTTGGAGATGGTTATTCACAGAAATAATTAACCAATAAAGCAAGTAATCTATTGCAGCAAATAGAAACCAGATGCAAAGATGAATAATAACAGGGAGCAGAAAACGTCGCATGTTTTTTCCATCTTTCCATGTGAGAGAGAAAGATGGGATTGTCACATAATCTTTTCTTTCATTTCTGTTAAGTGGCAGAACACAGGGTTTTTGTTGCTGCCTTTGATATTCATCAAATGCAACAAACTGTTTTGTGATATAAGTATTTTTGAACTTTGCAGTGTGAGATCCCACGAATTTTTTGATAAACAGGCCTGTACCTAAAGGAACTAGAAAAATCCCTATTATAGGCAATATTCTCTTTCCTATATAGGGCAGTACAGTCAGCATAAAAGATATCTGGTTAGCAACTTTCTGGATTTCTTGCTTTGTATTATTTAGCTCCTGTTTCAGTGTGTCATCTGAAATTGAATAAGATGGCGTGAATTCGTGACTTAGTGACACTATGTCTTTAGATAGGTCAGTGGAAAACTTGGCCATCTGGAAAATCCATTTTATTGCCTCAATGTAATGTTTTATCAAGGTAAATTGCTCAACCTCTAAATGGCAGGTTATACTGTCTGCCAGAACCTTCAGGTTGTGGAAGATACTTTGGATGTGACCAGCTACCACAACGCCTGTACCAGCAGCAATAAGAGCATTTCTGCCTTCTCGCAGTCCACAGGAAAGGATGAACAGAATGCTGAAACAGCGCAGGTGCTTGGAGTAACAGAGCGCAACGGAAAACGTGATCCAGATGAATCCAGAAATCAGTAATGGATCCAAAGGCCAGTGTGCTAGGGAGAACTTTATGCCAAGAAAGAGGAGAACACTTGAGAGGAAGGCAACTGTACAGCAAACTGCAAAAAGCTGCACCAGGTACTTCCAGCCAGGCTTCCTTTCTGATATAAAAATTCCCCAGGCACTCTTGGCTGTTGAGACAAATGTTCCCATTTTCTTCTGCTTAGTGTTGACTCAAACTAAAAAGAGAGGAAAACAAAATTTCTATTAGTTTCAGAGTCACATTATTGACAATCGTATGATTTTAATTGATGCATCAACTCTTCTTCACAGTGCAAAAAATTCTGAGTGATGCTGACTGAACTTCCCCATGTGAGACTCAAATGAACCATGGAACTGAGAGAGAAGAGAAAACTCAAAATTACTCCAATTTAGAAAGCACATCAATGTAGGGAGGGAAAAAAAACACAGGTTTGCTTGGTCACTTAGTCTCAAACACTGAAGACATGAGTTTAAAATGCCTATTTTTTTCTTCAAAATATTTGCATGTTTTTAATTTTTGTACATTTTGATCTCAGGGCTTCCCTGGAAATGGCAGCTTTGCCTAGAAGAAAGAGAGCCAGAGAGCAGCACATGTGTGCTGCCCAGGGATGGGGAATACACTGTGCCCTTTCCTGCTGGCAGTAGGTTGGGACCTGTGTCCCCAAGGCACCCTTCTCTTCTAGGGTAGCACAGCTACGGACTGACCCATATACCCATTAGCTCTAATCTCTCATAATTTTGCCATCTTTCCTGCCTACCAGCATGCCTCATGCCCATGCTATATATGTTAAAAGAGTGCTTTTGTGAGATTATAGCCGTTGATGGGAAACAGTATCCACCCTGTGTTCTTATTTTTCCTTCTTCTTCTACAGTATAATATTTATTGTGCAATTTGTCCAAAGATACAAGACTAATTTGCATGCATACTACCTTCTGAGCATAATAAAATAAATAAGAACCTAATTAAATAAAATATACCGTTTCAATTTTATCTTATGATAGGGAACTGTTGTCTTCACAAATACATCCTGAAAATATTACTTTGTCCTTTGTTTAGCTTGAACACAGCAGGTAGACTGGAATTAAGCTACTATTTTCTATACAGGCTGTATTTTAATGGCATTTGACTTTATGAATTCTGTTAGCATTCACTTTAATGTTTTCCCTTTTCTCTTTACTGTTATTTATAAGGTTTGTCATTACCACATTTGCATATAACATGGGCTGAAAAATATTAGAGCACCTATCTGAGTCCAGCTGGGCCCTTCTCAGCCTCCGGTGATCCTGGTGCTTTTTTTCCTACCTTCTCTTGTGCCTGACCCTTTGGAGTGCTGAGGCCTATCCTGAGAGATACTCGAGTGTTTTCAGTACTTAATAGCTTCAGCAGGAATTAAAGGTGGGCAACAGCTCTCAGGCTGGGCTGAATCCCTGGCACTGTCACACCGCTTGGCAAGGCTTAGGAAAATGCTTCCCTCAGTGCCAGTGCCATCACACAGAGAGTTTTCTTTTGCAGCATTGGTTTAATTGCTGTATTGAAGCATAGTTTCTACATGACCTTTAGTATTTGTATGTACACCTATTGCCTGAGAGTTTGGCATGATTTGCATGCAAGACTGACTGAATATAAGAACTTGAGAGAGTCAAGAAAGAAGCTGCTGAATTAACAAAAGCCCTGCTTGTGTGACAAGAGACTGGAGACTTGTAAAACATGGGTGAAGCAGAAAATAATCAGAAAGTCTCCCTTTCTGGGTAGAATACAGTTGCTGCTTGTTTGCATGAAGAATCGCAGAACTGTAGAGCAAATACAGAGCTGGTTTGTCCCTAATCTGTCTGAACACGGAGTTTTCGGCAGGAGAGGTGTCATGAGGAGCTGCTGATGTTTGGAGCCTGTGCCAGAGATGCTCAGGTGTGACTGTGTGATTTCTGCAGGCTACAGGGCGCATTCACCATCCCTGTTGAGATCTTCCCTGGAGCGCAGCTGCTGCAGGAGTCCCAGTCTGAAGGTACATTTCTGTAGGTTCTTTTTTCATTCGCCCATTTTTACCCATAAGTCACCATCAACATGTTCTGTGTAGGAGAATCACCCAAATGACAAAAATCGTACACGTGAATTTTGAAGGCCAAACATTTCTGTATCAGCAAGCTCTTAAACAGCTGTGAAGGCTTGGAAGAGAAAACGGCACCCTGGCTCCGAGCTAGAAATAAAGCTTCGGCTCAGCTAAAGAGACTAATTCAGTCCTTAAATAGTAAACTTTGAGAGCTTTCTGGAATGACTCCTCATGAAAATACAAATCACAAAAGCTCCCCTGAAGCTGTTAGGTGTAGATATGAATTCCAGCAGGAGGGTGACAAGGACAAACCTCTCTTCCAACTGTGATATGAAGCACAATATTTTTCTCCTCTTTCTCTTACCGGTGTTGTGACTGCTATCATTATATATGTAGCATAAGGAAAAGGAAGGAATTATCCTTAGAAAACACGTTTTGTGTGGGTGTGCCCTGCCAATTTCTTTCAACCATGTTTTCTAGAGATCTAATCCACAGAGGGGAGCTGGGAAGTCTTGAGCTCTAACTCTGCCCTTGAACTTGTTTCTTCTGTAGGGTCCAAAGAGAACCTGTCTATACCTTTGCTTCCCTCCCTAGGGAAACTCACTTACATCTGGCAGGGTGATATTTGTCTACCACACTGCCTGCTGGCAGGATTATTCATGAGAACAAATTCTCAAAAGTGGCTTCTCCGGCAAGGAGTTTGGTCCATACTTCTTAAGGCTTATGATGTACTTAAAAGTCTGAAATTAATGCAGTGCAAATAAAAGGTATTGTTCTAGTTGCAGTTTCAGATAAAAGAGGAAAACATTTAAAGAGGTTGTTGATCCTGCCTGTAATATTGATGGCTACAGTTTTTCAGTAAAGAGGACAAATGAAAAGCATCAAGTGTCCCTGGAAAATGTCTTTCTGGCTCAGCCCTCTGGTGGAGTTCTGCAATTTTTATACTGTACATGTTCGCATAATGTAGGATTTCTTCCCCTGCTTGCTATGAACACTGCTCCAAACATGCAGCCCCCTTCTTCTAGAACTGTCTCTACCCAGATACCTCCCTGCTTAGACCAGACCTCTGTTTGTGGCATATAGATTAGTCAACCATCTGAACTTTGCCTCTTCTCAACTAAAGGGGAGAAGCAGCAATCTCATAAAAATGTGTTGTAGGAAAACTAATAGAATTTACAAAATGATTAGCTTCCATTAAATATTTTGGAATGTTGATGCAAATTTTAAGTGCAAGTAGACAGTAAGGACCCAGCTGATTTGGCAAACCATGGCAAACAGAGTCTTCTATTCTGACAGAGACCTAACACGAGCAAACACCGACATCTAAAGTTGATGGCATAAGACAGATTAATGGCATCTCATTCATATACCCTCATATAAAACCTGTTCACTGTGTAGTCCTGTTATTTGAGCAAGATCATGTCTAGTTTGGCAGGGCTATGTATCATGTAGTATGCAGGATCTTCATACAAGTTTCATTACAAACCAAGAGAATCAGTAGGTTTAATGGGAAACTTATATCCCATTGATTCCAAAGCTACACAGTGACTTTTACCTCATAAATCCTATTTGGAGTTGGTACAAGAATTACAGAGAAGAATGCACACAATGAGAATATAAAAACAAATACTTCCTTTTTCGGCAGTTTCAGATGCCTTCTTTTCCAGCCTGGGTCAGTTACACTGAAGTGTAAGAGAATTACTTCCCTTTTTTGGATACCATCAGAAAAATACAATGCTGAGCTATGTTTTAGTAAGAGACAAAAATTCAGGAGGGAAGTTCCACATTATCTCCCCTGGATAATGCAAGGCATTCAGCCCAGAAACTAAACAGTAAGATAAAATCCAGCAAAACTGATGCAGTGATCCTCAGGGCCAATCTGAGAACCTTGTCATTTCTTGTGTTCACATATTTTGCTTTTAACTAGGGGGAAATGGTATTAAACACAACAAACACATGGGAGAACGGAAATATATAATCAAATGTGTGCAAGTAGGAACTTGAAGTACCAAATAATGCAGCAGTGCAAATAAAATACTAATTCATACAAAAGCCCCTCTTCCTTCCCCCAGAAAATCCCAAACAAAAAACCTCAACCTGGCCTGTTTTAGAAGCCCATCTCAAAGAGAGATGGACTGCATTATACAGGAGCTTTTTTCTCTACACCGACCATAAAAGGAGAATAGAGAACTCAGATGAAGCTATCCAGAGTTAGACGAGATGAACTTCACTCTTTTTCTCCCTTGTAAGCAGACAAAGTATTCGACTGAGCAGAGCTCTCAGAAAAGGACACAGTAAATGCATCAGGGCAGCCATAGAGATTGTGCAGCTACAGAAAGAAAATTGAACAAGGAAAATTTTCTCACTACTTGTGCTCTTAACAATGTTACGTTTGGAGCTCTGATGCTGCAGACCCACATACATATTCTTTCATTCAAAGCATGGTAGGAATGGAGGTACAACTTGAGAAATCCTAAAGATAGTTTGCTGATGGACAAAACCAACTCTATAAAGCACAGAAAATTCCTGGATTAGGGGATGGAAGGGATCTTGAAAGGTTACTTAGTCCTTTCTCCTGCAAATAACGTGACTATATATAGTTTTGGAATTGCGAAGGACTAAACAGAATCATAGAATCATTATGGTTGGAAAAGACCTTCAAGATTGAGTCCAACCATAAGCCCCTCAACACCCTGCCTGCTAAACCATGTCCTTAAGCACCTCACGTACACATTTCTTGAACACAGTCAGGGACGGTGACTCCACCGCTTCCCTGGGCAGCCTGTTCCAATGCTTGACTACTCTTTCTGTGTAGAAATTTTTCCTAATATCTAACTTTAACCTCCCCTGGTGCAACTGGAGGCCATTTCCTCTTGTCCTATCAGTAGTTATTCTGGAGAAGGGATCAACTTCCACGCCACTACAACCTTCTTTCAGGTAGCTGTAAAGAATAATAAGGTCTGAGCCTCCTCTTCTCCAGACTGAACAGCCCCAGCTCTCTCAGACACTTTTCATAAGGTCTGTGCTCCAGCCCCTTCACCAGCATCATTGCCCTTCTATGAACACGCTCAAGGGCCTCCATGTCTTTCTTGTAGTGAGTACAGCTGCATGAACTTTAGGAATAGCCCCTCCAGGTAGTGAGGTGACAAAAATTAACTTCATCAGAACTACCATGATTTACTATGGTTATAAACCAGCTAGTCCCTAAAGCACTTTCTTTTTTTGCCTTTTTTTTTTTTCCTGAAGTAATCCTGTAACTTAGAACAGATAGATCTGTCTATTAACTCTTATGTGATATTAACCCTAAAGTGCTACTTACGGATCCTCCTGTAAAGCCCTTGAAGGATCTTCACTTTGCAGTAGCTCTTGGTTTTGAAAAGCAGAGACTCACTACTAAAAAACTCCACATGAGTCATTTCCCCCCCCCCGTCTTCCCTCAGTGAGTCAGGCACACCACAATTTTGAAATTATTCTGGTCTTGACAAAGATTAATGAGGAAGTAACTTAAGCCCAGGATCAAAATAGTATATAATTTGCAAGTGCCACTTTCCACCTTTTTCCTGACAGAGTAATAGATATCAGCAAACGAATTCTGGTCCCAGATTTCAATGACTTAAATTTATGTTGAATAATGCCTTAGGTCTGGAACATCTAAGCTATTCTGGTGCTTTTCATTTAAACAAGTGGCAATTTGGTGCCCAAATAACTTTCAAACTCTAATCCTTTTTGCCACAGAAATGTTCTTACTGTGATCTGTGTGAATATTTTGGTATGAAATCTATCAGGATATGACCCTTAGAACGCTACCCGCCATAGAACAGCATCCAACAAAAAACCTCTAATTATTCAAGCTGTAGAACAGGGTGGTCTCTAATATTAAAATATGCCTTTTGTATGTGGTTTTAGAATTGTTCTTTAGTATTCTGTAATGAGAGACAGAATGGCACCAGACATTGGCATGGCACTTACATTTTCAAAATCATCTACAGATTTTTACTAATTCTCAAGACACCCCCTAATCCAGTAAGCACTTTTTGTGGCCTGTATAAAACAGGGTCTTAATCATGTTATGAATATTTATTATTTGTATTGTAGCAGACCTTTGGAATTTTCCTGAATGGAGATTGGCACTGTAGAGCTGACAAATGAGAAAGGCTCCCAATCCTAGTCTAGGTCTGATAAGAAACCACTGCATGATGAGCAGTGGTCATGAGGAGTTTACCAGATACCTAACAACTGTCGGGTTTAGGTTTTTGTAGTTCTTTTTCACTTTTTTTTTTTTTTTTTTTTATAACAGAAGTCTCAAGAAGGATAAGAGAACACAATGTAGTCCACAACTGCAGCACACCAAAAATGTCTGGTGTT
>VZSV01000007.1:5171249-5184467 GCA_013398735.1 Nothocercus julius
AAAAAAAAAAAAAAAAGGAGAAATGCTGCTGCATTGAAGAAATTATTTTGGGATGTCTAGGATATGGTATGTTTAAGTAGAAGTCTCAAAATTTTGAGGTCCTTTAGCATAAAAATTCTTTGCAACTTAAATAAATTAAAACCTAATATCTGTATTAACCAAGAATTTGATTAATTCACATGGCTGTCTAGTTTTGATGGCTTAGCAGAATCACTCCCTAAGAAAACTCTGTTCACAGCATATAGTCTTTCTCACTAGAGAGCAACTTTTTTCTCTATCTGTCTGGTGTGTCAGCATAGTCACCTACATCAGGAGCTGACAACCAAGTTTGGGTGCCTGCATCCAGCTACAGACTCACGTCCCACAGATACCACCTACACTCGAGACTTGAGACTGGGATTTAGGTGAAGAAAAAGCCTAAGACCTAGTATAGTGTCTTTGTATAGATTTATCCTATCTTTCATGCAGTTTTCATGAATTGCTTGTGAGTAGGTCTGAGCACTTTGTAACACATCTAAGAATAGTTTTTTGGGAGACATAGATGCATATATGGCACCCAAACACTGGTTTATTCCACTACCTCTATATTTTGGCTCCTGAGCTTCATAAATACTAGTAAACAGCCAAACTACGAAGTCACCAAAGGCAGACTCATGACTCATATCAGTCACATAAGATGTACAAATCGTGTAAAAGCTACCCAAATTATGGTATGGACTGCACTCTCAGGAAGTTCGTGAATGCTGTCAAAGTGATTGGCATACAGGAGGGTATAGCCCTGGAGGAGAGACCTCCAACAGGCTGGAGAAATGAAACAAACAGGAATTTCATGAAGTTCAACAACAAGAAGTGCAACATCCTGCACTTGGGAAGGAATATCCCTGTGCACAAATGCAGGCTGGGGGCCGACCAGACAGAAATCATCTTTGCAGAAAAGGATGTGGGGCTCCGTGTGAGAAGAATGCTGAACAGGAGCCATCAGTGCATCCTTGCAGCAAAGGCGGCAACAACCTCCTGAGCAGTTTATTAGCAAAAGTCTAGACTGAAAGTCAAGGGAAGTATCTCTTAACCTCTACTCAGCAACAGTGAGATCACATGTGGAGTCCGGTGTCCAGTGAAGAAAACAATTATTACAAGAGAAACTTTGACATCTTGGAGCAGTCCAGTGGAGTCCACCAAGATGGTTAAGGCAAGAAGGGCCTGGCAGCTAGGTTTGTTTAGACTTAAGGACATCCTACTGCTGCCTTTAACCACTTAATCCAGAGAAGATAAAGCCAGGCTCTTCTCAGAGATGCATGGTAGCAAGAGAAGAAGCAACAGACTCAAACTGGAACATGGGAAATTCTGAGTATATATAAGGAAAAATGTTTTCTACCATGTCAAGCAGTGGAAAAGAGGTGGTGAAACCCTTATCCCTGGAGATACTCAAAGCTTGACTCAACAAGGCCCTGGGCAGCCTGGTCTGCTGGAGCTGCTTTGAGCAGAGCACTGAATATCTTACAGGTGGCCCTTCCAAAATAAATTATTTTATTCTTCACAAGAAAATATCTGCCTTACCAGCCAAGGTTGAGATATCTATATTGGCACAGAATCATGTATATGTGCTCTGTTCCCATGCCACCATGACTCTAGATAAGCTGAATCAGTATTGCACATTATCAGCAGTAAAAGACTATAACAGTAACAGTAATAATAATAATAATAAAGCATTGGCACAAATACTTTAGTAGCTTTGAAAGGAAGGGTGGAATCAGTCTTTCTTCCAGGAGTTTATCTGCATAAAAGGCCCTGCAGTAGTTTAGGGACATAGTGTTGACATCTTACGTATTCTACAGTTTGTGTAGCTTCAGTAAACTGTTTCATATAGTGGTTTACTTATTTGGCTATTTTTGAAACACAGTAGTTCCCCTGCAGAAATATAATAAGTTTATTTATTGGATATGACAAATTAATTTCCTTGTTGTTCATGATTCTGAGAACAAAAAAGGTGAGAAGCACTAATTTGTGTCCAAACATGAAAAGAGTTCAAAATCTGGCAAAGATTTCATTGTCACAGTGTTAAAAGAACACAGCTCGCAGCAGATCCTTTCTATAAATTCTAATACAGAGCAAGGAAATTGGAACGTAACTTCTAAAAATTGAAGGGAAATCTGTAAAGGTTTCATTTTGCTTTAACCAAACCTTTGTCAATTTGACTTTAAATAAACTATTTTTCATGCTGACACTGCAGACACTGCACATCCTGCAGACATTTGTGTGCCTCTTTGTACAAATGAGGAAAATAAGATACTTTTGGAGAGACATCCTTTCCTGTTAAAATGGACAACAGACTCTAACAATCCTTTGACTGAGCCATTGAACTTTCAGTCCTTCCAAACACTTCTCAGCAGAGCCATCCAGTGAAGAAAGAAGACTGGA
This sequence comes from Nothocercus julius, assembly GCA_013398735.1. NCBI lineage: Eukaryota > Metazoa > Chordata > Aves > Tinamiformes > Tinamidae > Nothocercus > Nothocercus julius. The sequence continues at coordinate 5,173,668 of VZSV01000007.1, forward strand.
GAATCACTTTAAAAAAAAATCTAAGTTTGGTTTACCTCTTTAGGAGAAACACCACCAACAGAAAGTCAGAGGTGTCCTATAGAAGAGGACGCAGGTAGGAATGACTTCAAAACAAGACAAACAAGAGCCATGGCCATAGCACTGGTTTGTCATGCACGTCACAACCAGAGAGAGCAGCTATGCACCTGTATGGGGCTCCAGGATGCTCCAGGGGCTCCCTGATGCTTTTGCAGTAATATCCTCCATGCATTGTCTCTTACTGCCACTTTCAGAACTAACTCACAATTATGCTTTTGATGTTTATATTTAAACATTCACATCTATTTTTTGGAATAAAACATACCTATTGCTTTCATCAGAAAGGTAATAGGTGGTGTGGGCCATTGCAGAGATGCTACCTACTATGCTAAGGAATTCTGAATTAGAGATTAATTCTCCTTTAGTTTCTGATTTCAAAGATCCAGGGTTGTGGATCAGGTTTAGTTCTGTCCTCAGTCTATTTGCTGACTGCAGGTCCAATCCAATCAGCAATCAGAAGTGCTGACATGAATATTATCTATTTGTCCTTGGTTGGATGGTCCTACACTTAATTTTCCAGACAGCTGGTTTTGCTGCAGATACTGATAGCACTGAAGTAGCAGGGCACAGTGGCTCACCATAAGACCAGGTTTCCTGTCTGCAGAGTAGTCATATCTTTGCTGTTTCAATAGCAGCTACTAAATTAGCTCAGGAAGCAGGCAGGCAGCACAATGAACATAGCACAGTCACTGAATTATGCATAATGTAAAGGTATAATTAGATATAGTGCAAGAAGTACCATGTATAACTGAGTGAAGTTTCAGTTCATTTTAGGAAGAATGAATGAAATGATCCTTTAAGCAGAGCATAACTTTCATAGTACTATATGGGGGAAAATTCAGTAAAGAGACCCCAGCAAGTGCACATTAACTCAGACCAAGTCTCCGTCTAGTCCAGCATCTCAGCCTTAGCAAAGTCTGTAGCAGCTGTTTTACAGAATCACAGAATCACTGAGGTTGGAAGGACCTATGGCGACCATGTAGTACAACTTTGCCCCCACAAAACAGGAGAAACATGAGCAAGTTGTTCAAGACCATGTCCAGTCAGGTTTTGAATATGTTCAAGGACAGAGACTCCACAAACTCTCTGGGAAAACTGTTCCAGTCTTTGATAATAGTCACAGTTAAAGAAAAAAAGAAAAAAATGAAAATAAGAGATTTTTCTATTGCTTAAGTGAAAATTCTTGCATTTTGATCTGTGACCTTTCTGTCTCCTTCCTCTTCTCCTGCCACTGGGTGCCACTGAGAAGAGCCTGCCTCTGTCTTCTGCATTTCATTCTACCGGATATTTACATGCACTGATTGGTCTCCCTGAGCTTTCCCTTCTCCAGGCTAAACAGTCTCAGCTCTCTAAGCCTCTTCTGCTGTGAGAGATGTTGAGTGATGCCTTAATCATTTCAGTGCCCCGTTGCTGGACTTGCTCCGATATGTCCATGTCTGTCTGGTCCTGGGGAGTCCTACACTGAGCATTGCACTGCTGAGTCTGAGTAGAGGGGAAGTAACACCTCCCTCAACCTGTTGGCAACACTCTGCATAATGCCCAGGACGCCAGTGGCCTCTGCCACAAAGACACATTGCTGGCTCCTGACATAATGGTTGTCCACAAGATGTTCCAGGTCCTTTTCTGCAAAGCCGCTTTCCATGCTGTACTTTACCACCGATGCATGGGTTATTCGTACACAGGTGAAGGACGTTACATTCTTTTGTTGAACTTCATGAGATTCCCATTGGCCATCACTCCAGCCTGTCAAGGTCCCTCTGAAAAGCAACACAACCCTCTGTTGTTTCAGCCAATTTTTACAGCTTTATATAACTTGCTCCTTTGCAGGGGGTGCATTCTCTCTCCCATCACCCAGGTCCAGTCATCCATAACTAGTGAATGGCCTCCAGCTGAACTTTGTGCACTGATCACAGCTCTTTGAGCCCATTTCAGCTGATTTTTGATTGCCAAGTAGTGCGTTAACAACTGAAACGGCCGAATTCCACCAGCTCCGCCAATGTGGCAGAAAAGCAATGGAGAAATTCTGGGTATTCTCCCCAGTAACGAAGTGGGAAGTCTTGTGGAGGCAGGGCAGTCTCGCTTCCTAAAATTTGCAAATAATACCCAACTCACTAAAGAGCTGGTATACTTGCAAAACACTTGATATGGGACCAAAACTCATCTCGATGATGGTACAAAGAGCAGATAATCTTATGGTACTCACCTGAAGATTCTGGAAGGATCACCTTATAAGAATGACCATAGCACACTCACATACTTCTTCCCTAGGGATATAAAAGACAGAGCGTAGCATTGATGAACTGAGAACAGCATCTGACCAACTTCTCCAGCTTGACCAGGAGTATCCCTCCCCTGCCCTTAATTGGGCTAGGGTAACCCCTTGCAAGGTTGAAAATCCCCTGTACTTTTGAGGAGAAGTTCACTAGCAGTCATCGACTCCTTGCAAGGTTGAGAGACCCCTGTACACTGAGGGGGAAGAAACACTATATAGCATTTTACTGAGGCAAGCATTGTGCTCCATTTAGTTGTGCTAATTGCTAATTTCTGTTTACTAATTGCTAAACCCATCCCTGTAACAGTCACAGAGGTTAAGGGTGAATGTTGTTACCACAAAGATCTCGCGCTGGTAAATAAAATCAACTAACTAAATTCCAGTGGTTCTTGCCTTTCTGAATTATTTTACTCTCTTCTTTAATGAGCTAACACAACAATTTTTAGTTCACCTCCATTTATACAGCCCATGCTTCATTAAGTGTCTATGAGGATGTTATGGAAGGCAGTGTCCAAAGTGTCAGGATAACCAAAATCCACTGCCCTCTCATGTTCTGTGCCAGTCATCTCATTGGAGAAAGCTTTCAGGTCGAAGCTGCAGGGTCTTGGAGAAGATCGTTTTTATCCTCTCTGACATCACAGTCACAGTCTCCTGCAGCTCCTTCACTTGGTTACATAGATCTTCCAGCACACACTTCCTGCAATCTTCTCAAGCATAAGACCCAGCAAGAGATCCCATGCATCCCTGCAGCACCAGCTCTGGAGAGCTGATGCTCCAGCTGGGGCAGCTCCAGCTCCTCTCTTTGCAGCTTGGTCCAGGCTGAGACATCTGATGTCAGCCAGGAGAGCTGCTTCCATCGGTGCCGGGGCCCATCCACTGTCAGGCACATAAACAGACTGTAGTAATGCAGGTTTTATCAGCACAGGTTTTATCTTTTTCCAGTGAAAGTTTTGCAGCACTTAATATCCCTTTTGAGGCTCCTGAAAGAACAGAGGCTCCGCCAGCACCATAACACCCAGTGGGAACATGCAATAGGAATTTCCTTCTATGGCCAGCCAGTTATGGCACTGCGAGAAAGTTCACATCAACCCTGCTCGTGGTCAGGTTGGCAGTCCCTTGCCAAAGGAATCAGCCCAAAGCTGAATGGGGGTGAAACACCGCTGCATCTACTCAGGCTACATGCAAGAAATGAAGTAGTCTGTGGTCATTGGGATGGAATATCTTTTTCCACTCTTCATCGTTTCAAGAACATGGAATTGTGGGTACACTTTACCCATATCTGTCACTTGAATTGAATCTTGGCGGTGACTGACATCAATGCTCTTAGTCTCACATCTCCTAGAGAGCTGAATAAACCTGTAAGTTACACACAGAAAATTCAGAAATGAGCACTGTAACCTAAAATGTATCCTAGCATTCCAGGTCCCCTAACTCCTGAGAAGCTAATGAGAAGCTACCTTTGATGATAACAGCATGCTCATAGTGATCCTGAGGTTGCAGGTAGGGACACCTTTCAATTGTGTCAATGTTACTGTTTTTTTTGGACAATTCCATTTGAGCAGAATAATGACCCATTTTCAGCATTCACTCAACAGCTGTATCAGTACAGCGATGAACCAGGTACCCTAGGACCAAGGGGGATCCTGGAGACCTGGGTTTGCTGCCAGCGCCAAGGTATCACAAACTACAGCAGAAGCGTGTGTTGGCAGACTGTTTTCTTGTGCTGCTGACAGCTGCTGGGGCTGCCTGGCCCCCGGACTAGCCTGCTAAAGGTGTTCAGTAGTGACTGCTGTGAAATGTCAGCACAGCATCACTGCTCTTTGTCCTGAATAACAAGGAGCGTCACAGCAGCTGCTCTTCACCTTGGTCTCTACTGATGTCATACGGATCCACCTGCATACCCTAAAAAAAAAGAAAAAGAAAAAAAGAAAAAGAAAAAGAAAAAGAAAAAGAAAAAGAAAAAGAAAAAGAAAAAGAAAAAGAAAAAGAAAAAGAAAAAGAAAAAGAAAAAGAAAAAGAAAAAGAAAAAGAAAAAGAAAAAGAAAAAGAAAAAGAGAATGTTTCGAGAATCAGTGCATTTTTGACCTCTTTTCCCACTTTTCTTTTTTTATCCCTGCAGAATGACTGGCAAAATTTGCTTGTACCTAAAAAACACTAAAAAAATCCTATTTTGGCACTTCCTTAACGCATTGGACTGATAGGAAATTGTGATTAAAACAGGTTTAATAAGGCAGTATTTTACCTATTGTAACATGCATCTTTGATATATTTTACTGGAATTTCTTTTTAGGGTGATGAAGATTGTTTGCTTTTGTGACATGTCTGTGTGCTGCAAGAAGAAGCAGAGTCCATAGCTGTGAACACTCTGTTGCATTTAAATCATTTGCTGTTCTGATCTTCCTGCTTCTGCCTGAAGAAGATCAGCTAGCAACTGTTTGGTCCCAGAGAGCTAGAAAAGAAACAAAGATCAGCATTTGTAAATATTTGTGCTCTTGTTTTTGAGTCATGGTTTTAATTAGTTTTGCTGTTTTACTGCTGTGCTAGACATGTAGATTAAAACAAGACAATTACATTTTTTTTTTACTAAATATCAGAGGAAATGAAATAATGACAGGGGATCATTGTGTACTCACAGTGAGCAGAACTCTACCGGGTGAGTAGGGTGTCTGGAGCCAGTGACACAACAGCTACGAGTAACTGGTTCTCAGAGTGAATCAGGAAGACAGAAATTCACTTCTGATGGGCTGCAGTGAGAAACCTGGATTCAAATACTGCTTGGGTAAAGCTTGTGTCTGATATTGGTAGCTGAAGGTAGTCTTTGTATGATACATCTGAATCACTAGGAAAACACCCACTTGATTTTTGCTTTAAAGAATTATCTATGTTAGATGAACTGGGGAAGAGGTAAAAGCAGAGTAAGTTCCTATCAGGCTCCAGAAAAGCAGCTTAAGAGTTTTCAGTTGAATAAGTGTCATTTACAGCCATAGTCCTGATTGGCCCTAGGAAAATGAGGTCTTGAGGCCTCTGCAGAGCGCTGATTGAATGTCCAGCCGATATCATGAAGTGAGGCATGGGCAGCACTTCCACAGCCCTAAGGAGGAGCGGCACATGCCTAGCAGGCTCTACTAAAAAGAAGGATGTGTAGCCTCTATGAGATCCTGTGCTAAGGGGCCTATATTATTTGAAGAATCTGAACAACCTCGTGGGGAAATAACTGTTTTGCTGGATAGTGGTCTCCTGTGGAATTTCTGGACAACAGTCCATAGCCTGAGCAGTTGGGCAAAGCTATGGATGTACATTTTTTGCTGGAAAAAAGTCCCTGAGTCCCTGGCCTCAGCATTCCCAGCATCCTTTCTCACTACTGGCCCAACTGCTCTTGTAAATTTGCTTTAATACAACACAAAGTTTTATTGCTTATAAAGAGTGTATTATCTTTAAACCTTAAAATAAGCTGGGTCACTTTGGCAGTGTTGGGTTACTTAGAGGTTGAACAAGAGGTTTTTTCAGACAGTCTGAGAGGGTGAATAACTTCCAGCAAGCAGTCATGAGGGGAAGTCACCGGGGACAGTAAGGCAGCTTCTCAGCTCAGCATCAGGCTGAAGATCCTGCAAAACTCCTGCTTAGTTGGGGGACAGCTTGTGGTGGGACAACCCACAGAGCACTATACATGTTCCAGGAGTGGCTTCCAAATCATTTTCATCAGCTTAAAAACAATCCCAAATTATTGGGATTGCAGTTATATGATTTTATGATCATCCTGATTCTTCATTCCTTTTTATTTCCTTTTGTGTTTTCCCTCTATTTTTCTCTCAATACACAATTATCTTTTTTTTTTTACCAATACTAAAGATATGCAAGACAAAAAAAAAAAAAAAAAAAAGACTTTTTCAAATGACTCTACATGAAATGAAAAACAAATAGAATGAACTACAAAAAAAGGTTTGCCTCGGACAGTTACACTGCAAAGAAATACCAAGCTATTCCAATCTGGTTTTCTATAACATATACTACTTTATGTAAGTGAAGTTACCATTGCTTCAGGGAAGGCACCTATATAGCAAGGACTGCCAAAATTGTAAAGGAAAAAGGTTATACAGAAAAAAAATAAGAGAAAAAAAAATGTAATAACAGCTTTTGTTAGGCCATATCTTACCAGAAAATCTGATACATTACTAATAAATTCCTTTCTGTATGCTACAAAAAAAGAATCAGTGAGATAAGGAAAGAAATAGTGCAGCTAAGGAACACTGACTGGATAGCAATCTTTGCTTATAATAATATAAGTAGAATTTATAATGTATCTACCAAAGCATCTGGCATTGTTGCTATAAAATAGGTCTGACGTTTCTATCTTTACCCCTCAGCTATCCCGAAGAAGCTTAGCACTTGGCTAACTTGGTTCAAACTCAAGAGACTATTTTCCAGTCTTGGGTGTTTGGGTTTCATTAGTGACTAATAAGAAAGTTCCCTCTGACAAAAATAAATATAAGTACAGCAGCCTAAGGCTTGCCAGACAATACTTGTCACTGTTCTTTCCAAAGCCTTTCCTTGTGTTGTCTACTTCTGGCCAAAGCCTGAATTCCACTTCTGCTGTTTTCTGATTACGCAGTTTAGTTGAAGAATGACTTCTTTAAATTAAAAAAAAGAAAGAAAGGGGGTGAGAGGAAAGAGGAAGTGGTTGATACAACAACATTAGTTCTTGTATACAATGAGTGTATGATACTGAAAACAATACAGAAACTGACTTTTTTGAGGCAGAATAACTGGCAAAATGAAGGGGTAAGCACAGGCTGGAACCCACAGAGTTCCAGAACTGTTATCGGTTCCCATCTGTCCTATAAACTAAGCATGCCACAGGCTGTCTCAATGAAAAAAAAAAAAAAAAAAAGTTATTCTCTATCCATTAAATGATTAACACCATATTTCAGCTCCTGAGAAGTATAAAATCACTGCAGATTAGAGCCTAAACTACACAAGAACTTGAGCATTTGCATCATATGCCAGTTCCTGCTGCTAAATAATGACAGGGCAAGAAGATGTCATTTAATGCAGATACAGATGTGCAAGATAGATATGCAAAGGGGTAGTGGTGTCTTCATTTTAAATAACACAAAGAAGAAGAGAGAGGGAGACAGAGACAGAGGTGGAACAGGAAGGGGTGCAAAGAGGATATATATTGCCCTGAAATTTGTCCCTTGTCATCCTCCTTGCAACAAACCCCTGGGGGGTGCAGGCTCTTGGGAAGGCAACGTGCACCGTTAAAGCGATGTTCCTGATTCTGCCTTAGAAGGACCTTGGCGTCCAAGGTCACCCAGGAAAGACAAATGCAGGCAGGACAAGCCTGGGAAGAAGCCGCAATACGAATGATGACAAAGGGAGATGGGAAAGATTCCTATCAGACCACTGCAGTGCCTCGAGTGGATCCGTTCGGTTTATTAGGTTTGCTGGAGTGGAGTAATTTAAATTACTTTTTAAGGAAGTGAGAAAAGGGAAAAAAATGTGTTGTGTGCACCAGAAGCTGTAGCTCAGGACAGTTCCTATCAGAATGAAGAAATAAAATGCTTGTTCGTGAATACCGTTGCAGAAGAAAAAAAGAAACTTTTTTTTTTTTTTTTTTTTTTTTTTATGATAGCAAGTACGGGAAAACAGAGTTGACTGGAAAAGGGGGAGAGTGGGAAAAAAAGAATGCCTTTATTAATTTTTGGTGTCTTAGACCAAATTCATCAACAACTAATAATTCATTAATTGAAATTGTTAGTTAAACACTCTCACCATACTGAAGAGGAAAAATAATAACAAAATCCACTAAATATTAAAGTGGTTTCTCTTACAGGCATCTACAGTATTATTCCTTCTTCAGTAATCACACAATTAGTCTTTATCAACATTTGTATATTAGTAGGAAGAAAACAGATAATCAGCCATTTCCTTTCTGACAATATAGCAAAGATTATGCATAAGATGAAATAAGATTCTGCAAATATTAGAAACTTGAGGGAAAGACTTATTTTAATGATAAGCCAACAAGTTGCAGCAAGGAGGTTTCATAGGTAATGGGGTATATGAAGGAAAATGGGGATGAGAGGAATGCCAGCAGGAGAGGAAGCTCCGATGAAAATTGCTTTTCACCTGCAATCAGTTGCTGCCAAATGAAAAGTTTAAGGAATTCCCTTTACTTCTCTTTGAGTTTTTCTCAAAGTGTTCAGACATGTAGAGGCTGTGCCAGCACCAAGAAACTACAGTTCCAAAATGACTTTAATGGAGAGATTTACAGGAGAGGTCCTGAGGATGCATTTGAGTTTAACTGTAGTTACTTGTGGTTTGAGTTACACTGTGCTGAAACAGCTTGATAATAACCATGACATTAATGGGATTGTTTGGAGGTGTTGGAGACACCTGGAAGCAGGACAGAGTAAGAGAGCTTGATGCTGAGTCTTTCCTGCATGAGGATCTGCGGCAGTGTAGAAACACTTTACAAAGAAAGTTAGCTCAAGATATGATTTACATCTTAAAGGCAGATTATATGTTGAAAGTTCTGCATACGATAATTAAATGTGATGCCTGCTGCTGCAAAACTGGTTCCTAGCTGAAAAATGTCCTACTGTACGCTCTTCAGAGTGTCCAAAGAAAATATCAACACAATTACTCCATTTTCTTTGCTTCTGGCATTGTGTAAATGCTTGAGTCAATTGGATGGGGTTAGAGGAGGACACTCAATGCACTCTAATTACTTTTCTTTTCTCTTGATTCACTAGTTCTCGATGGATCTGTCCTCCTCATTGCAATTATACTGAAAGCTTTTATTGTATTTTCTTTATCCATTCTGTGGAGATTATATAAATATTAATGAGGTGACATGTCTGTAAGAGGAAAAGCAACCAAGTATTTTAAACAAAGATATGTAAATGCCCTCCTTGTTTCACTGAAGTTCCATAACTTAACTAACAGATTGACCATGCGACTCAGGCTGGGAAAGAGAAAACCCTTGTCATACTTCTAGTCAAATTGATATGCTACCATTTGTTCAGAATACCAGTGACACAGAGAGTCTGATCTTGCTCCAGTATAATGAGCCTTGTAACTATTAATGTCTATTACATATTAACTCTTCCTTTCCTGTAGCTTGTTGCATGTTCCCTCTGTTAAAATACAATTTTTTTTTTAGTAATTATAATATATATGTGTGTGTATATATATATATATATATATAAAGATTCTCCCACACACATGTGTATATATATATATAAAAGTGTCACAGACCAGATGACCCTAACAAATGAAAAGGCCTGATTCTTTAAATCGATGTAGTTTACCTTTGAGGTAACCTGGTTTTGAGACATACTGTATACTCCTTGGGAAAATTTTAGGAGAGTTAGAACTGACCCTGACCCAGGTGTTCTCTAGTTCTGATCACATTTTTTGCCCACAAATTTAATCAGATATATTTGAGAGTTTCATAAATGTCTGTTGTTAGCCCCACGTCCCTAGTTCCAGGAATTGTCCAGGATCCAAGATGATGGTAAAACCTTTGCAGAGATGGCAGGCTGCTCCTGTAATCGAAATCACGTTTGCAGTTTGTGACCTCTCACAGTGAACAGGAGATGTACTGCAGAATTGCCACGACGGCAGAGATGGTGGCTGTGTACTTCAGCCTGGGCACACTAGAAACTAGCTATTAAAGTGTTTGTTTCAGTGACCGGTACCTAAAATTATGTAGACCAGATCTGCCACTGCCAACAGATTTCCTGGCATACTGCAGACTTCCAGTCTACCAAGGAAACTCCTGATTTTTGGGGAGACACCAGGTGACTGGCCATTTCCTCTACCTCCTGGCCCTTCAGGGTGGCTACACACATCATGGGACCACCCAGCATCCAGGTTCATGCTACTCTCGCTGCCTCCCCATGACAACTGGAGCTGTAGCATCAGCCCCAGCAGTTCCCTGCAGTGCCCCAGGGCCGATCCAGCATATCCAGCTGCCCCCAGTGACAGGAGATAACTGTTGGGAAGGCAGCAGAATGGAGGGAACTACAGTTGTTGCTTTTAGAGGACTTTCCCAGGTGGTTTCTGAATTGAGGGCTTTTGCCTTGGCCCTGGTCCCCCACCATGTTATGACCAGCCACCACATCCATCCTCATGTCATGGTCAGTAGTTCACACAGGCCCCTTTTTAAAGAGGACCGAGGGCTCTTCCTCCTCTTTCACCCCAGCGCGAGTGTCAGTGGCCTGGTTAGGCCAGTGCTAAAATGCTTTAGCCTAGATCCCAGGCTAAATTTACGTGGACTTTGTGAAGGGATAAAACTGTGAAGGCCAAGGTGAGTAGTTCTGGGACAAGAAGACATGACAGAATAAGCAGAAGGAAAGGAAAGGAAAGGAAAGGAAAGGAAAGGAAAGGAAAGGAAAGGAAAGGAAAGGAAAGGAAAGGAAAGGAAAGGAAAGGAAAGGAAAGGA
>VZSV01000007.1:5184820-5226322 GCA_013398735.1 Nothocercus julius
ACATTCTCTTGCCCTTCTCTCTTCCTCCCTTCCCCCTCTGCCTGGCAACATTTCTCTCTTTCTATGAAACATATAGAAAATTCACAAGCTGCCTTAGCCACCAGCAGCTCAACTGACGTTGACAGAAAGGAGATGGATTCCCAAGGAATCATTTGCCAGGATTTTGCCTCACCATGTAAAGTGGTATAATAGTTCTATGCAGACTGGAGGTTTACTTGGCTTTTTTGTCAGCAGAATACAGGGAAATACCTACCCTTTAGATCTCTTCTTTTATGGTGCTTTCTCTTAAGTCTTTTGTTTAATGGATTTTTTTCCAGTTTCACAGGGGCATGGTGTGCATGTGCTCATGTGTGTCTGTCTGTGTCTGTGTCAAAAAAACAAAAGACCATTTTGCAGCCTGACTGAAGTGTCTGAATTCCACTTGTCAGACCGGCGAAAGATTTAAAAAAAAAATATCTTTTCAACCAGTCTTACGTAACAGTTGTCGGGGTGACTCATTAATGACTGTACTTAGTGCCGCATGTGCCCTGAAGTGCATCTGGGTGGGCAGATAGAGCCTTCCTGGAATATCTGATGGCAAAAATTCCCCTGCACTTCCTATGCTAAAGCAGCACTGTTCAGCTTGGAACCTGAGGGTGCTGGTGATCTATCCCCGTGAAATGATTATAAAAAATCCCCCCAACTATGCTAAGCAGATTTAAAAACTCTTCACCGGCCTAACTGCATGCAGCTGGCAGGTATGTATTCGGCCCCCCCGCTTAATTAATAATTTTAATGTAACTGTAAAATTATTGGTTTTTCAAAACAGTAATAAGTTGTTTATCTGAATGTTAGTTATTTTATTTCCTTGTTTTCCTCTCTTTAGTCTGCCAGCCAGCAGCTTTTAACTTGAGAGAACAAACAAGATTCCTCGTGAATTGTTTTTCCTCAAAGCTTAAGCAGTCCTTTGCATTAAAAAGATTGGGAGAAATTGCTTTACTGATACAAATATATCACATTAAAATCATTTATTAGAGCTTGTGTGGAAAATAAAAATGAGACTTGTTTCTATTTCCAATACTCAAAATTATTGTGAGTATTTTATATTGTTTTTGCTTTTAATTAAAACTCTAGTACAGAATCTTTTGTGTTTGTGGTAATTATTCTGAACTTTGTGTCCCAAAGGAGCAACGTGTAAATAGTTGACTGTTTTGTGGCTATTTGTTCCTGCTATTAGTTCAGGAAATGTGTTTTCCCAGCTCTGCATTAGCTTAGCCAACTGGTGACAAAAGTAGTCATTTGTGTTAACACAAGCAGGGCAGAGTTAAGCAATAGAGTAGACTGCAGTTCTTGCTAACATGATGTGACCATCTGAGGAAGCATTCGTTGTACCAAATGTTTTTCTCTTAAGCGTATTCTTTATTATTTATGTGCTAGTTGTCAATGTGAATGGAGAATGGTTTATAAATCATTGACAGCTGTCATCAGAAGGCTCAGCATTTTGAGGACTTTTCAGTCTGCCCTGCTGTCCTTGAAATTAATGTTAAGGCTCCTCTAGATTTAAACTAGCATAAGTATAGGGGTTTAGGCTTTATACCAACGTATATTGTGCTAGTAGCTTTGGTTTTGGAAGACCCATTATAAACTCAGTCTGGAAAGGTGACTAAAACTCTGCCCTGGTCCAGCTGCACTGGAAGAATCTACCTGGCATTAAACAATAAAATAACCAAGAAACTCCCTTCACCAACATAAATGCAGCCAGTAATACTGCATGGCACAGGTATTCATGAGCTAACGTATCAGAAAATTTGGAGAATTCATGCTCATCCAAAATAGAAACTCTCAAGTTAGCCAAATCCATCTATACATGCCATCAGCGAGTCCCCGTCGGCTGGCAGTTGCAGTACAGTATGGTCCCTCAGCACATCCTTCTTCTCCCAGGCTTAGCTGCTACCAGTTCCAGGCTGGCAGGATGTGATAGCACGGGCAGTGTGCCAGGCAGCACGGCATGTGTGGCACTTCCTTGGTTAATATCAGCACTTGGCACAGACTGTGTGCGCCCCAAGTCGTCTGCCCACAGCGTGGCTGGTGTGCACAGCCTCACTGAAAAATAACCCTACTCTTCTACAGCATTCTAAATACTCCTTTCTTACACAGGAAAAAAAGGAGCTGGTCCAATATCAGACTGCTAACTGTAGTAAAGAGGTCTTTATATGCAGTAATCCTGTAGTATAAATATTCATCAGATTTCATGCTTCAGAACACAGATCTTTCAAGACGGCGGAGGATCCCACCCCAGCCTGCCCAACTGGGCCTTGCTACATGGCACCAGCATCCACACGAGCTGCAGTCTGTGCCCAGCCCATGTCCTGGCAAGAGCATAGTGGACACATCCAGAATGCTGCTTCCAGTTTGTGCTCCTCTCCGATAAAAGAAAGACACAGATAAACTAGAGCAAGTTCAGCAGGAGATAAGTTAAGGCCAGGAGAAGGTTGTAGCTGGAGCTCTTCCCTGTGAGTAGAAGCTGAGGGAGCTGGGCTGGGTCAGCCTGGAGATGGATGGCTGAAGAGGGCCTAGCAGCACCTAGAAGGTGAACCCAGGCTCTTCACAGATATAAAGGACGAGAGAGTGTGGACATAAATTCATATATGAGAGGCTCCTGTAACGTATATCCTAAAAATGGATATAAGGAACCAGTTGAGCTTTGGAACGTTGAACATTGAGCACTGTCTCCTGCCCTGGAGGCAAGACTTGAGTGGATAAAGCCAACCAGCATGTTGGACTAAAGACCTCCTGCCCTCTCTTTCAGCCTGACTTATCCTGTGATTCCCTGATTCTGTGGTTTCTTCCCAGGTGCAAGATGTAACATTTGCCTTTGTTGAATTTGTCCTTTTGCCTCATTCCTCCAGCCTGTACAGGTACCCTCGAAGGTGTACGTACACACATACATAGACACCTTCAGCATAGCTGCACTCCTAATTTAGTGTTACACGGAAACCTCATGAGAGCATACTCCATCACTTCCTCCAGATCATGGAAAAGATGTTTAACTAGATGGGTCCCAAGACCCTGTGCTACTCTGCTTGTTACCAGCCTCCAGGTAGAGAACAACCCATTAACCACTACCCACTGGGTCTGACTACTCTGCCGGGTTTTACCCATCTATTTTTCCTTCTATCCATACTGCAATGTCATAACTTGGATACTTGAAGCTCCTTATAACCTATGAAAAATCCAGCACCCAACACTTATTTCTTGAGCCTTCTTAGAAATGTCACATGAATCTGTTCATTTGTTTTTCATGCTAATGCTAGTACCTTTAAGTACTTCATGACATTTCCTTTTCTTGTCTTGAATTTGTTTCAAATGAGCCTGGTCGTGCCAAGGCACAGATCATCCAAACTTTACCTGGAGTTTCCAGTAGGTTTGGAAACATTGCATTGTAATCACCCTAAACAATGAATATTTCATTATTTTATAAGATACTGTAGTAGACTGCTGGGAGTTTTCTCTTGTCTGACTTAGCATATACCGGTAATGCTTGTATTAATGAATCATGGACACACGAACAAGTGGAAGACTCCTTGGGAATTCCATCCTTCACAAAATACTGTTCTTTATAATACAGTGTGCTAAGGAAATTAGCCAATTCGGAAAAAGAGGATAAGTAGGTTTGTCTAGTTTTGTGCTGTCCTGGCATTGCAAACATGGTTTTGCCGGCCAGCATGCTCTAACTGTTTTGGTCTGCTTTGAATATATCCATAAAAGTTGAAAAAATTTAAGTGGTTTTAAACCAAACTCCATAACAGCAAGCTCCAAATAGCAAGGGATGTTGTTCAGTGTTTACTTATACACTCTTTGCTAGCTCTTAAAGTCCAAAGATATTTCTAGACAAAAACTTGTATTAAAGTTTCCCATCAGCAACATAAGGATAAAAGGTAAACACATACGCCAAATAACTCTGAGCCACGAAAATTCGGACCCGATCTTATTTTTCAGCATGAACCAAGTTGACTGTTACTGATACATGATTGAGACAATCAAAAAAAATTAATCCTTCCTGGCATTGACATTGCAAAGGGAAATACTCTAAAACAGGGTCTCTGAAAAATCACAGAATGGTTGATCTTGAAAGGCGCCTTTGGAGATCACCTAGTCCAACCCCTTTGCTCAAGGCAGGGTCACCTAGAGCTAGTTGCTCAGGACTATGCCCAGTCAGGTTCTGAACATCTCCAAGGACAGAGAATCCTCCAACTTTCTGGGAAAACTATTCCAGTGCCTGCTCTGGGCAACCTGTTCCAGTCTTTGACCATGTTCTTCTTCTAATGTTTAAGTGGATACCCTGGTGCGGGACAGAAGCAGGGCTGAAAGGAGCTTCAGTGAGGTACGAGCTGAGTATAGCCCTTCAAAATCTTCACGAGAGGCTGTCCGGTTAAGCCAGTCACTCACATCCAAAGGACATGACTAGGTGAAGCCTAGACTCATGGAATTGCTTCAGGTAGTCATTTTGGCCAGGAAAGACAGAAAAAGAAAGAATTTAACTACTTCCACAGAGTCATGTTTTCTTTGAACTTCTCCTCTCCTTTTTTCTCCCTCTTTGCTTTGGGTTCTCACTCCAGAATGCCTTCATGACAAATAGTATGGTTCAAGCATGTCATCCCTGCAAGGCACAGTTAAGGATGTTTTGATATTTTAAGGATATATTTCTGTATTTCAAGTTATTTCATATCAAGATACAATTAAAAGCAATCCAAACACCACTTCTCTGTTTTGCTATGCACAGTTTTAGTAAACTTCTAACTTTGTAATATTCCATACTTCCATTTCCAGGCTGTCTGCCTTCAATGTCATCTAAACATATCTGGCAGCATCAACAAGTAAACCAATGCAATTGTTTCTGTTTATTTAAAGAAATATATCACAAGCATGGTTATTTCTAAATGAAGCTGATAAGTTCTTCAATAGATACAGACACTAGGAAAAATCCCTCAGATTCTGATTAGACTTATAATAAAACATTTGTATTACTGAAACCAGATTTACAAGAATGACTAAATTCACTGAACCAAGGATGAAGTGTTAGAGCATTTTTGCCCAGAATATGTATGAGGCATCATATATTGCAAAATCTCAGGGTCACACTAAGGCTCAGAAATGGCATGCCCCATGGAAAGTGGAAGTTACTTGCATACGACTGCAGGTTATAGCAGCAGTCGGGCTGGAATGATCCACAAGTGTCTTCTGAAGCACTGAGGGCCCCAAGTCAAGTCTGTTGCAACATCACCATCAAGGCCAGAGATGACGTTGTACTCCCATGGCAGCAGCTGGAGGTGGACAAAGGCCATGCCTGTGCCTGGGGTAAGGCACATTTCATTTTCTCTCATGGCTTGACCAGCTGCAAACAAAAGTCAAGACTTTCAGCTGTTCCTGAAAGGTTACTATTACTATTTAATAAGTTGCATGGTGTTTGTGTCTTGGTTTCTGTCTCGGGTCTTGTCTACAAGGAAGGAAAATTCATAGTATACACTTGATATGCCAAACACTGCAATGGGAGCTTTTTTTCATTCTTTGATTGATAACAGAAAACACACTGCACTCTACAAGGACAAGCATCACCAGAATCAGGTTTCTAAATTCAATGTGGATGTCATGTGCACAGCACCTGATCCAAAGTCTGTTAAAATCAATGAATTTCACATAAGGTCTAAGTATAGAAAGCAATCATAGAAATGTCAGGCTGGGTACTCTGGCCTAATTTTTAACAGAACTCACTAAAATCCTTAAACTTTTTTTTTTTTTTCTTAATGTGAGAGGCACAAAAATACTGGCATAAATCATTAGATACACTGGTGAGGTTGCCCACTAAATGACTCCTTACTCACAGCACCATCCACAAGTGCAGACAAGCAGTGCAGAATGCCCTGCCCAACTGCAGCTGTATAAAGTCCGCCTGTTAAGAGGGTACAGTTACTCAGGACATCACAGTTATCACCAAGTTTTTTACACAGCACAGTGACCAAAATGATTTACCTTTAAAACAGCAGCATTGCAAAGCCCAGCCCTTTTACCATGTGTTATGTCCAACTCCATGCTTAGAACTGGTACAGCAGTTCTTGGCAGAGAACATGCTATGTCCTGGGCTTTCCTGCCCTGTTCCTGCGCTGTGCTGCCATGCCAGGCTCCCTCCTCCCCTGAGATATCCTGCACAAACAGGTGCTGTTCAGCTTGGGAAGACTGAAGAAACCCCAGCCTAGAACAATATAGCTGGAGACCATCTGCTCTCTGGACTTAAGTCCAGGCCGTTGAACCCATACCTGTTGCTACTATGCACAGAATAAGCAATTTTGTGTCCTGCAAGGCTGAAACTGTGAATGGGAACAATTAAATAATTGTAGACTCAGAGGCAGAGGTAACTTCAGCATTTGCAGAAGCAGTGCCTGGGACACAGGTCTGCAGAGGAGTATCCTAAACTTGTGCATCTGCCCAGACAGTGAGTATCTAATTGTTACTCAGAGAATAGAGGACAGTTAGAAGAGTGGGTGGCACACTGTGAGAATGCTTCTTAGTTTATGCCCTTCTGGCAGTGGAGGCAGAAAATCATATAGTTTGTGGAACTAGATAGGACTGAGGCTTAGGTTTATTTAGGACTTGCCTAAATAAATCCTCAGACAGAAATGCAATTTACTGATTAAAACATGAACATCTGCGATGAGTCAGGTTACTGTTAGTTGCATGATGAGTGTTTTCAATGTCTATATAGGCAGTTAGCAGAGACTAAAGATTAACGTGCACTAAGATTCTACTTTTTTGATAACAAGATCTATGTGCACTGCTGCAGTTGGACAGCTTCCAAGGGTGATGTTGGCTTATCTGAAGCCAAAGTGGGTCCTTGACATGGCACCAAAACCCCAGGATAGATCTACCTGTGGGATATAGTTCTGTGGTGTGAGGCCGTTCTGCTGCCAGGTGATGGTTCCTCCCTGCCTTTACCCTGTGCCCACTTATTCCCACCTCTCTCTCCTGCCGGCCTTGAGATCCACAGCTGCATCAGAGAAGTAATCCCTCCAAAAGGTAATCCTAGGCTCTGCTTTACTGGCAGGGTAGACACAGCTTGGCTTAACTTGACCCCCAATCCCACCAGACCTTCGCTTTGCTTTGAGCAATAAAAGATTGCTCAAGCACTCGGAGTTAATATAGAATAGGTAAAAAATGATCTTGCAGTCTCCCAGAAGATGACTTGCTGAGTAACTGAAGGGGAAGTCTGAATATATAGACTCATCTTTTCCTGACTTCAAAATAATTACAGAGAGGAATCTAGAGATTGCTCATAGGAGCAAGATGTTTCTGACAGCCCTTTTCTCAGCTCTCTGCTCAGGCACTTATAAGGCCTCTCCTGGGATGATTTTCCTCCTTTTAACTTAGAAGAAAGAAGTAAGTTCCTAAGTAGGGAACTAAGATCCATTAGCACAGCATAGATCACCAGGTAACCATAAAACAATAGGGTATATGTAGAAGTTGAAGTAAGCCTTGCTACAGATGGGTTCAGAACATGACTTTAGGTGGCTGTTCTCTGCCAGAGATCCCAATGGTTGTATCTGACAAAGAGCCCAATGAAAGGAACTTAAAAAATGTCTCTGTTGCTGATAGCCATGACTACTGTGGCCGAAGATACGGATCTGTCCAGTGTGACTCATGGGGTATTTCAAATATTGCAGTGCCGTGTATTTACTTGTGGACATAGTGTTTCCCATATTCTGTGGAGAAGCACCAGTTATGGAAGTGTTACATTTCATCCGACCCTGACACCGGAGGAAGGCAAGGTCTTGGGGGGTAAGAAATGTTTGGTTGGCTCTCTCAGTCTTTGTTCCCTCACTTTGCAACACAATAGCTGGCTCAGAGAGGAAGTCTTCACATTTTTGGTCTGCCTGCAGGACGTGTTTGGCTGCACAACATAACTGTGGTTTTCCTTCCTATTAAAACCAGGATGTCATGTATTCAGCCCTTTATTTTAGCTGTGTAAATGTATGCTGTTGAGTGTAGAACGAGCCTGCCCCCAACCCAGAGCACACAGCCCTGCGCTGTTCAGAAACCTTCACCCCAGGGTGGAGGAGGGTGTCCAGGCCTGCCGCCAGCCTCCGGCTGCCTTGCCAGCCTTGCAGGGTGACAGCACCTGTGCCCTGTCACCATCACGGTGCCACATGCAGGGTCCGCTCACTGCCAGGGCAGGCTGGCGAAGGCGATTCCTTAAGCCAGACACATTTTGCATGAAATGTGGAGGGGGGCAGGGAATAAACCGCGATTTTTGGCCCCTCAGAGCTGAACCCCAGAGGAAGCATTTTCTTGCTCATCCTTTGGTTTGTTTTATAGCATTTTTTAGTTAGTTTGTTTTCATAGCAGGGCTAGGAAATCTTGTTTTATAAACGTGGGAGCAGAGAAGATAGTGTAACCATGTAGCCCTATAATATATTATTGTCTTTGCTAGTAAGAGGCTGTGAATCTTGTAGTGAATTTGCAAGGCCTCAGGCCTGAGGGTATCTGAACTTTCCTTCACTGGCCTGCAACTCTCTTTTACTTTGTTTAGCAATTTCTCTAACTGACCGGGTGTCTATGGCTCATGTGTTTGTGTGGTGTAACGATAGTTTTCGATAAAATAAATGCTTGTCACTATCTATGTAGAATAAGAAATTTACCATGCTAACTTCATGATGTAGTGTAGAGAAATATAGGCCTGGAACAACAGCAGAGGCTTTGGATATGGGGAAGTGGGGATATGTGATGTGGTGTAGAGGAGTGAAGGTGCGCAATGAAGTGGGATGAACAGAGCTGGCATTGGAGACCTCACAGCTACAAACAACTAACCCATGGTCAGCTAACGAAAATGTAGATCTGGACAAAATTGGCTTTAGGGGTAACAAAGAGAACAAATAACAGACATCTAGCATACGTTAAAGGTAAGAGGTATTATAAATTCAGATGTAATACGGAGATACTAACGAGTGACAGAAGAGCAAAGGTACAAACACATATTAACAGACATATAAAAATGACCCCAAGTAGATCTGAGAGAGGAAGAAGAAACCATGAACACGAACATCACATTTCTCCTAGGAAAGGACTCTAGATGCTACAGATCACCACAGCAGCCTGCAGCACCAACCCCAGAGTGAAACCACAGATCTCAGGAGCAAGAAAGGGAGAACATAACACCAGGAAAAGGGGTAGAAAGTAAGAAGTATATAATAATCATTTTAACTGTGTTATTATCATTATTGAAACATTTTCTGGATAGCTGTATTCTTTCTCTTTCTGTAATAAGGGCATCTGGACACGCTTTTTGGTTTAGACTGGATTAGACTTCAAAATATAGCTAGGAAAAGATTCATGGCTTTTTATACAAGGTACTTTTCCTCTTTGTCTATAAATAAAATTTGAAATAGAGCAATAAAGAGTCTGATATCTGAAAGTAAGGCCCTGCAGGTCCTTAGGCCTAGCTCCAGGGTAGGATCCCACGGCCAAGCCCAGCGTGTGCAGGGAAGGAGGTCCCTCCAGAGCAGCTAAACCAGCAGCGCACATATCAGGAGGCTCTGTGTCTGCTCCCGATGTTGTGAGCCTGGTCCCTGCCTCCAGCCAGCTCCTGGATGAGGTCACCTCCTGGGTGAGACATCTCCTCTAACAAGGTGACCAGCCTTGGGCTCAGCAAGTGGAGTCAGCCACAAGACTTGCATCACGTTCAGTGCTCTGAACTGGTGGATATGCAGGGTCCACAGCTTAGTGGGGGATTTATCAGAAATAAACCTTCTCTCTCTCACGGTCCCCATCTCTCACTCACTGTGTCTTAATGCTTTAGTGAAAAAAAAAAAAAAAAGTATTTATGAAGGTAGCTTCAGGAAAGTGCGAAGAAAAGGCACTGCTAGAACTAATGATCAGCCAGGTCATACCGAGGGAGGCAGTAAACATCTTTGCATGTTTGGGATTTTTCTTTTCATACTCTTAGATATACGGATGCCTGAAACAAAACCAGAAGGCATTTTAAAAATGAGAAATTTGGCAGAACAAGGCCAGAAAAGTTTACTCTTTAAGCTTTCACCCTCTGTTACTGCTTTTGTGCAGCACTCTCTAAGCACAGGAGCGAGATGCACAGAAATGCTCCCTGCTCCGAAGTGTGCACAACAGGATTAGGCGAGATATTTTTGTGGATAAGGAACTGAGACATGCGGGACTGTTGTTAGTGTACTTAGAAATGACTACTGTGACTTACCCGTGGTTTCACAAGGACTCTCTGGAAGGCAGATGCCACAGAAAGGGTCACTGAGCCCAATCCTTCCCCACCACAGGCACCGTGTCACACAGTCCCTTTAGAAACCTCTCCACACAGAATTATTTCTTTATTTACAGCAAATCAAACCAGCTATCATGACTTTATCCTTTCCTCTTGGCATACTGTTTTGGTTCTCCCACCAAATGTTAAAACATTCTGACTTTTAAAATTGTGTTAGTTTTATTAACACTAGGAGAGAAAATTATGGTAATAAGGAAATACCTGCACAATGTATGGTTCTTGTACAACATATGGAAATTTAATGTGTTTCATATCTCAGTTTTAGCAATTAATGAAGGCATCAAGTTCCTCGAAAGGTTCCCATGGCTGCAAACAGCCCTATTGATTTCCACTGTGTTTTGAAGGTCTGGAGCCAAGGATTTATTGCAGGACTAGCCTGAGATGCTTCCTGTGAATAGCATGAGTGGGTTAGCACCCACCAGCATGCTGAGACAATGAAGAAGAACTTGCATTACTAGTGCTGTAGAAAAGGGAAGACTTTGCTGTCCAGGTCCAAAAAGCCAACCCTAAGTTTATCTCCAAAAACTTGAGCTCAGTGCCTGCTGGGGAAGAAGGGTCTATGAAATCAGTCTTAGTTACACAAAAAAGGAGACAAAACTCTTTCCAAAATCACTAAAAATACTCATGCATTGATATTCTCCCTGCTGAAATCAGTAAGATGACATTTGCTTTTGGAGTGAAGTTTTAGGCTAACGGAGGTCAAGCAGCCATTGATGTTACAGCTTGCCTATTCACCAGTCTGAACAACGATAAACTGTCAAAAATCCATAATATAACTGTATTTCTAATTTTTTTGAATGCACTGTCTTTGGAAATTGGAAACAGAGCTGAAATCCAGTGCAGTTTTGACTATGTGTTGTGCACAGTTGCCCTTCTCACCTAGGTCAGAGAGACACCAGGGAGAAGAGAGACACGGGAGAGCCGTGAAACTGGTTGCTGTTAGCATTTGTGAAGCAGTTGCACCATCTTAACAGGCATGGTTCTGCACGCTCTAAGGGTTCGCCTTTTCCATGTGAGATGAATAACAGCAGATATAATGCTGCCTGAGTGGATTACAGAAGGTTTTCTCTTCTGTCTTCCCTTGCTTTTTTTTGTATCCTCATGACTTTCTGGGTCTAGTTTGTACAAAGTGTGAGTTAAAAAAAATGAAACTGTTCATATGAGATTCTCCTCCCTGAGCAAGGCCAAAATACAAAGTGAGTAGTTTGCAGGTCACATAACAAGGCTGAGCATGATAGATGCACCTTGCATCTACCAAAGGGAAAAGTGCTTTTGAACTGGAGGATGGGAGAGAGGGCAACAGGAGCAGAGCAAAGAGATTCACTTTGCTCTGGTGAGAGAGCAAAGATTTTTATGCCGGTCTCATCGCTGCGTCTGTGCTCTGCATGTGCTCAGCTTCTGCTTCTTAAATACATTTATATACGCGAAAGTAACTTTGAGGGTCAGGGAGAGATAGAATAGAAAGCCCTCTGAGAGCAGTTGGCCATAAGAAAGCCCAACACTACAGGGTGTTCCGTTTTAGCTGGAAAAACCAGTGGCTGTGACAGCAAGGGCTACTCAGAGGAGCGCCACGCTGGCCGAGTGTTGGCTGCAGCCTTTCATGGCACCCAGAGACCCAAATAACGGAGCCTGAAGCTGGCCTGGGAGCCACTCGGCAGGCAGCGGTTCCTGTGGCCAGGGGACAAGTGTGGCCCCAGCCAGGGTAGTTTATAGGCACTGCCATGTGCTAATGACACTTAGTGTGAGCATCTAATAGAAGGGCCTTTTTTAAGGACTTTTTCTTTTTTCTTTTTCCTTTGGATACATTGTGATCTGCAGTGGTATAAATTAATCCTCCAGCACAAAAAATCTCTTTTCTGCAAGGATGAAAAGAAGAACCTAAACCTTTTCTCCACAGGCAAGGCAGAGCCCTCAGAACTAATTAGTAGGAAACAAATTGTGCTGATAACTCTTCATTTTCCCTTTCCTGGGCCAGCAAAAAGCACAAAGATTCAGCACACCATTAAAATTAAAATTTATTGCATTTATTGCAGGGAGCAAACCTTTTAAATGTAGGAAATGGGAGGCTTTAGTGGAGATAAAACCTTTTACATTTTGGTTTCCTGCCACTGTTCAGTGCATAACCAAGGAAAATGCAAAAGCCTGTTATCTCCCTCTCCTGTTTCCTTGCGCTCGGTAGGGCCCTTGGTGGCTCAGAGCCCAGGCTGCTCTTGATGCAGATATTCCTCCGTATCAGCCACTGTCAGCTGACTGCTTCTTTAGGTGGCCTAATCCCCAGCCAGACTGGAAACCATCTGCTCCTCTCAGGGTAACACTTTATTTACCTGTGCTACATCCTGAAGAAACTCAGTGTTTTAGAATAGAAAATACATTACACTCAGCAGCTGTTGTCAACACTGATTTAATAGCAGGTAATAAAACTTTTATGGAAGTGCTTTACAGTGCCTTGCCCTAAACCAAAGGCATCTTTAAAGGCTGCTTCCTGACCTGTGGATCCCAGTCAGTGGCCTGGTTTTACACCACAGCTGAATGTGGCCCTTTGCCTGCTTACCCTGACTGTGGGCTAAGTCCTGCTCTCCTTTCTATGTTCAAACTTGAAGATAGGTTTTAAAGGAAATGAGAGTTTTGCCAGAGGAAAATTGTTCAAGAAAGTGTCTTTTTGTGTTGCTCTTTTTAACAGTAACAATAACAAAAATCTTTGCATATTTCTCTCTCTTTCCCAAGTGACAAGTCCTTAAAAGTCAATGGACAAAATTCCACTGGGTAAAGTTTTAACTGCATCAGACACCAGGAATTCTATTGTTGACTTTGATGCAGTAAGGATGTGAGATAGGCACCTCCAAAATGGGCTACTCATTTTTAAACACTAAATTGTTCTTAAAAATGTAGCAAGGTTCCTGGGTCAATCCTCTGTTTTCTGGTGGTACTGAAATTAGAGCGGCTAACTTACACATTCCCATTCTTTACCTTATACAGTATCTTCTCTACAAGCTATGGCTTGAAATAAGGTGCAAGCTAAAGAAAAGCCAGCTCAGTGGAAAGTTAATAACAGGGCCAAAAGATGGCCAGACAGAGAAGCATGGGTAGAAATTATGGCATTGGGCTTAATTTCAGCAGATTTAGAAATGATACATGATAACAACAAATAAACCTGTACCATTCCCAACTGCTCCACGGCAACAATTATCTTCCTTGTTTACCAGCATATCCGCACAAACAAGATTTGGATAGTCCGAGTATTTTCTCTTCCTGTCCAAGGGAAAAGACACAAATATAAGAAGGGAATATTAAAACTAGGCCCCAGCATCCCTCTCTGAAATACCTATATCAAACCATCTATCTCCGTTCGTGCTTAAGGATGGCTTTTAGTAGGATTTCCACACTTGAAAGAAAGATTCCCAGTGTTGCTGAGAGCGTAATTTTGCTTTGGATTAGCTGAGTATTTTCCACTGTTCTTAACTAAAAGAATTGTGGCCTTATTACATCATTTGGAAGTGGTGAAAGCCTGACCAATGTGCCTTTGGCCTGCCAAGCCTTTCCTAACAGGCTGGGGGCCACCTGCCAGCAGAAGGTTTCTTCCTGAGTAGGCCAGCTCTGAAAATATGCTGGGGAAGCCCAGGTAACATATAGAAAAACCTTTGGAAAATGTAGATGCTGTATTTTGCAGGGAGTTCGGACTTTCTTTTCTTCAAGTGTCTGCTTCAGCTGCAGCATGGCTCCTCTTCCAAGCTGTGCTTCTCACCACAACCTGTCCTAGGCACATCCTTGGACTTGACTTGCCTCTCAATGTCCACGGGACTCACGGAGAAAACTTGTTACATGCTCATGGTTTTTATAGCTGATATCATCTTATGTACTATATTGGGGCTAAAATCTCTGTTACAAAACCAGTCTATTATTAAAATCAGGCTTAACCTGCAGCTGTAGCATCAATTTCTACAGTCCTTATAAAGCCAGACCCACCATGCACCATGTAGAGTCCCCTTTCTCCTGAGGACTGCATCTACCATCTACCATCACACAGCAAAAGGCACTTTCCTCAGCAGAAGTCCCAATGCTATTAACAGAGCTATTCAAAGACAAACAAGAGGAGAAACCCAAGCCCAGCTGATAAATATGCTCTGTGCATGTAATTATGCTGCACATCTCTGCATCTGTGTGTGGCTCTACTCTGGGCCTGTGTTTTCTAGCATTAGGAGATTTCCTTTAGATGCCAGACACATATGCCCTGGATCTTTAATGAAAAGAATTTGATGGGTTCAGCTGCCACTAGGAAGGATTGCTGCTGAGAATTGCATGTCAGTTGGGAACTACGTCAGGAGGGCTTGACTGGAGTGACATCCTTCTCAGCATCTTCAAAACTTATGAGTTGCGGCTCATTTTGAAGTGTTCTCTCTATGCATCACAAAGAAATACAGGTACTTGGTTCAGAATCAGGAGTCCGTCAAGCAGTAGAGTCAAATTAAAATCAGGTTTAAAAGCACCAGTTAATATAACTAAAGGTGTCTGAGAGTACCACTGCTTTACTTCTGGCTTCCCTCTCTTCTCAGAAGTGCTTTCCTTATGATGGCAGAGCACTTAGAAGTGCTCAGGTTTTCAAGCTCATAGCCCAACACTTGGGAAAAGGGAAGAGGCTGTCTGAATAGTAGCTATTACTCAGACCAAAAGTCAGTAGCAGGTTTTCCATCTCAATATTGTTCTCTGGAGTGAATGTGCATATAAGAGCTAAAACCTTATGATTTTAGGAAGAAAATAACTCTTGATAATAGAGGAAATAATAAATGCAAGGACTGAGGGGGAGAGGGATTAAAAGAATATGTACTTTTTCCAACAGTATTGACTACAGATATAGGGGTGGTTATGTACGAAGGTCATGCCATTCTTGTAGACAGAGTGATATGAGATCTAGTTGACACTGAAGGAAAAGAAAGATACTGAAGATGTACCTGCAACAACTGTGGTTAGTTTGGCTGCCATCCTGAGGCACTTAATGCTTCTCTCATGCAGCCCCAGTTCTGGATTCTGCAGTGGTACCTCTTCTGTACTGGAGATACTCAGGAGGCCTCAGTCAAAAACCCATTTGAATCAGTAGAAAGACTGAACTAACAGGGTTCAGCTGACTAGGTGTACAGCTGACCTATTCTCTTTTTAGCCAGGGATGAGAATAGGTTCCGTTAGCCTATGATCCATCGCATCCTAAAGGAGACATCTAAGGTAAGTCAGACAAATTGGATCCTAAAATACCTATTGCCATTGTCTATAAAAGCCTAGAATGACCAACTTAAATATATGCATCAGCATGGCAGGCCTCTGAAATGAGGTAAGATGAATACTGTTCCTTACAAGAGAGCAGAGGATCCTCAAGCTTTAGTACCAGAAGGGAAGGAAAATCTGAGGCAGAGCAGTGCAGGCCAGGAAGGTGGTGAAGTTGATGTTAGCACATGGTGAATTCACAACCCCGGGTTAGGCACATATGTTACTCATGCTGAGGAGAACAGGGCCAGGCGCCAGGGCAGGCAGAGAGCCCAAACTCCAATAAAGATGAACAGCCACAAAATCTCTCCGGTGTCATTAAATGCAAAAGCTAAGACAATTCTTTTTTTTTTTTTGTTTTCCCCCCACCATCAGAAGGAGGAGACAACATGCCTCTTTTATGCCAGACACCAATGGGTAGAACATTTTCCTGGCCTGGAGGAGTCCCAGGACATCCACCACCTGAATAAACACATCTCTGTCTTTTCACAGAGCCTTCAAGGGAGTCCTAAGTACCAGGCGATAGGACATTTGGCAGAGGACTCTTGTCAGCCTCTGCACTGAGCTAGTCGTGCTGGGTATAATATCCCTCAGTACCGACTGGAGACTATTTGAATAGTCTTGCCCTCAACTCATGGTACCCCTGTACCCCTCCAGAATCTGCTAGTCCCTCCAATTCTTCCTCACCACAATTTCCTTAGTCATTATTGATATATGAATTTTAACTTTTAGTGAGACATCCTAGCACTTCTAACAAATCTAGCACAGGCTATGTGCTGGTCACCAACTCATCTACTCCCATCATTGCTGAAAACCTCAAGGGTTTTTTGGATTTTCACATTCACAATGAGTCTCCTGTCATTTTTCTGAGGCTAACATGAGCTCCTCTCCCAATAAAAGAAGCTTCCAACGAAAGCTCAGTGGGAGATGGCTACATCACAGCCTCCTCCAGCTTACTTCTCCCCCACAGAGTTTTGGGTGATATTTCTTCTTAAAACAAATACAATTTTGTTCACTTCTGGTGAAGATGATGAATGGGACCTGGCTTCATGTATCAGTGGCCTACTATGGGGCCTTACAAGGGAGACACTTATCCCTTAACTTTCCTTTTCTGCATGAATTGTGAGCTGTTTCCTTTCAATTTGCCATTTCCTTCTTGGCCTCTACCCAAGACAACACTATATTTTTTTTTTGCAGGGAAGATTTTGTCTCCAACAACTCAAGCTATATTAATAGTATGACCTGGATAAATGTGGGCAGTAAATAATACAGTAGTGAAAAAGACAAACAACACATATGTGGCTAAGAAAACTTGAGAAGCAAAGAGGGTGTCAACTGGAGACTCATAAATATGATCTTCAGAGCAATTGATACCACTGCTA
Organism: Nothocercus julius; assembly: GCA_013398735.1. Lineage (NCBI taxonomy): Eukaryota > Metazoa > Chordata > Aves > Tinamiformes > Tinamidae > Nothocercus > Nothocercus julius. The sequence goes on from VZSV01000007.1 coordinate 5,201,774, forward strand.
CATGGCAGCCTTAAAGACTGCAGATCAGCAGCAAGTGTAGGGATGTAGCCAGCCTGTAAGACTACAGGAATTACTGTGTTGGATCATAACTTATCATTCCACCTGAGTTTGATGATACTAAGGGCTTCAAATCCTTTGAAATCCTTTGGTGGACAGGAGCGGGATAACCTGCTCCACTCAAAATGCTTATCCTTGTCTCTGATGCTGAGAGATCAGTCGCAGCCCAGAAACACAAGAAACTGCATCCCTTCCAAAAACCATAGTTAGGAATAGCTGTAATACTGAGATCGGTGACAGCTTTTTGTTGGAAGAACTAGACTTTTATAACTCCCACTTACTTGCTCGTTTGTTTATTTTAACTATTAGGTGATCATAGGCAAATATCACAGATGCTGAACTAGGCTAGAGTACTGGTTGTAACCAGGGGATAGAGATACAAATTCAGTAACTTTGTTTTCCTCTCTGCAGGCTTGATTTGCTTTGCTTGTTTGCTTGTTGCATATCACCCTTGTTAATTGTGATTAATTGGCCATGAGTCTGTTCTCTTTTTTACAAATGCCAACAAGTAGAACCGACTTGAGCAAAGCACATGTTGATGGGGACAACAGGCTTCTGACAAACCTGCAAAAGGCTGTGGTCCTGCCACCTGCCTGTCCTGAAGCAGATCCATGGCAAGCTGCCTGTCTCAGCTTGCCTGATGGAGGGAGCAGGACATGTGCTATAGCCCTTTCTAGCCCTGCTTAGCTTGATCTTCTTGGGACAGAGGAGGTCTGGACCTCAAGCACTTTGGGCCAAAATCTCCAGTTTTACTCTCAGTATTTAGGAGCCTGGTTGTCTTACTTGAGCTTTTTATTCCTGAATTTCCTTAATGCAGCCTTTCTCCTTTAACAGCTCTGTACTTTAAATAAAAGCGTTTATTTCAAACCACATGGAGGAAAAAGAACAGGCTTCAAAATCTAGCAAGAACAGTGCCATGTACCTCATTTGGAAAGGGATGATCTATCCTTTGATAGATTGTTCATATAGATAGCTATCAATCATAGCTATATCCTTTGATCTAGTGCATCTGGCTCTGCTTTCCTGCATGCAAAAGCTCTCAGACTACATCTGTAAATGAGGCCTGTCCAGCCCCTGAAGCACCGGCACGTCCCATCTGTGCAGTGTCATCATAAGCATTGGTGCCTGCCCTGGCTTTAACCCATACCAGGGAACACTTTCTCTGCAGAAGTTTTGAGTTTTGGGGATAACCTAGACCAGCACTTGCTCCAGTCAGGCTGGGATGCGAATGAAATGGATGAGGGAAGGGAGGCAGGAACCAAGGAAGCTTGGGTAATTGGCCAGACAGTAAGCCATGCTGCTTGGTATCGGCACCAGCAAACAGGAGCTGGCTCGTGTCATTTAGCAGTACAGCTGCAACCTAAATGAATTCGTTCCAGAGGCAGGAACAGGCTGCCTCGGTGCTCTAGTAGCCAGGATGGCATCTCGCTCATCTGCAAGCAAAAGTCGAGCAGCTGCTTGAGAGCAGAAATGCAGCCTAGCCCTGTGCCGTGGGCCCTGGCCGAGGCCAAGAGCAGCCGTGGGGTCAGGCTGATGTTCAGAGGTTTGAAAGAGAGGGCTGCAGGGGTCTGGGGTGAGGGAGAGGGACCTGCAGTGGGTAAACTTGTCCCTTCCCAACATTTTTGCCTTCATAATACTCAAATTCATTTTCACTCAGGTCTCAGGAGAGAGGCTCCCCAGCCATTTTCCAGAGCAGGAAGGACATGGAATAAGCATATTCTTTTATCTCTTTTGTATAGGGTGACATTGCAATTTTGAGAGGTAGTTGCATGTCCTACCTTGGAAGCTGAATTGCCTTAGGCTTCCTGTGTAGTTGACAGGAAGGGTGCTCAAAATGGCTTTCCAGAGGACCCAAAATTAGAATTACCCTGTAGGGATTCTTATTTCTTTCCATCAGCTGCAATTAAACGCTCTTAATTTTGGCTCTTTGAGTTTCACCTACATCAGATGCCTAAGGACAGAATGAATGTCCATCTCAGACTGCAAGTGTGACTTGCTGAGCTGCATTGACACCCAGCTGTCACAATTAAGTTTGCTAATCAACACTGGTTAGGAAAGCAGTGCTGCTGAGAGATGGAGGGAGGGAGAAAACTATCTGCCAGCTTATTCTGAATTTGCTGCCCAAGGCATCTGCTCACATTTTAAGTATAAATCAGACATATTAGATGTGGATGGTTCATGTGGCAGTCAGCCCGATCCTGCTCCCAGTTTATGGATCATCACCAAAGAAAATAGAGAAGGGAAAACTGTGCCTAAGCAGGTAAGGAAAACCATGATTACATAAAAACGAGTTCTTAATTACCCAGATGTGCAACCAAAGAGAACCAGCTCTACAGCTGTGCAGACACTGAGATACTTACTGATACCTCAGCATAATTCAACGTAAGAAATAATGCGTTAGAAGTGAATGTGGTCCATAGAAATTCCAGCAGTCTGGAAGCTGCAGCAGTCCGAGCTGCAGGGTACAAACCCAAGGGAGCCCTGGAGCCGCTTGTCCCGTCGGGCAGCCTGTGCTGAGGCCCGAGCCCGTGAGGCGGGGGCTGCTGAAAGTCCATGTTAGCAGCTATGAGACTAAGCAAGCGTCGAGCTCAGTCTCAGAAACAGAAAATCCCTCCTTGAAAGTTGTTATGGAACCTGTGGATGGGCTGCAGAAGCTGTTAAAGCAAAGCATCGTCTTTGTGTCTTTTCCTGGGTGTGGTAGACCATAAAAAAAAAACATGCCTGAAAATAGCACCAAATTTCTTAACCTGTTTCTCATGCAGCAGCACTCTTAGTGTGGTGGTTCATGGAATATGGGCCTTATTCTCATTAGAAAAAAAAAAAAAAAAAGACTCATTTATCTGCAGGACAGCTGCCCACTGCTGTTGAGAAGCAGCTAAAGTGTTAATTATCTGAAACAAAACAGGGCTTCAGGAAAACCCACGGCCACTGTTTCTTTGCTGACTTCGCTTTCCTTCATGATTCCTCAGTCTGCTTTTTATTCTTTTTAAGGTTGTAGTAATTTGGGCTGCTGTTAGCACTCAACCTGGGCTGACCCGTACTGGCAGGCATCGTCCTGGCCTCTCTTCATCCCTGTGCCAGGTGCACTATCTGCATAGCAGGACCAGCTCTTCGGGTTTTGGCCTCCTAAGTGCTGGTATTTTATTCTGCTTTCATGTCATTGAATGAGGTCACCTTAACATAAATAACTTCACTAAAACACTGGTTGTTCTCTGAACAAGGAAGTAGCTAGAGAGAAGTACTTTGAAGAAGGCTTCTTACAGTCTGTGGGCTTGGCCTGCCCAAGAGCTGTCTGGAGAATTAGGCTGTTCCAGGGAAATAGCCTGTCCGTGTCAACTGTGCTCCCACTGCGTGAAGTCAGCCTAGACCTCTGGGTAGCTGTCTCTAAGGTTAATGGTGTCTATGTCTAGTGCCACTCAGCTCACACCAACACTATTTCAGGCATATGTATGTTTTGGATGGCACCTAATAGGCTAATCTTGGTTGCAGAGATAGTTGTAGGATGCCTGTTTCTTTCTGTAGGAATTCATGGCAAATATCCTCTAGGCAGTGCCCTGTGATGTGACTATTACAGCAGCTTTTCTTTTTCTTTGTTGTTGGATTGGGGAGTGACCAGACAGTGCTGTGTTTCAGTTCTAAGAAATTAATTCCCATCTATATCCTTCCTTATCAGTCCCTCTGCTGCCAGCCTCCTGCTGACCCTCATCCTAGTGTAATTCAGATAAAATTTGCTAATTATGGAGACTTCACTCTTATTCCTAGCTCCTGAGGCGGGTTCACTTCTTCTAAGCGCAGTTCCAAGTGCAGCTGATACTGACAGCACAGTGCTCATCCCTTCTGCCCTGTAGTCAGTGCTTAATGCTTCCTGGGATAACAGGTCAACCAGCAGAGCCAGTGTTTAGAACTGATGACTCAATCTGGATTTAAGATTGTTTGAATCTGTAGCTTTGCACTGCTTTAAATTATGGAGAGGGAGGGCGGGAAGGTGCTGCTGAGAGGAAGCAGAAGGCAGATCTGTGAAACTGTCTCCAAGACACAAAGGGAGGATCCTTTAGGAGAGTGTACTGTGGTCTCCTCGGACCTGCACAGCTGGCCAGCCTGTCTCTCCCAGGATTTGCTGAGGGTGATGGGGCCTATTTAAAAAGAGCGCCCAAGGAACGGTGACAGTCGGAGACATTGTCCAAACTCCACTAAAGAAGGTGCCGACCAGCTCAGCGAGGAAAGAAAAAGGGCACTGCACATGAATTCTGTAAAGAAAATGTTTTATTTAAAGTGTTAAATACCATCACCAGAATGAATTTGATTTACATTGGTTGGTGTTCATTAACCGGCCTAATCTGCCTTTTTTTTTTTTTTTTTTTTTTTTTTTCCCCCAGCTGTAATTCCTTTTAGCTTTTTAAAACATACTATGTACAAGACAGCAGTGATCACTGGAATAGTGCTACTTACATGACTAAACCATAAGTAGAGTTGCAGATGTGTGAAAATTAAAAAAAAATATTTTTTTTAAATAAATACTGCATAATGACAAGTATGTACAAATCTTCCATGCGTCATGTCCTTGATTTTAAAATTTGAAATAATTTATATAGGACTATGTATACAAGAATGTGTGAGTGCAGCTCACAGTTCCAGGAAAATGGTTACGTATTTTTCTTTAATCATAGGGGATACTGTCAACTGCATGTGGCATTATTTATTTGTTTGCTGGTAGACAGATGTCTAAATTAATTCCATAAATACAATGTTTACCAGTCTGTCCATTAACTTAACAATAATCCATTATATAATCTCTGAAGACAAGACACAATCTTGATTTATATGATATTGCACAAAGTAAAAGGCATTTTAAGTGATACTATTATTACTTTTGCCCTCTGAAGAGGCTTGTACAATTTTTAATGAGAAACATTAATAGATTTTCAAATAAAATCAGAATAATTCTGTGTGGCCTGCAAATGTAATACAGATTTCAAAAATTATTGCAAGGTTTCAATATTAAACCTTAAATAGGTATTAAAGGCATACAAAGACCCAGAAAAATGGGACAAATTTGTTGTTAAATGTTAGCCAGTTACATTCCCTTTAAATAATGTAATTTAATGAGAAGCTTGAACTTGCAGCACCACCCAATGGTAGTTACTGTCCGCTACAGAAAACAGGTTGTTGAAGCTCTGTTACCTGCACTGTGGGTTCTGCTAATGGTGACAAATAACTCTTCGAGAGGAACCGATAAACTTTCTTTAAGGCTATTTTATGAACCAAATATTGACATTTTTTCTGACTGATATTAACAAATTATAACTTTTCCAACACAAATGTAGTCCATGAAAATTGAACTGTACAGCAGAACGGTAAGAATTAGTAACCTTTTGTTGTTCTTATAAACCCAAAAATGTAGCAATTTATTTAGTTTAGTGCAAATAAAATTATTTAAATTTATTTCCTAAAAAAAAAAAAAAAATCCTTAGTTTTTCTTCTTTCCAAAACCTTCAAGAAATGATAGTTCAGCCTTTAAATGAATGATGCTGGTGCTGAAAACAAATTTATTGACAACATCTTACAATGGTCATATGGTTCCAGTATTTTGCTGTAGAATTCAATTTGAAGGTGAGAAAAAAATGAAAATAAGTTACCATGCACTGTACAGTAAATTGCAAAAAGTTCAAATATCTTCTTTATCAAATACATGCTGAATTACATTAATGTACTCCCAAGCCATGTTGCAAAATCCTTTTCAACATGCTTGAAAAAAAGTAAGTTCTTAAACAATATTTTTCTCAAATAATTCAGAAATGCAGAACAATCTGCAACCCTGAACCAAATATGGGGCATAAGAGAGTAATAAGTCAAAAGGTAGCCATTTCAGAATATGATGATCATCCTGGGAGGTAGGGGGGAAAAAGAGCAAAAGGAAGATGGGAGATTGGAGGAGAGATAGAGAAAGGAGGAGGTAAAAGAAGTGTACAATTTGCACATTATGTTGAACTTTACAAGGCTTGTACCTTTTACATTTAAATAAATTTAATATATTACACTTATTTCTTGTCACATAAACAGAATTTTAAATATTTGCTAGAAATTAGTTTTAATATTAGTCTGCAAAAATACAGACCATGACTGGTTTAAAGAATGATAAACGTGGTGTGTCTTTGTATCACCCTGTTGCATTCTCTTCCCTTTAAAACCATGCACTAGTGAAATTTATTTTTAAAAATAATATAAATTGTTGAAAATGGCTGATTTATTCTTTTTTTTTTTTTTTGCAAGTTGCAGCCCCAAGAAAATAATTTAAGTGTTCAGCTAAATCTGTGTCCATGCAAAAAAGTTTCTTTAATTTCATACAGTACAGTATATCCACAGAATTTTATTTTTCAGAGAGTCCATCGCATCTGGGGTTTCACTGTAACTAGAGCTGGAGCTATGCAGCCTGTCACGTTTAAGTCTTGAACCTTTCCCGTACGGAGGGTTTCGGGTCTCAAGTGTTTCAAATGACAGTTGACTTTTCCAGCACTCTTATATTCTCGCACTGCTCTTCCAAGGTCTGCAAATCCATGGACTTGGGACAGGACTTCAGGGGAGGGAAACTCCGTTTCTGTGGCATAACCAAGCTTCAGGAAAGGGAGGGAAGATAAATAAAGAAACAGGAGCAACAAAACAGATATGCCATTGAAAAGGACTTTTGTTGCATGAAACAGATTGATTCTTTTAGTTTAGTCCATGGCTTCGGACTGGACCAAACTGAAGTGTCCCTGAACTCCAAACCTGCCAGTCCGTTACAAGGTCAGTCCTTCACCTGAGGGCCTTCCATAGGGCACAATGTGTGCAACTTCCTTGAGAACACAGGATCGCGTTGTAGCCCTAGAAACAGGCTCAGAAGACACAACATTAAGCATGCAGTGTTACCAGGGTTGGCGACCTGTGATTTTGTTGTTGTGTTGTTTTTTGTAACGCTGGTTGCTATGACAACAGTTTCACAGCTGCTATGAGCGAGCGTACGAAGGTCCCGTTGAGCTTTCCAGAGATGATTGGGAGGCTCTCCTAGTGAGAGGAGCTAAAGTTGGGTCTACTAGGGAAGAAGGAGGGAAAAGTTTGAACCACCCGATCACCATGTTGGACAGGTCCAGTTCATCTAAAAGTATCTGTGCCACTCCCATAAAGGATTTGTGATCCATACGTCCATAGTCTCCCCAAACAATTATCTGTTAGAGAAGGAAACAAAAGACAACAGAAAAGTTTCAGCAAGAACTATGAAACTGCAGTGTTCTTGTTCAAAAGCCTCCACTTTATCATAGCAAGGAATGGGATGTTTGACTATGCAAATATTACCATGATGCAGCAGCAGATGTGACCACTGAGTAATTTATTTGTACTAAAGAAAGCCCAGCAAGATAAGGCACCCATACATGCAGTAGAGACAAAATAATGTAGACCTAACTTTTGCTCAGCATTTTGTACGTGCATCAGCACTGCAACATCAGCAGCAGATGTTGCTTATACGACTTGGGTGCTCAACAAGTGCCTGAAACAGCAGAACTTGCCAAACAAACCATGAAAGTCTGAAGCTCATTCAGTGAGAACCGTGCAGGTAGCACGTTTGCAGATGCAGAAAAATATTGATGCAAATTACCTGCAAAACTTTTCCTTGGGGACTTTCTTCGAATGATAGAAGTTGCTGATAAAGTGGTTCCAGCGTTTTTCTTGCTACCTTTGTTTTCTTTTTGGCTATGCAGACTCCATTTTCTAATAGATACACCTTTACATATGGTGCTTAGGAGGAAAGTAAATAAAGGACAGTAAGTAAAGGACAACTCCAGATTTTTTTTTTTTTTCATAATAAATGCAATGTTCTATTACCATATGCTAAAACCTGCCACTTAGTGGCTATATTGCTTATATGAAGAAATCTTCATGAACGATATTAACACCTACTAACATGCAAAGCATCCATGCATTTTATTTACTTTATCATCCTGTTATAATTTTTTCTCTAATTCTTTTTATATGATTCTTCTGCCATGAAATAACTGGGATTTTTGACCTGGAAAAAATCTGATACTCCTATATATAGTATCCCTATTGCAGTTTGCAAAATAGGTCTGTTAAGTAAATGAATGACTTGCACTGACTTTGGTGAGATGCAGATAAATGCTCCAAATTGTTAATAATTTAAAATAATCTACAAGGTGAAAATCAGTGGAGAAGAGACTGACATGATTTCTATTTTGGCAGAAGAGCTTGCTAAAAATATCGTTATATCGTCCTTTTCATACAGTGCTATAGGACATCAGACTATAAAATAAGGAATAAATATCAAGCACTGGTCTAATTCTTACAGTAGGTTCCTATTCCACACATCTTGTTAATTCCCAGTTTCTTCCCTAAGACTCTTATATCACATTTATAGCACATGCCTTCCCTTATGCCCCATAACCAAGGCTGTATTTGCTGTTACTAAAATAACTTCAAGGTCTTTTCATAAAGTAGACAAAATATCTCCTGAAATTTAAAATGTTCCTAAAATGCTCTGGAAGTTTGAAATGTAAATCTTTAAAATGATCTTTTGTACTTACTGCAAACTTTTATTTCACTTATGTACAATACCATAATCTACTCTTAAGTGTACTTGCTAAAAGATTCTCTTAACTTAAGTTGAACAGTAAAGCCACAGAAGTTGGGATAGGGTGGTGGTGGTTGTTTTTTTTTTGCTGAAGTTATATTCACGTTGCTTCTTTCTTACCTGGCAGTGTCTTTGAACCTGGTTTTACAACAAGGCCACGGGCTCGAATTATTTCTACTTCCAACTGTCCTTTCTTGTCCATCATTCCCACCTGGATATCTCCTAGGAAAGAAAAAGAAATCCTGTCTTTGTAAATCAGAAGTATCTAATCATACTAACAGATATAGAAAGCTCTACAATGAGTATGTAATAACTTTTCTCTTGCATTATACCGGTATGATCACAGTTTTAATACTAATAGGTAATTTATGACTTAGCCTTTTCACAGCTATTTATATTAGTATACATTACGAAATAAACAAAAACAAAACAAAACAAAAATGCAAACAACATTTCATCTTCCTTTCTCCCTGCCAAAATCACTTCAAATTATATCCCTTCCTGTCTCATGAATTCCAAAGAAATACAGGCAGCAAGGGAATTAATACAACATAACTCTGTAAAATTGATGAAAATTTCTTTTTGCCATGGTTCTAGTTAAATTAAAAAAAAAGTATAAAAAGTGATTCACAGGAAGGATTAGTCTCATTAGCCACATTTTAAAGAAGTGAAAACTAAAGAAAAGATAAACAATTATTTTTTCAATGCATCGTTCTACTTCTGGCTGTCCTAATGAGCACCCACAATTATGATCAATTTTGGCTGAACTTGAGGATATTGTTCTGGTTTTAGATGAGTTGTCCAAAAATCACATGGCAGTATTTAAAGAATTAGAATCTACATCATTTCTGTGCCCTAATTACTAGACCCAGACGATGATGTTGCATCTGCAGGACATAAATACTTACCCATAGATGGTGTCGCCAAAGTCTGACGCCCTACAAGCTGAGCAGGACCGAGTCCATCCAGAAAATCACTGAACTGGCTGTCTGCGGCCAACCTCACGCCAGGGAAAATCAAACTAAAAGATAATATTGCAAAAATCAACAAATATACATGGAATTTGTCCATTTTTCTTTTCTATACTTTTTATCCTTAGCATTTATACTCTTTTGGTACCAGTACTCATAAAGAATTTACTTGCACTGACAAGATTACAAAGGAATTACTATAATTTTCAAAATATCCTAGCATTCAACAAGTAGCAATTTGTCCTCCAACACATAACTAAATATGTGAAGGAAGCACTAATCCACGTGGTTTTTAATTTCAAAAATAATATTTTCCCATCATGCTCCTTTTTCCCAATATATCAAAGATGATTGTTAATTACTGCAGTATTCATATGAGATCAGTTCAGTAACATGCTAATACGAGCCCTTAACAGTAATTTAGCTACACAAGAGTAAAATTTCTCAGGAAACACTTCTCAGTCAATATGAACTCAATGGCTGAATGTCAACAGTATTCAGTGAGACAATTATGTTAGGCTGAATATTGATCGCTCTTTATAAAAGTGACTTTTAAGTGAGCCTTCATTATGAATATTTTTCTAAAACGTCTCTAAGAATGACACATATTCAATAATGGAATTTAGGTGGCTAATAACCAAGTAACTTAAAATTCAGGTTCAGAAAACTTGCCATAAATTATCTGAGAAACATTGCAAGGCAACAATTATTCACAGAAGCTATCTGCTCAATAACTCTCTAAGGAAAAATGGTAATTTCCTAGATGATCAATGAAAAGACAAAGAAGCGAAACTAGTGAAATTTGTAATGACTGACTACAAACAAATGTCCATTTCAAGCACTTAAAATGCATCAACTTGGACACCATCTCTGTAAGGTGCATCGTCCAGAGCAAGTACATTGTCCAGGGGCTCTGGATACCACTAAGAAGTCTATTCACAGTAAGATTTTTGTAGAAAAAGTCTGGAACATACTATTCATAGGTCTTGAACTTGGGCCTTTCAGAAAAATACAATATAGGAAATCTATGAGAGTTTTATAGTTCTATTCAGAACACTTCCTCAGGATTAATTAGCACAATTTTTGATAAACTAGGTTGAACCTAGTGAAGGTCATCTGGAAATGGAAGAAATTTCATCTCCCTGGAAACGTGCACGGAGATGCACCTGAAGTGAGAGGTTTGCTGAACAGAAAGTGTCCTTTTCTTGTGATTTACACACTGCACTCGACCCATTCCCTCTCCTCCCAAACTGCCGCTCCTGTCTGGTCTCCCAGACAGGTGCCTGTAACATGGTGCTGCAGAAATGACCACCATCCTGCCCACACAAACAAGGGCAGAAATGTCAGGAAGAGCATCAGTAATAACTTTTGCTTCTTGCTTACTTTCCCTCAGAGCTGTAGCTGTTCATGCTCCCGTCCGTAGATTCCCGGCTGGCCTGACGCGTCATCCAGTTCCTCATCTCCACAGCCAGCCCCGTCTCGGTGCTCCTCTGCACTGTGCTCCGCAGCTTCTTACCACCTGCTTCTGCAGAAGCAAAACACAAGTCTTCACACTAACGTGCTATAGTAACGGAGTGCTCCCGCAAAACCCCAGACCAGCTGGGCTTGGACTGCACCTCCGGAGACCACCTGGCCCCACCTTGCTGCCTGAGCAAGGCCAGTTGCCCAGGACCATCTTTGGTCAGATTTTGAATAGCTCGAAGGACGGAGACTCTATAACTTCTCCACATAACCTGTTCCAGTGTTTTACCACCTTCCCCGTGAAAAAGTGTTTTCTTACGTTGAGACGGAACAGTGCAATGCAGTTATACAGATAATAAACAATCACTCCACATTGTAGAAAGAGTTAAAGAAATTATTTATCTATACCAAATCTGGCATTTTAAAAATATGGAAACTTTAACAACAGGCAAGTAGAACAGTCTTCAGATCCTTTAAATAACTTAGTTCTGCCTTTTAAGGGCAGACCGCATGCACAAAACACAAGTTCTTCAGTGTACAGTCTGACCACAGAGGTAACCAGATTTACATTCACCATAATCCAGTGTGTTTAAAATATGCTTTCTCTGAATGAATACATCCCTCTTAGGAACTCAATTAAAATATTACCATTATGTCAAATCCTGTAATGTTTCAGGAATGTTCTAATTCAGCTGAATTATTTGATTTAAAAGCAAGTGGTCATTATTTGCTAAATTAAGTTACAGACGTCCATTTGTGAAGACAGCACATAACAAATCAAGAACTCTGCCTATTCTTCCTTCTCTCCTCCCTTTACACTAGCTAGCTTTATTTAATATCTAAAAAGTACAGTCTGTGCTGACTTTCATGCACAATATGAAACTTTACTTCCAGCTCCAAGACAAGCAATCATTGTATTTGCTTGCAGTTTTTAATTTCAGCTGTAAAGACAGCAAAGTGACAGATAGGGTATAAGGTCAGGGAAAAATATTCAGAAATTAATGTAACAGCATTTTAGTGTAGGGGTTTTGATCGAGATCTCAACTAGAAAACATTTGAAATCCCAACCAAAAAAAAAAACCCAAGACCAAAATGGTAACGAAGCCCCAGTTTCTTCCTGTCATGAATAAGATGGTATCATTTCTGTTTTAAAACTCTATTTCCTGCAATAGTCCAGACACTTTGGAATTGCATTCCAATTTCTTATACCTGTTTAGTGGATAAAAAATCTGACTTCAGCACAGAGACGTGTGATATACTAATGACACTATAAAAGAGTAGTAATTCTAAATGGACAGGATACCAAATGACACTCAAATTCTAAGAATTAGAATTCTTAAATATTGGTACACTGTCAGAATAGTAATATCCAAGATCCTAAGGATATCTAAGGATTAGCCCTCTTCTGCGGTCTTGTAGACTTGGCTACCTTTATCCTCCTCTGCCCCATCAAGTAGCAAGGGAAGAACTGCTGGACACGTGGATTTCAGAAGGAAAAGGAACAAGGCAGGAGGGGAATGTCTTGCCTGATACCCCAAGCAGAATGAGTGAGCATCAGGGCTGGATTAGAGTTGGTGGCACTGGACCTTGGACATGGCATAGGAGGGGGGGACATGTTTCCATGCCCCCACTGAGGGTCACTCTGTCCCACAGGCTGCAGCCGGGTTGAAGTTCTGCAGAAACATATCCCAATCCGTCCAGGTGAAGTGGATCAGATATGGAATGCAGGAAATTTAGTGAAGGAGGATAGATACCCCAAACACCTTAACAGCCCACTGACCCCTTGTTCAAAGAATGCTTAATAACATTCAAGTATTTAGTAGTAATGAGACCTTTTCATATCAGCATAATGAAGAATTCAAATGATATTGCTCCTTACCAGATGTGAATTCATTCCTCAAGACCAAAACTTTTAATCATTACAATGTATGTAAGAAATAACAGACGTAACAATTTTATTCTGGAACTTCATCTGCCCACATGAACTTAGTATCCAACAAAGCAAAATCTGTTTTTCTTTATTGCATCACAACTACTTATAAATTTGCCCATCAGTTTCTGGTGCAATAAATACAAATTCAAAATAAATAAATAAATAAAGTCCAATAGGACATTTGAAAAATGAAGGGCAGAAGGCAACAGTTTCACTTCTATTGGGTTATACTGTTCTGAATGTCTGTTGTTTTTACAATCTAGACTAAATTAATGAAAGGTGGCAACTGACTTCCAGCACTCCCAAGTTCATCTAAAATTCAATCACTCAGATCAAAGAAATATTCCCATAGAACTTCCTGAAAAAACTGTGCTACAGTTAGGCAAAAGAGTACACTGTGCTATCTTTTTTTTTTTTTTTTTATGAACAGCACATAGCTCCTGAGATTTCATCCTCTTTTTATTAAGGTATTGTTACAGGATATTCTAAGCGCTCTTTTGATTAATTAGCACTCATTTTTGTTCGATTCCACTCAATGGTGGTCATTTTCTATTCACTGTTGCAAGCATGAATTCTCTCATTAAAATGTAAAGGACCATCTCCATCTTGCATGACTCTCTTCAGGTTTTCATATCCTTATACCTTTACAAGATCTTTGAGTTTGAGATAAATATGATTCTCAATATGTGATATACAAAGGAGAACACCGTAATTGTTCTTAATTAGTAAGGAACATTTTTTTCTGAATTGCAATTCTAAAGATGTAACCGTTGACTCTAACAAAACATCCATAAAAACCAACATCTGTTGTGTGACAATTTACTTAGAAATTAAGGCAGAATTAGTGCATCTGCCATTCAAGTCTTCACAGAAGCAGATGTTTCACTGCCTGTTCTTAACACCCCTCTGTATCATATTTTTAAGCCATTTTACATTCTTTTATTCATTTGAACTAAGTGCTTGGATTCACATTGTAACAGGCCAACAGCTGATAAGGTGCAACTTTACTACAGAACGAAGGTTAAAAACCTCACACCAAAACCAACTTTTATGTAAGCATTGGTCCTAATCTGGCATTATTTAGACCCTTGCATTGAATTCAAGGAGAGCTGAAAGAAGACTATGTGAATAACTATTCCCAAGTGTTCCACAGAAACAGGCAGAGCTCGCCGACGGTCTCAAAAGAGAAAGATGTGACCTTTCAGCAGCAAGGATCCTAATCATGACGTTGATGCTTCTTGAAACAAGAGCTGAAGATCTTAACAGCAAAAATAGCAATTTGGAAAAGAAGGATAGAGAAGCCTCAGCTCACAGACATTTCTGAACCACCACTTTAGAGATGAGCATTCTTTCTGAATAAGCTTGGCTAGACTAATATGAAAAAAATAGGCATTAGAAATACCTACACTCGATTGCCCCCAATGCTAGCAATACAATGGTCCCCAGAAAAATGCAATGAATCAATTCACCACGTAATTTAAAAAGCAAAGGTAGTATTTATAGCAATCACAATTCATGTTTCATAAATTCAGGACTGAAGTACATAAAAGGCAGGAAAGGCAACTAGTGGCAATGAAAATGCAAGGCAGGTGCACCAAGAAACAGCCTCTAGCACCAGCCTTCCATGCTGCAGCTGCTGGAAGGTCTGCCTGGAGGTCTTACCATTCCACTAAACCCAGGCTATTTTTCCCCGAATCTGGCTAGAAATTAAATCCTCCTCCTCAGTCGTGGTGACTCAGCCAGCTGTGTGGCTGCACTCTGCACAAGGTCTAGCGAAAAAGGAACAAGACAGCAGCACTTTTAAGGTTGTTCTTTTCTTTTAAGACAACCCCCCCCAAAAAAAAAAATTTGCATCATCAATTTTGCAAATAAACATATAGGTGAATGAGTCCAATGGAAGTAATGTTAATTTCTAGCTACATAAATAATCGGAAAAGATTTTTCATGCTATTTACCAAACTCCAATGAAGAACAGATTTTCTCCAAATTATCAGCACCCAGAAATAAGAAATCTCTCTCAAGTCCTCATCACAAAATATGGAATACATTAACTGAAAAAAAAAGGCTAGCTCAGATTGTTGTGGTCACAGTGCAAGCAATGGCACAAATTACATGTAATAATTGCTCTGGCGTTTCTGAAAGCACATTCATGCTTACAGTTAATCACACTGGTAATTTAACTAATATGGTTACTGCAAATAGACTCCACAGGCCACATTTTCTAAATTACATGTGGAATTATTTGTTCCCAAAACTTCTGAGTGCAAATCCCTCGCTACTCAGCAGCGCAGAGCCGCTGACACACTCTGAAATATCAGATGAGAATAAGCTCAGAGCTGCAGCAAGGAGGAGGATTTTACCTTCTGGGAGGCGGGATGCAGCCGGGCGAGCAGGGGCTCCCCGTGCGCTCCGCAGGTGCCTGTCCCAGCTGCTCCCCATCCTGCACGGACGGCAGTAAAGCTGGCACCGGGGCAGGCAGTGGGCAAAGCAGTGCGGCCAACCTGCGGGCGGTACCTGATCTCTGGGTAGAACTTGTTCCTGGGACAGAGCAACAGGGCCTTCAGGATTTAGGGACACTTAAATGCTTGGGGCGCCTGATCTTAGCTGCTCCGTACCCTATCAAAAGGGCTGCATAAAAATGAGTGCCATGTTTTCATCTGAAAACAGGAGTTAGAGCCACGAAAAAGACTAAGTTGTCTGCAAGTGACTATTTTGCAAGAGTGAAGTTCCTTAAGCATCCATATGGCTTCTGGGCATAATGAATGGGTTAAATAAAATCACCAGGGGTTGTCTGAACTGATCCCATTAGGCAAAGGGTGACAGGTCAGGCTTCAAATTCCCTTGCAGACCTACTATTCTTGGTCCAGAACAGCCCAAATTTGGTCATACTGAACTAGGCATTTGGCCCATTTTGAGTATTGCTGGAAGCTGCAGATGAGTTGATTCTTTGCTTGCATCACCCACAGATCCCAAGCAGTAGATATGCTGGGATCTATTTCTAATACTAATACATGGCATACTAATTTAAGCAGGACTTGGGAAATGATGATTCCACTGCCACCTTGGTTTGAGCCCATCTGACCAACTCTCAAAAGACAGCGCTAGTCACCAGATGTTAAACTGCTGTGTTTCCATTTTTCCAATGTCGCTTTTTCACAATGCATGACCTATTTATGGAGCCCAAAGAGTATTTCGAGACCCGGGAGGTAACCATAATCACTGCCAAAAGCACTTGTCAGGAAGTGTGTTTGTTCCTCAGCATTTTCAGGTACCAAACATTTTCCTGGATCCTCTGCTTTGCAAGTTCTTGTCAGAAAAGATTTTTAAATTTCTTGGGAGGCCTCACTAGTTTTCCTTTTTTAGTCAAGAAATACTTTGCCACTCCTGTCTTGCACACTCTTATTTCCTCCTTTCTCTCTCCTCTGGCCACACTGGAAGCTGGGTTAAGTGTAGTAACAGGCAGTACCTTAACAAAAAGTGAAAGAAAGATGTAAATGACATGATTGGCAGCAAGGCTCCGGCCAAAGGCTGGTCAAGTAGCTCTCAGGTTCCATATTGGATGAATTCCCTTATACAGGACCCAAAAGGCAGACCTCATAAATCTCTGCTGCTCAGAGGATTTAAAGAGGTCCCAAGGAGCCCAGGAGGCTCTGGCAGACCACAGTATCTTTTGCCCATGCTTTATTCCCCTTCCATAGCAGGGCTGGTCATATTTTCAATCTGGGAAAGATCCCCCTGACATGTTTTGGCTGCATGATGTAAAGCGAGTTCACCCCGCTCTGCTCCCGAGGACTGAAGACAGACATCCCCTCCCGGGTCTCTCCCACCTTTTACTGCATTTAGAGGTGGTTTTGCCACTATAATTGCACAGCTCTGCTGCTGCCCATTCCTCTGCTGGCCCTAACTGACCCTCCAGCACATTTCTGGGAGCATCAAGCAACTGAAGCTGCTGTTGCCTCAGTGCCATCAGTGTGAGTTCTCCAACGCCGTGTTTGAGATATTTTTACAGGACTGTGGTTTTAACAAGAGCAACATTTCCAGATACAAGGTAACCATCCCTATGTTCTTAAAATCCCTGTATCACCTATATTATTATTACACTAATGAACATGTTGTTTTAGACAGACCTGGAAAAAAAATGGCAAACAGGTGTCTGTGACAGCTTACAACGGGATTTCAAAACCCACAACCCCGGCTGAGTGCACTGGGGACCATGGCTGGGCAGGTGCTGCCCCGCCAGCCTCCTGGGAAGTCCAAGAACCTTCCCTACTTGCAGACACGGAGACTCCAGGAGCCATCGCAGGGAAGCCAAACTAGAGCGTGCTGCCCTGCCTGGGTGGGTGGTGAGACTGCCCGCGCTATAACTCCATCGGGATTCCTGCTGCTCTCCTGGTCACCGGCTCCATGTTATCACCCCCCAGCGGGATTCCCTCTTCTCTCCTGGTCACCTGCTCCGGCTCCTCAGCAACAAAATGGCAGCGGAGACGCCTGGGCAGATAAATTTTATAGAAGTTGAGGATAGATTTTGATCATGATTTTAATACAGTGGATGACATGTAAATACATGATGGAACTGCAGACTTCACAATGCAACTTGAAACAGCAGGCTCCCGTTTCCCAAGCTTTCTTCTTGCTATTTCAGAATCACTCTCTTTTCTGCAGCTGCAGACTCCTTGCACTGATATCAGTGACAACTGTATCTGCATATATAAAACCCCTCAGTTTTGCCTTTACTTTCAGATTCAATCCTTACACATTTCCAATTAAAATAATGATGCATTTATGCATCTCATTAGAAGACCCAACAAATATAAAACTCATGTGAGTTATAAAAGTCACTCATCTAAAAACATTTAAGCAGAACATTCAAAACATCAAGCATGCACTTTTAAAATGGTAAGTACAAATTTTAATTTATAATCAAAGAAAATAAAATATCTTTTATATTTATATTTTTCACTGCCTGCTTGGCCCAAGAAAGATCAATAAGACCAATACACCCTCATTAAGCTTTTTTTTTTTTAAATAATGTATGGCTGCAGAGCCCCTAAGGTATATTGTTTTCAACATTCCACAAGATGCATTTCCAAGACCGCAGCAACACTGAAATGCACTGAGTTATTAAATTACCTCTTGATGAACCATTCCAACCTGAGCTTGAAGGCTGGAAAAATACTGCTGTTCTCTGAGCGGCTCAAATACTATTTTTTTTTTTTTTTTTTGAAAAAAAAGAACCTTCTGATGAGACACAATAGTAGTAGACAGCACATGCAGAATTATTACATTATCCTAATTGCTTTTAGTTAGAAATGTGCAGCTCCTGATAGAGAGATCTGAACCAGGCACACACTGTGGACACTCAGCTGCTTTCAGCCCTGTACCAGAAGTCTCTGTCACTGATATAAAACCATCAGTTTCCTAAGTGCAGCCTGAAGACCTGCCTGCCTAAGTCCTCTTACTCTTGCTGTCAAATAACACAAAGATAAGACGCTAAAGAAGAATTTTGCTTTGCACTCCGCAGCTGCATGTTCCATGTGTTAAATGACCTGAATGAACAGTATTTTGGGAACACTCATTTAGCCTAGTTACGATCTCTGCACAGACAGCTGTTCTTCTAATTCAAATATAATGTCTGAAATTTTTGCAATTTTTGTGCAAGGGTCAAAACAGAATGGTACCATTTTATTTCCACTTTGTACATCTTGTACAGAGATCTAAAAGACTACAAAAAGGGCAAAGCAGTGGGAAATCACAGAATCATCATGGTTGGAAAAGACCTTCAAGTTCATCAAGTCCAAAATCTGTCTCATCCTAAGCTATTAAAATCCTGAAAAGAAAATTGAGCAAGCAGTTTTGTGCAGTTACATTCTAATTTTACACTATTTACATAAGGAATAGTTAAATAGGTGCATATCTTACCACAAGAAATCTTTAAACCGACAGTCTTTGATTTTGCCAGTGCCAAAAGATCACTATTTTAATTAAAAAGAAACCATCGCTGCAATTTTGAGTTATAATGTTTGTATGTACATGCAACTTTTTGGATGTATAGCAACTTCACGTGCTCATTAATAACAATTACTCTATGCAGTGCGAAGAGCAGAATATAAATTCTTAAGCAGTAAATAATGTATATATTAAAATTGCTTTTTGATTTTCATATTATATGAATTAAAAATGTATTCTAAATATTTAATGACAATAACATCATTCTTTAGCCCACTTTTGTTTTTTTTAGCCTACCTAGGGTTATCATATACCTTATCAGAAGGATCTGTGCAGTATTTTTACATGATGCAGCGTGTTGAAACAATTCAGCACCCTCTACTAGGACTTAATGAGATAGATCATGCCAAGTAGTTGGATGGCTACCGAGATTATACAAATTAGAAACAGTTCTTCCTCCTAGCTTTGTCCAAGATGAGTAATGATACTATGCAAATACAATTACTTAAACAAGCACAGTTCCCAAAACTCCGAACAAATTTCATGCTGTAATGACCCATTTTCCAACTACTGCTGTTAAAACATTTACCTCTCGGTTTGGAGCAATGACAGCGCAGCATCCCAGTGCTCCGGCTGCACCACTGTTGACCTTGCAACTGGAAAATCACAACTACAGCATGTAGATATATAGAAGACCGTTTTTTTCAGGTGTTTGTAGGTACCACAAGGGATGAAGATTGTCATACACGGCAGCTTTACTGCTGCTAATATGGCCTACACCAGAGGCCACACACCATACACCAGAGCTATACGTTTGCCATTCGGGTCTAGCTTTCAGTGTAGCTAAAGCTTAAATAACAAACCTATATAAAATGCAAGAGAAATATAGTTTTAAAGTTCTGGTGGACATTTCAGTCATTCAGGTTGTACTGAACGTTAATTCAATCAAACTGACACTCAAATTCAATTGATTTCAGTTTCACTAAATGTCAGTCCAGCTTTTTTACTCTTCTCTGTTGGTCACCCGGATATTTCCCAGTGTATATGTTTTGTTTAAGTCTCACTCCTAAGTTAGCTGACAAAGTAAAATCATATCTATGTATATTTTTTAAAAAGGTGTAAACTATTTTAGCATTTAAATCACATTTATAAGTACAGTACCTCACTGTAATCAGTAAAAACACCTGAAACCGGAAAGCAAACGCAAGTGGTTGGGCTAATTTCTGCATTGCCCTGCTCTGCGAGATATATATATGTATGTGTGTGTGTGTGTGTGTGTGTGTGTGTGTGTGTGTGTGTATATATACATATATATATATATATCATATATGGTATATATATATATTTATGGTATATATATATATACCATAAATTTAAAGGTCACCTAGATTCGGTCTTTAGTGTGTTTTTTAACCTGTAGATGAGCCACTCACTGCTGCAAAAGACACACAGTGGATAACCTTTGTCCTGTAAGCGTCAATTGATCCCAATATCCTTAAAGCTTTGTCTTTTTTAGGCCATATAGCCTTATTTTGTATTGCACTTTGCTTCTGCCTATGAATATTCCACGTAAACAAGGTCATCTTTACCACCAAGGCCAAAAAATAGGCCAATTCCCCCAAGATGATATCATTATTCTCAAATTCTTCACTGACTAATACTCCCACTATCCCTTCATTATTCTTAGGAGGAAAATTTTAAAGCATAGCTCCTTCCAGTGCAGGATTTTGTTCACTTTAATAATTACTGTGTTAATTAATTTATTGTTACTACTTCCCTCGTTTTCTATTTCTGGTTAAATTATTGTCTGCTTGTTATTGTCTACTGGGACCTCCAAAGGGCCAGTGTGATCTGGTGGCCTAACCACAGGAACAGGGCCCAGGACCTGCAGGGCCTCCTTCCAGGCCCATCGGGGAGCCATGAGTAATATGTGAGCAACGCCACCAAAACCAACCAGACTAGCCAAGGGAGCACTGACACATCTGCCTATGGCCTCATCCTTCACTCGCTTGCATCAATGGCAAAACTGCTGCTGATACCTACATGGGATCAAAGAACTGTTCAAACAAGTTGTTTTCTAGGCAGAGAGATGCCAGCTGGTAACACCAGCATGCAATGTGTTTCTATCCTTACTGAACTCCTGTAGCAACACTCAGAGACCTCCTCTGGTAGATATTAGTGTGAAAAATTGTGATGTATCTTCTCCTCAGCAACTAATTCATCCTATTTTTGGCATGATTGTCTTGAAGAACATTCTGTGGCTTCTCTTTCAATTGCCTTTTGTTTTTCCAACATAGTGGGAGACCAAGATGCTTTCCCATTCTTTCTTAGTTAATTTAAATATTACATTACCATAAATTATCTCTTCAATTGTCTTCAGCACCTGGAAAGCATTTGACTTTCCCCTTTAATTTCATAGTACTCTTCATTTCCACCCAATAAACCAGTGCCTCAGCAACAGAAGACATGAAATGGAAACACGCTTCCTTTTGGAGGTCACCTTTCTCTACACAGATCTTGTCAGAAGTAGCAATCTGATAGCTGCATTCCTTACAACCTCCCATTTAACAGCACGTATCAACACCTCAATGCAAATGCAAATCAGAAGTGGCTATAACAGACTATACAATGTAATGCAAATTTATTAGAGCAAACTATAGACAGTGTAATTTGAGGAATCAGTGAGTTAACAGCTGCTCTGATAAAAACAGACATGGGCTTTCTGGCCATGACACGTAACCCAAGCTTTGCCTTCATTTCTCAATGGATCAACGTATGTTGGTTAATTTTAATTTTTTTCCAGTAACATTCTCAGTTGTGCTATCACATTCTCCTATCATCCACGACAGTTCATTAAACTCAAAATCCACTGTTTTTTAATATTTTATGTGCTGGAGGATTTTTCACTGTATCTATACACATATGTCACAGTGTAAATACACTCACAGTGGTAATTCTCTGGTCCTTTGAATTTAATTATGAAGTTTCCATTCATTTCAACGAAGCCAGGATATCAGACAGACTGTGAAGCCTGGGATGGATCAAGAGCAGCTGAATTTCAGATAGGTAGGGATTTGACCTCCGCACCTCACATCTCCCTAAGTATAAACAGATTTAAATCTGTTCCCTCAACTGACGCCAGTTCATACCTAGGATGGAGGCCGTAGCCTTTACCATCAATAAACCAATTACGCAGAAGACATCCTTTGATCACACCGGGTGTGTGAGGGGATACGTAACTCCCTCTGGGACCATAAGCAGCGCTGGCTCCTCAAGCCCACCGCGACTCACAGAGCTGCAGTCCATTCACAGCCCCCTTCCTGCAGGTGGTTACAGCCTGCACGTCAGGGCTTAACAGTCTCCTCCTTTAACCAACTGACACGGGAATTTATCTTCTCACTCATGGCATTCAAACATATTATTGCTCCTATCCTTTCATATCTAAATATATACTAAGGGTCAGCGTATTCATTTCAGTAGTCAGTGACCAGAAGTTTCCAGGGAAGTATCGCAAATATATGCCCAAACAAATCGTATTTTCTATTTTTATTAAAAATATGATTTAGCAGGAAATTCAAAAACACCTCTGTAATAGGGCATCTTTTTTTTAAATTGTCATATGCAGAAACAATTACAATTCTAATCTCAAGGCTGGGTAACTTATGAAGTGGCTTTAACCACTATCTTTTTCAGATTAAACAAATTAATTTTTCAGGTTAAACTGTAAAAAAGAGCATTAAGGCCACAAACAGCAGAGTGCATGGACCATTTAAGTGCACTAGCAGGACATAAATATAATTACACAAAAGCAATCAGAAGATAACAGACTCCAATCTGTCTGCAGAGGGGACCTGCAATCAAACAAACGGACTGCGTTTCTACCTGTATCATCTCACCAAATGCACTTGGGGAGAGTTTCGCTGCGATGCCTGTCACGCTCTCCGTAACCCGGTGTGTTAGAAGTTGAAGGTACTAAAAACCCAGGTGTGCAAAAGCTATGAAACACTTCTACCTCTACCGTTATCCACTGTATTACACGATCATCTACATTTTCAGGTGCTGCCTATGCGTAAAAAACATACACGGATCTCAGCAAGTTATTTTTTTCCTAGAGAAATAAAGAGACTATAAGAAAACAGACACTGTCATTGTACAGTATTTCATACAGGATGGGTACCGTTAGTTGTCTTTTCTGTCCTGAATATTAGTTACAATAGTCCTGGACAGAAAAATATCTTTTAACAAAGACCTAAGCACATTTAGTGTAAATAAAGATGCATTCAGTGCTGTAAAAACAGCTTGCTTTCAGCAGGAGAGTTTATTAGCGTGTCAGGAGATGAAATAAAGTGCCCTCCAAAGCCTGCGTTCCTTGGCTTCCCTGTGCGGGGCAAGGAGCAGACGGGAGTCCTGAAGGAAGGAGAGCAGCCTCTGCCCCAGACTGCAGCTCCCTGCTCCCCAGGAGCTGCACGGGGCCAGCAGGGAGCTCGCGGGGAAGGCAAGGGGCCTGCCCAGGCCTTGTCCTCCAAAAGGAAAGAAAGGTGCTCGGGGGAAGAAGCAACTTTAAGGGCACCTCCAAGCAGAATCCAGATACGTGACGGCCGAGGGCAGATGCGCAGACCTGTGCCCATGTGAGCCCAGCGTGCTTCTGTTTGCTCGCGCCGTGCACCGGAGGGTGTGAACACCAAACAGAGGGGCACCATGCTCAATTAATCTTTCTGGAGGTAAAATTTTCAGTTACTTCTGATGAATGCTAGAAAGACTGCAAAAGCAGTATTTTTAAGATAAGCTCACACAAAAATTGTTCTATCTCAGGTCAGATTTGATATCAGGCTTAAGCATATATATGCTTATATATACACACACACACATTCCTGACAGTGACTGGAACTTTCTGAGTTTTTTTTCAGGCTGCCCAAATGTTATTTTCATTGGTGTTACTTTTGTATGTACATATACATATAATCTACTTTTGCCCCAGTAACACAGATAACCACCTGCAGAAGACTGCGTTAACTGCAGCAAACATGTGGAAGCTGCGCAGCAGCTTTCCGGACCGCACGGACTTTCTCTGAGCAGAGGCTGCGTGCGTGAGCGCTGCCCACCTGCATGGAGCTCCTTGGGAACAGCCAGATAGGGCCACTACAGTAGTCCCAATTTGCTTTCAGCGCTGGTTTCTGCCATGCTGCCGGACAAGGCGAACACAAGCAAGTGCTGTCAGAAAGCAGCTTCTCCCTCATTTTTTTTTTTCTACCTAACTAAAGCTTCGCCAACAGCTCCGTTTCAAAGCGACGCCTAGGCCGAGCATCCCCAGAGCTCCCCGCCGCTTGCACCTGCCCCGGCGTCGCGAGCGCCGTGTCCCAGGGCAGGGGCCGGCGGCCCCGTCCCGCCGCGGCGCCGCTCACCTGCGTCCTCCTCCTCCAGGGAGTTCATGCACGGGAAGTAGACGGCGAGCGCCTCGAAGGAGGCCGAGAGGCTGCTGCGGCTCTGCGAGCGCTGCATGCTGCGCCCGCCGCCCGCCGTCTGCCGGCCCATCTTGGCCGAGCGGCAGCCGCCCTTGGCGC
>VZSV01000007.1:5226696-5237626 GCA_013398735.1 Nothocercus julius
GCGCTTCCTCTGGCCCGGCTGCTGCGCGGGGCTCCGCAGCCCGGATGGCAGCGCTGCCCTCCCGCGCTGCCCGTCCTAACGCGGGCGGCGGGGATGGAACCCACGGTCGCTCCGTCTGCAGGGCGAAAAAGTGATTTCTGTGTATCCGCGTGTACTTCTTCCCAGTGCCTTCGCTGGGCAGGTTAATGACTACGAACGGATCTCTTCCAAGTGACTACTGTTACGAAAAATGAAAGTACGTGGCTCCATTTTATCATTACTTTTCTAAAATCCTGGATTTTTATACCAGTTTCAGCCCAGTAACTGCTTACTTAGATCCATAATTTAGTCTGAAAAGGAACATTTTTCTGTTTTTCTCTTAGTCCCCTAAAACATATTCTGTTACTACAACATATTGGAAATTCAGCAATGATAAACAAAAGGAAACAACAGACTCCTCACTATACTTAATTGCAATCACGGCTGACAGCAAGTTTTAC
This sequence comes from Nothocercus julius, assembly GCA_013398735.1. Taxonomy (NCBI): domain Eukaryota; kingdom Metazoa; phylum Chordata; class Aves; order Tinamiformes; family Tinamidae; genus Nothocercus; species Nothocercus julius. Next base: position 5,227,176 of record VZSV01000007.1, read on the forward strand.
ATACACAATATTTCAAGGCTATTAGAATCTAGCATTGCTAATAAAACATGCTGCATGTGACAGCACAGAAACTTGTTTTGGAACAAGATGAATCCTACTCTCCGAGCTACAGATGAAGTCCACAGTGACTTCTCTATACTTACGCACTTAACTTTTAGATGTCTAATAAAGGTCCTATTCCAAAATGTATATTTAGTTATCGTTCCACACGAGTTTTTGTTCCTCCAGTTGCATGGCAAAGGCTGAGACGCCTTTCAGGGCCTGTGACTGTGAAGAAGGGACATAGATGGACAGACACCCGCTGTGTCCGCACGCAGGGACCCTGGCAGGCCCATGAGCTGCTCAGGAAAAGTTACTAGATGTAAAACAATAAGCTCTAAAATAAATAATGATGATGGTGTTACTACAACCTCTGATGCACAATTATCAATCCGCCTCTAACATACAATTATCACAAAATGGGGGAAAAAAAAGTTCAAGTAATCATTAAAAGTAACTGTTAAAGATATTTTCTGAAGACCTGGCGAGTTTAGAATGTTTTATCCATAAAAATTTAAGCAGACAAAATAACTTCCATATTTTTAAGGAAGGTAAGGCACGGCAGAAAGTAAATGTCTGTGGCTTGGTTTATTTTAAAATCCGCTCAAGACCACTTCTGGGAAGTGGAATGCATAAAAGCAGTTAATATTCACTACTAGTGACTTTCTTAAAAAAAAGATAAAAAGAATAAAAATGAAAAATATGCCGGGGAGACAGTAAAAAGCAAAATAATGGTTGGCTGGACAATTTACAAGGTATCTACAGAACTGCAGGCAGACTATAAAATACATATTCAAAGAAGAGCAGCTGATCTGCCACACTTGTTTAATGTGCTTTCACTGCTCTCTGAAAATACCCTTTTGGGAAGCACTCCTTTCCGAGTACCTCCCTCCCTAGGAGCACTCGCACCGTCTTTCCCAGATGAGATGCTGAGCGCGGCCTCTGGCTCCAGCTAAACTCTGATCCCAGCAGAAGGTGGAATCGTGTGACGTCCTGCAGGCTGCTGCTGGCCAGTGCCGCAGTCAAGGTGACATGTGGCACCTCTGCTGAGCCCCCAAGGCCATGCAGTGCTGCCACCGGCCTCGACCGGCCCGGCTACTTCAGAATTTAACAAGAAATAGGAGCCACAGCGTGACATTAAAATCAACCTTCTTGGCATGCATGCCAAGAGCAATTATATTTTAATCCCAATAATATTTAAGTGGTACTGTATTAATACAGTACCACTGTACTGAATATGACTACTGAATATGTTTAACAAGACTAAAGTGATGTTTGCTAATACACAGTATGTAAACAAAGCATTAATATCATTGCGTGTCTCGACCCTGTATGTGCGGGGAGGTTGGACTAGATGATCTCTAGATGATCTGTACAGGTTCCTTCCAATCTGAATGATTCTATGATTCTATGATTGATAAAAGCAGCTTCTAACATGAAAGTAGTTGAAATATTCCAGAATCTGTATAGAGGCAATTCTAAATTATCCCAAATTATTACTGTTGGTATACTACCAGGTATCTATTCAGCAAATCTGTGACAAAGCACCAAATTACAATCCTACCCCAAAACCCTTAATAAGCTTATCTCTTCCGAACTTCTTTCTTTAAAGTTTCAAAGAAAATAACAAAAACAAAGACAATGGCCTGAGATAAGGTAGTGAGAAATTGTCAATATTCTATATGGGATCTGGGGATCTGTCAGTGGGCAGTAGATAAGGATGGCGTTATACATACAACTGGCTGGCTGTACACATGCCGTGGTTGCAGAAACAAGGGGTACTACCCTGACAGTGACAACTCCTCCTGCCTCTCCTATCCAGTTGTTTTGCTGGATTTTTTTTTTTTTATTTTAACTGCTCCTCATTGACCAGTGTAACCAGTCTCAAGTGAGAAAAATTCCTTTTATAGGAACTGCATCAAAACTCAATGCTAAGTATCAAGACAAAACATGAAACTTCAAGCTATCATATTTAACATTTTCTAATAGTTTGCTGAAAGAACACTGCATTGTGAGAATTCAGGTCAAACAGAATAAGGCCAAACAACAGCTATCAATGTTATCTACTATCCCAGGGCAATTCTACTTGTAGAGTAGGGTATATCATCAAATAGCTTCATGGCTCGTCTGCTAATCTAGCAATGCAATGGGATTCCACGTTTCATATATGAATCCTTCTCTTTTTTAAAAAAATATACAGATATAGTATACAGAGCAATGAAGCACAATAAAAAAAATCTGGAAAATTATTCTCTACCTCTTACCATCTTTACACCATGACTGGGTGTATTTCCCCAAGTATGTTCCAACCAAGCACCAGTGATTAGACTTTAAACAGGGATACTTACATAAAATAATAATTTGATGATCCCTTCACGAAAACATATCCTTTTTTTTTTTTTTTCTGTAAAGAAAAATATTTCTCTTTACTTCCCCTGTGCATATTTTGGAAAGGGCTCTCCAGTGGAAGCACTATGGAAAGCTGATGTAAAGTTCCTGTACACTCCCTTTTAAAATTGGCCACAAAAGGCATCAGGAAATGGGACTGCCCAGAAAAGGAGTCACCTGGAGAAGGTTCCAGCACACGTCTCTGGAATATGTCCAGGGGTACAATCAGGAAAGGGAAAACTGATCAGATAGGTAGAATTCGCAGGGTTTTTTAATGAGCATTATATTTCTTTTCACCATTTCACATCATGGTAAATGATTAGTAGACCCCCTCTCCTCTCCCCAGAGAAGCCATGAGCAAATCTCTGTTGTTACGGGTACTTCAGGGGAGACTGACCTCAGGTTTCTCAGACCATCTCTGCTTGCCCCTTTCTTTACCACCTCTCATGCTCTCCTGTTGATCATCACTTAACAGATTTATTTTGCTCACTGGAAAAAAGACTGCTTTTTGATCATGGCTGTCTTTGGAAAAGACAGTGCAACTGCTTAGCTTTCTAAAGATATAAATTATCTTTAACTCACACTATGCCTAATATTAGGCATAAGATTTTACAAGTATAATTCAAAGTCTTCAACCACCTTCCATCCACTGGCTTCAACATATAAGAAAAATCTTGCGGAATGTGTTCAACACAAGAAGGATGAATGGCTCCCTACCAGAACACAGGACAGTCCTCCGCATTTCCCATGAGATGTAATCCACCAATCTATGTTTTATTTAACTGAGTTTTGGCCTCTTCTCATTATACATTCAGCCTTCACTAAGCTGAGGCAGAGAGCACGCTTAAAAGAAAAGAAACACACAGTAAGTGTCATCAAAGCTCTCAGAAAATGAGTTAACCAAATTATTCCCCCCATACACACACACCTGGAAAAAATTTGGAAACTCGACTTTTATCTAATTTTAGGAAGGTAGAAAAAGGAAAACAAAGCGCAGTATTAATTGGAGGAAATGTTATTCTCCAAATAAACTGTTTTTCGAAAAATTTCCTGTAACCTGTCCATGTTAAGTAACACTGGGATATAAGACTGCAAATATTATTGAAAATAAACTTAATTTTCTTTTTTTTTTTTTTTTTTTGTTCACAAAGAGCTAAAGCAATACACTGAAAAGATCACTAAAATATTGCCAAGTCAGTGTAAAACATTGTATATGTAGTCTGATCTTAAGAGTATGTGTTGTGAACCACAACACTCCGTATTTCTCTTTTGGACTTAGCCTGAAGAAAGCCTTGCCAGAAACACTTTTACAGCCCATGATGGAACACCAATAAAAGAACACGAGACTTCCGAGGAAGTTCTTATATATACAGCTACATCACTTGGCTGGATAGTATGCGAGTCGTGTTTGTTGATACGTCACTTGGTTGATAGGACTTGGCAAAGGGTTGAACCTGCCACCTATTTAGTGCCTACACTTCAATTTGCCTGTCGGTCATTCAGCTTTGTTCTTTCTACCTGTTTGAGCAAAATCAGCAGCCAGTCAATCCCCTTGCCCAACCTCCTGTGTCCATCTGTTTTCTTGAATTTTATTTTTTGCATTTTCTGAGTATTCATAATGAAGCAAATACATAAAAAGTAGATGCACTTCTGCTTCTGCTTAAGTGACAACAGCAGATTCTTCCCATCTCCTCATTCTTTTGGCATTTTCTGTTGTAAGCTCAACTCCATCCCCAGTATCCGTCTAGGTGTACAGTACGGATCTCTACCAAAATAGCTATGGTGACCAGATGCACACAGCTTCCTTGACCCACACAGCTGTTCTGGAAGCATCCTCTAGTTGTTAGTGCAAATGTAGTTATATCAGAAAAGAGTACTTTATTAAAATTGCTTGTTTTGCATGCCCAAATTAGGACTCATTTGCTGGTACTGAGTTCCAGTATTCCTGCAATGGAAACGTGCTTCTGCTGTTCATACCGTCCTAGCTGCCTGTGGCAGTTCAATTCTAATGGTAAGTAATTTACCCTTGGTAGGAATCATCTCAAAGTTTTGATTTACACCTTTTCAGAAGGTACAAAATATGCTTTGAAGAGATGAAAGCAATGTCCTCATTATGTCTCTCCTGAACACACACAGGTTTCAATGTTTGAAAGTGAAATTTAGAAATTTTAACATTTAAAAAAATGTTTTAAAAGGTAGAGACATAGAGACAAAAAAGCAGTATCATTTTTCTTTCTCGAAAGGAAATTTGGTAAGATGTTTTCCAATCTACAGCAGTACTTCTTAAAAAACTTAACAGGATTGCTTTTCCTGTAGGTGTCATTGCACTTTTTTTTCCTTAATATCTTCCTTAATGTAAATGAAGATTTGTTTTAAAGAAAAAAGCTCTTTCTCAATGCTACTCTTAGTCATATTTGGAAGTTACTTGTTCTTATTTAAATAAAATATCTTTACCTTTCCTCTCTAATATTCATGATAAAGCCACAAAAACCAGCTAAAGTCATTCCCTTTCTAAATAACATGTGGAGTTGTTAACAGCCTGGCATGCAGTGCTGCAATGGCGCTAGCTCAGAGGTAGCTAAGAGGTCAGAACTGGAGTGTAAAACCTTAAAGCTGCCTATTTTTATTTTGATGAAAATAATTTCACACCTTCAGGATCACAAGACAATCTACAAACCACAAGGTGTTCTAGAAAATGTATTATTGCATAATACTTAATTGGGGTGAGAAATAAGGAGCAAGGAAATGAGAATTTACACGCTCCTTTTAAGGTAGGAGGGTTTTTGAGAAAGAAAACCACAGGAAACAATATTAAGCTGTATAAAAACTTTTTCTTTGTTGTTTAAATGCATACATGGGAACTCTCTGTTCCCTCCATTTGGATGCTAAGCCACCCTTTTTGCCTCTGAGAAGGGAAATCCACACAGAGTAACTTTGTAACTCACCAGATCCCTTAGCTTAAAAACAAACTGCAGGTATTCACATATAGTCCCAAATATTATTATTTCAGCTACTCGTGTACTCCACTAGAGGTTTTCAAAATATCTTAGATGAGGACAATATAATTGAATTTAGTTTCTGAAACCATGTCTTCACGAAACATGATTTATTTTGCTCTGTAATTCAGTCTTCAGTACCGAATGCCAAAAACAGTACAGAAATATTGGCACTTTGGAAGCCTGTGGTGCACGCTGCACTGCACAATAAATACAGAGTTAATGTCCCTGTGTCGATGCAGAAACCCACCACTGTTACTTAAAAAGATATACTGTTGTAAAGAACTTTTTGGTCTTTTAAGATGGTATTTTTCCAGAAAAGAAATAAATACAAGATTGTAATGAATTATTTTTGCAGACAATACATGAAATGATATATGAACACAACAATACGGAAAGTAAAATACCTATCTGCCATACGCTGCTCTCTGGCCTCTGCACTTAAGCTGTGTAATGCCTAGAGAGCCCACAGTTTGCTGAGGGCACTGCTGCTAACATGCCGGTCTGGCTGGATGTACATTTCCCATACTCGAGCATTTCTTTACCGTCGAGCAGTGAAAGCTTTGAGAGTCCAAATGTCAGCATTTTAAAGAGACATCTGTCTTCAAGTCTGTATCCTAAATTTGACCTACCTGTAGGCTATTGTAGACTAAATAAGGATGGTTCTGCAAAGTCCTGTGAATAATAGGTTGTCTGTTTTTACAGCATAGACTGCATTTACTGGCAACACTACATCTACTGGCAACACTACATTTACTGGCACTACATGCCACCACCATGTGCATTATTCCAGCGCAGAGCAATCAAGCAGGGAGTTTCTGATGCCTCCTCTGCTATGTAGAGCCTTGCAGTGTCTGCCCACATCTATTAATCCCTTGCAAAGCATCTATTAATCAAATTGTCAGGGGTGTCTCCACTGTGTAAGTCAAGGGTAACCAGTTCCAACCACACCAAGGGCTCAGACTCTGCCAACCCAACTTCCACCTAAATCCTTCTGGATAACACACTAGATGGAACCTTTGGATCTAGAAAGTGCAAGAACTTCATTGGAAGATAGGTCTGTTTAATGAGGTCATTAATCTCCAAAGATCTCCCTGTGGTTGCAAAAATACGTGGTATGAATATTTCAAAGCCTTAACAAAAGTCTTAATCACACAGAAGGACTGTGTTTGGGTGAATTGACCTACAGATGATTCAATTCACTAGTAAACACCTTAATTTTAACAGTCATCTCTAAACTCAAAGACTACAGAACTACAGTCTGACTTGATTTACACTGGGATTCACCCAAAAAGAATGAGAAAAAAATTGCTCTCAAGAAAAATTATAAAAGAACCAGAGGGAAGAAATATATTTTTATCTACTGATGTCATATTCAACTGACAAAATCACATTTTTTTTTTTTTATTTTTACAGATTTTCAAACTTTGTCTTTCCTGAGGAGGAATGTGTGCTGTTGTCATTACACTGCTCTCATTTCCATGGTATTTAAGTTAAAGCAGTGTCTCTTAAGCCACGATCACACAATTACATACATCCCCAAAACCCCAATGTTGATGAAAAACAATTTTATTTCACTCTGTAATTAATTTTATTTGTATAATCTACATCTATACATCTGTGCCAGTAAACACAATACTGAAGTATATTCTGAGTCACTGGAACTAGTTAGTTCTTGCCAATATATTGCTATAGACTCCCTAGCACTATCAGCCTGACTTCCTAGCACTTCCAAAAGTCCAGGCTCAGAAGTCAAAATGGGCCAAGAAACGCTTCCAAAAGCCCACTTTAGTGGGTAAGAGAGTTTAATAGTACAGACATGGGTAATTCTTTGCCAACTGGACTCGTCGACAAAGAACAACCCTGTGCATTTTAATTTCCTCAGACCCACTGGTACTATGGATTTAAAACTGCCAGGCAGGAATTTGACTGTAGGTACAAAACATGAAGTTAGCTTGCCAGACAGCCTGTGTGCCTTCAATCTCAGTATTACAGTAACTCTGGAGCAAAGTAAGCTGTTTGAAAACCATATAGCCATGAGTTCCAATAGGAGTTAAAACAAAATAACTGAAGCTTTAAATGGTGGGTATAACCTGTAACTCTTGGAAAGTTTTCACACTTTGCATGTGGCTGAGTGACCATTGGAGGGTTTAAGGTTTGGCCAAAAAGGGGCATTGTCAGTAAATTCATCCCTCACTAAAACATCCTGCTCCATGTAAAAGCTCCAACTAAAAGTTGTTCCTGTTGAAAACATTGTTGCAGCCTTCAGCTGGAAGAACTAATACACTGTCACTTTCTCAAACACACGGCTACTCAACAGATATTGGCATGAATGTCTCTTCAAACATCTTTACTTATTTTAAAGGTCACACTATACAATGCGAAGAACACAAATGTTATGTAGATTTGAGAAAGTCCCACCAAAGAATCTAAATTCTATTCAAAATAGCAGTTTAAGGTTAAGATTTCATGTTGTTTACACAGAAATGCTACCTAATTTTTTTGTACACATTTTTACAGTTTCCAAAGATGCAGTGACCTCTTATATACACAGGACAGAATGACATAAAAGGCAAGACTGGGAATCTGTCCACAATTTCATATTTAGAGACTGATGGTAATACAGAGCTGCAAAAGGCCATAGACTATTATTCTATTACTACTAGTGCTAGTTAATACAGATTAAGGATCATGTGTGCAACTCATGTAAATCTGGCCCCATGCATGGGGTGTGTTGGCTCCTGCAAAATTTTGATCTACTTCTAGGTACAGTGGAATATAGGAAATAAAGTTTTCTTTTATATCTGTGCAACCACAAATGCCTAAAAATAGTTTAGAAGGGTGTCATAAAGGTCTAGTAGGCTGCAATTTGCAATAAGCCACCATGAAAACATTTAAAACATTTATATATCATACTGCTCTATATTTTCTTATATCCACATTCTTGTTTAAATTGCAGCTTTTCTTTTCAAACACGTTAAATTCCAGATCTAAATTCTTAGCACAATAAATAGCCCAAATCAGGTAGAATAGCTGCATTTTCTTTTTTTTTTTTTTCTACCTTAACCTGCATAGAAAGCAAATAAAACTATAGTCATCAGTGAATATCATTCCTGGCAAAATTCAAGAATTTTTGACTGCCACTCTGAACCAAATGCAGCAAGCAGAATGTTAAATGGAGAACAACAGTAACTGCAGTACATTTCCCAGACAGCTGGCACATCCAGTAAACTGTTACGTCAGGTTACAGGCTATGACTACCTCTCTGTAACTTAGTTAAAAGTACCAGCAAATCACGTAATCAGATTGCACATTGCCCAACAGTGAGGACATAGAAAACACTCGTCAAGTGTAAGCTCTCGGAAGAGTGTTTAGTGACTGCGATGCTGTTTCCATACAGGGCTGGAAACGTCTCTTTCAAAGCCCTCCATGGCTCGTGAGCTGACTCAAGCCTGCTGGGAAGACTGAAGTTTCGGGGTGCCAGGATGAGCTGTTTCCAGTGCCACTCTTACATCAATATGCAACTCCTCTCTTGGACATTTACAGTTTAAAATTGCTACACAAATATAGCTGGCAATGCAAACACATAATACACATAATACACATAGTACTTTTTAGACTGCAGTTTGCTAAAAAACATTAATGGAAAGTCACGAGGTCCTAAGCCTCTAAACTCTGACTGATTCTCCGGGAGACTGGGAGTGCAAAAGAAGACGCCTAGAAGTTGCTTTCCTTCAGCTACCTAAACAGTCCTAAGTGCTCTGAAAATGAGAGCACAGCTCGTACACGTGTTCATGCCCATGGTCCACATAATCCACAGAAACAACAAATTCCTGCACTGAACTGACTTCCAAAACTCCCTGAGATATATGGCTCAATATCTTCCAGGTGTAATTTACACTTTTACTTGAAGTGTAAATGAATGAAAAATAGATGAGTTTGCTGCACTTCACCTTTGCATCATCAAGTCTCTTGTTCATGTGAGCAAGGGTCTGTGAATAATTTTCACACTTGTTTTTTTTTTTTGCACTTTGATTTATTTTCCTAGGGTTATGTTTTGTTTTCTGTTCTACTGTTTCAAAATATCGGTCCTTTAGCTTCATCTGGCTGCCTTCTGTTGTCTCATCTAGCCACGTCTTTGGGCCTTCATTTTAAAGGCACTGTACAAAGTGGAGCCTTTTCTCCAAACAGTAGTCTCAAAGATAAGGCATGGCAGATCAAAATCACAGGCTGCAGAACAGAAAATCGTATCAAAGTCTCAGTAAGACAAGACCAGACTTCTTTCCATCTGAATAACTGCTATCAGCTTCCAATTTTCAAATGCAATAGCAGTAACATCCTCCTAATCTTTGCATAGCTGCATATATCAATTTCCATTTCTCGAGTATGAATTCAGATCTGCTTACTGAAGTGAGGAATATCATTTCTTTAATAGAAGGAAAAGTGAAATGCATGCATTTCTTTGTATGCTTGTATCAATTTGCTACAAATTGTAAATAAATAAATAAAAATAAACTCAATAATTCTAGTTCATAATGGACTACTTATATGTGCAAAATCCAATAATTGTGTGCTTTTTCAAGGTCATGGCAGTCCCTATAGCTAGTGGTAAGTGACTCATCTGAACAGGTCGTGCTCTGTGCCACCCTGAGTTAACACAGCACAGTGGAGCTGCTACTCTAGCCCAGCTTGGGTAACAGAAAATGCATCAGTGCTTGTTTTGGCCAGATGTAACAGTTTTGCAGAAAATTTCACTTGTTTGTCTGGAGTCAGTTCAGGTATTTGTGACAGTGAAGTGTCGTGTGGCACTGGCACACACTGACATACCTACTGACATAACCTGAGGATGGGATTTATCTCCTTTCACTTCAGCAGATTAAAAGTAGGAGTCTTGGTTCAACCAGCTGCCTAAGCTCCCTCTACAGTCACAGGGAAGAAAAACATTGAAACAACTTGACTGTAGCTGACTGCAAAGCCATACTACTGTTACGGCAAATGAATGAATTTTCAGTTCTGCAAAATATAACA
>VZSV01000007.1:5237676-5469113 GCA_013398735.1 Nothocercus julius
AAAACCTATGGACTCAGTTAGTACCTATATAGAGCCAAATAAATAACAGAGCCCAAAACAAGGGATGACAGAATCCAGCATTACTAATACTACTACCAGAGTTCTATCAACAGTGTGCAAGAGCCACTCACACCTTTTTGGACCACGGGACTAGCAGAGTTAAGGCGCATCAGATTTTTACCTGAACGGCCTGCAGGGCAGGGCACTGCATGTCTTGACTGCGCTGTCCCCAAGTCCCCGGGCCAGGGTACAGCCAGATACAATGGGGAGTTGCCTCCCACCTCCCAGACCAGGCTTAGATGCCAAGCTGAGCTGTGACTGCTCCTTTCCAGTATATACACGTGTGTGTCTATTTACACACATTTATATTATAATGGTTTTATAGTCCAGAAAGTATAGGAGTTGCTGACATGGACTGAAAAAAAAGCAACCAGGACCCATCTGTTTGCCAGATCTCAATGTGAAGGTACAACAAATTGGAAATGTCTCTACATATAAACAACATGTTTAAACTAACATTATAAATATAACTCAGTTTTTAATAAAATACATGGTAGTTGCTTCTTCATAAATTTCAGCTGAGTAGTGTGCATGCGTTTTAGAAAGGAGCTGAAAAACTCTCCTTCATGCTTATTTAGGAGGGATCAGTCAGGTATTCGGGGTTCTCGGAACCCTAAAAGTCACAGCAATAATTCTTTGCTTATTCTCCCCCTTCCCTGCTCCTTTTGTTTCTGAAACAAAATAAAATAGATACAGATTTTGTTAATTAAAATTCCTGTTTTTTTTTGCTGTATGAATACTGGCTATTGTTACTTTCTAAAATAATCTTTTGTGGATTTAACAAATGTCAAACTTTCATCAGCATTCTGCACAAGAATTCTGGTTTAGAGAGCTCTCAAAACTCAATTAGAATAGAAGCAACCCACTGATGCAAATGAGTTATTTGAAAACAGTTTTCCTACATCAGCCTGCTATACAGTGCGTCAAAGTTGACTCGCCATAATTTTACTATGTGGGCTTTACTTAATGTTTTAATGTAGTTTAGCTAATAAACCTCTCCTAGTTTTCTCTATATACAGCTATAATTCAGTCCGACCACGTTTTATTATTTTAATATCCTGTTGTTCAGTTTGGGGAATTTGTTCAGATTCACAGCCATTTAGTATATAAATGAGTTCAGCACTGAACACATGAAAAGAGAGGGAACAAGTTGTCTAAGTAGAAGTGTAATGAATGACCATATGAGAACATTTTTCCCTGTGAATACTTAGAGAACGATTTAAATTTGAATTTAAACATTATTTTATACTGCAATGTGACATGTAGCAGAAGGATACAAACTACATAATTAAAGGGTTGTTCAGAAATAAAAAATGGGCCCCTAAATACATGGGGTCAACTCCTGTTTTTTCTAGTATCTGCACAAATATGGAGTCACTCTGTGATCCCCTCTGGATTAACTTTACATTTGAGATTTCGCAGGAGTGTATCAGGTAAGCACAAATCAACTGATACATGCACCTACCTGCTTTAAAATCTTTTATAATTAAATTAGCGTCATGGTTCTTAGAAGATAAGTATTATTAAACAGATTAAAGAAAAATAGCTTAATAAAATGTTAAGCTGTTTAACTGCAGTAATCAAACACAGCTTTGATACAAGTTACTCAGATTTTTACAAAAAGCCAAATAAAACTTACAATGAATGAAGTCTTCAGAGTGAGAAAAAAAAGAGACATTTCTTTAGAGAGCTGAATCTACTTTTTTGAATAGCTCACACATAAACTTCTGGTTTCTAACATCCATATGGTCTGATAATTAGCCTCCTGCTTTCCTTTCCCAAACCAAACATGGGAATAGAAACAAATGCAGAGAAAACATAAGGAAGTAACTAATATCAGGACTAACTAAAATTTTATTTATTTGATGTCCTATCTGTCAGCCCTGCTGGTACTAGTGCTTAAGAAGCTCACATAAGAAAACAAACAAAACAAATATACACACACACATATATATATATATGTATGTATACTTGTTTCTTAATATGTACATATTATACAAATGAAGGAACCTTCGAGTTTCATTGACCAGTAGTTTAGAGTCTTTCTGAGTTACAGGCTTTTGCATTTAATTGATTAATTGCCACTGCTAGGTCCACCACACTTGGATTTGTCTATTTGCTTTTTGAACCATAATACGCATTTGGCCAGTACAATATCCTATAGGATAAGACTCACAGTTTAAACATGCTTTCTGTAAAAAAACTTACTTGCTCTTGTTTGTTTTAGACCCCCTGCCTGATAATTGCATGCAGCAATTCTGCATTGTGAGAATAGTGAATAAATCATTGTGTAGTTCTGCTTTTCTCAGTATTCCTGACCTTGCAGCACCCAGTCATCTCCTTCACTATTTTTTTCCTGAAAAATCTCATTCCATAGTTTTCATCATCACCAACCTTTTTTCCATACTTGCTCTAGCTTTGTGCCTTTTTTGAGGCTGTAATGCATCCAAGATCCATACAGCAAATAACTGTATTTTCCATTCTCCTTTGTTATATTCTTTTCCTAGTAATGGTAACATTTATGTCTGGGGGGAAAAACATAGGACTTGTTGACTATAGAATCAAAACAGAGGCAGGGAAAGTTAAAATGAATTTCAAATTTGAGATGACCTAATAAGAAATAAACTTTTTTTAAACAACAATTTTTTTTAAACAACATGTAAGCTCTAAATGGTGAGGAAAATACCTCTCCTAATTTGGAGGGTTTCAACTTATAAACACCTGTCCTCAGACAGTGGTAAGAGAAAGCAGTGATCAACTCTGTGTGCTTGGACTCGGCGAGCTAGAACTCTTTTAATACGTAACTTTTGAGTCACACTCTAAACTAGCTCTGCAGGACTGGTTGTGCCCTGCAGGACTGGTAGAAAATCCCTTTTGAATTTCAGGTATGCTTAACATAGGCAGAAAAATATAAAACTAGACAATAATTTTCACATCTCATCAATGTCATAGGAAGACATGAAACTACAGAGAAAAAAATGAGGATTTTTTTCTAACTAGGAATTTCTTTGAAAATATGTAAAGTTTTGCTACAGGACGTAGGAAAGAAAGTAGCTAAGATGTTAGCAAAGAGGTAATGAATGCATCAAAAGAATCCAGGAAACATGCCTGGGGAGAGAACTGAAATGTTAGATAAAGCAAGAGCAATGCCTTTGCAGACATACACCACCAGATGACAGAGCAAAGGGTCAATAGGTTTAACTAGAGAACACCTTGATATGGGATTTGATGTAAATTGTGCAACTAGGTCTTTTTAATATGTGTGTGTGTGTGTGTGTGTGTATATATATACACTGAATACTACTGCCAAACTTCAACTGGAATTAAAAAACACCTCCTTTCCCTCCCAGGAAAAGAAACTCTGCCTTCCTTCCAGGGTATTCTGGGCTATCTGGAGGAGACTGAAATGGAAGGATGACCATAGCCTAATTATCCAGTAAAACTATTGGCTCTAGTTACAGAAGAGAGCCTGTGAGACAAACCCTCACACCCACAGAGTCCTGGTGAGAAAAAAGAAACTCTGCAGAGGGATGACGACTCCTAGAAAAAACCTTTGCAGGATCAGCACCCTAGAATTTTTGACAGAAGCAACTAAAGAAATAGGCCAGTTGGAAGACAAAGTCATTCTCCCTTTGAATTCAATACGAACAAGGATGGTCTTTCTGAGAGAGAAGAAAAGATCTGAAGCAGGAAAATTTAGGTGTACTGGGCAACTTCAATATCCTTGCAAAAATGGTGCATGTGAGGAAATTTGCTACACACACTTCTGTATGTGTATGTGTATGGCAGATGATAGAAAACATTGACTGTGGCAGCTGCAGGACATCTTATTCTGAGTCATTAGCTTAGGAGAACTTGAGGAGTTTGGAGCCACTGCTCAGCTCAGAAAGGACTGAACTTACTCTTTTGGGACTATTTTATTACTACGTTTCCATTACGGAGCCCACAGAGGCTTAGGTTAGACTCAAGGCTTCTCCTGAGTGCTCAGATAACATACAACTCTCATTATAGAAAATCTCTCATTATAGAAAATCTGACTTGGTCTCCAGCAGTGTCAAAAATCAAGTAATTGATCACTGCCTTTTCCAGTTCTTCCCATCCCATGGCGAGTGTTCACCACAGTGTCAGGATGTCCATGCCTCCAGCGGCTCCTCCCTGGCCGGCTGGGTCTGCTACTGAGGTTCCCTAATGGGTTAGAGAGGGAACAGCTGCACCGCACATCATGAGCACCAAACGCTGTGAGGTCTTCCAAGAGAGGGCACAAAACAGGAGGCACCGCAGAACTGGCAGGTCTGATACCAACAGCCATCAAAGGTGGTTTTGCATCTTCTGTTAGATTAATCTTTTTCTTTTGATATTTCACTACTGTACTACATGTTGTTGTTCATCCAGGATGAACCTTAACATGAAGGCTGCTTTATACCTTACAGGAGGACATCATAGCTTAATTCATACATTTAAATCAACACCCAAAAGCTATCAAATGACATTATTTTAAACTATGAAGATTTACAAACTTGGTCTCACAGCTGAATGTCAGAAATACCCAAGTTATCACACAGAAAAGACATAAGAGCAAGGGATTTTTAGAAAAGGATCATCTGCTTTCAAATATAGTTGTTTTCATCCAAGAGATTTGGAATTTGCTGACTTTTAGGGGATTCTGTCAATCTTTTTTTTCTCCTTTAAGATTTTGAAAAGGAGAAAGGAAAGAGGAGAAAATTGTAGCTTTTACTCTGAGTAAAAATAATAATTTAGACTTCTAAAAATCTATCTAAAAACTACCTTTTAGTCACATACAGAGTGATCAGATTTACAAATCAAAATAATTTTCAAAAGCAGCACCAGGTGAAAAGATGATTTCTAAGAAAATTAAGGAAATGTACCGAAAACTAAATAAAGTTTGTTCTGTGAGATAACTTTTAATATCAAATTTGCCATATGTAGAATGTAACTGTGCCATTACAGGCAAGTGGAGGCTTTAGTCTCCATTTATTTCAGGTCCACTTCTCTCAATTTGAACCCAAAATCAGGTTTAGCATTTTGATGGGAGGGAGAGTTGTCTTCTGGGACAGTAATATATAGCTGGAAGGGACTTCTTGGGTCACTAAGGCAAGTTTCTCGTTATAGGACTTTCAGATCCATCGAGTTTAAAGAGACTTAGTATTTGCACTAGCAATTTTTTTTTTTTTCCCAGTCACTCATCAGAAAATATTAGATGCTTTGCGAGAACTGCCCTATTTCCTTTTGCATCTACGAGAGTAACAAAGGAGGCTTCAGGATCTGACTCTTTGCTTCCAACAGTCCCGTTTAGGAAGATCAACTAATGAGAACACCTGGGCCTGACTGCAAAGCACCGTTTCAATCAGCAAGGTGGTGAGGAAAAGTGAAGTGAAATGTAAATTATCTGGGGTAAAATGATGTCCATACAAAATAAGTATGATATCGTAAGTGCTGAATATGATGAACACTTGTATTGTGAAATGGCTCCATTCGGCTTATGCTTTGTTCTTTGCCGATAAAAATTTCCAACAGTATGTCTATATTGTTTTCCTAATACTGCAAGTTACCACTTTTATGAACAAATACAGTATTGTTTGTTTTCAAGAAGAAAATATAGTCATTCTTCTCTAAATTTTTGAGACCATACTATGTAATTATTAGCAATATAACTTGTTAATTCTGATAGGTTTATTAGGACCAGATGAAGCAAAATACAGTAATGTTCTTAAACTAATCCCAAATTAACGTCTTACTGACTAGGATAAAACTAAAATGTCATTGTTTGGTACTACAGAACAAAATATAGATGTGTAGATGTATGAGAGAGAAGTTTACTGGCTTACAATTAATGCATATTGGACAATATGAATGAAAGCTCCGCATATTTTCTGGAGGTGGGAGGATGTCAATTGTGCAGAAGCACCACATTTTTGGCAAAACAAGCAGGAAGCTGATGCTGTAACAGTAATGCAGGTAGGTCAGAGTCTTGTTAGGCATTCCACACACTTTACACATTAACCATGCACAAAATTAGTGCACAGGATTATGCTTCGGATAAAAGTCACTTCCATCAAGCACTACCCTGCCTCATAGTTTATCTTCATCTCCCCATCACTGAATAGTATTCCCTGAAAACTTTCCCCTCAGAACATTCATCTTGCCTCTTCTTATATCACAACAATCTCAATACTTTTCTTTTTCTGTTAACCATAGTGCTACATTTATAAAGAGAATGAGGGAGAGGGAGAGAATGATCGTTTTCTTGCCCCAAGATAAACATTCTCCATTTCCCACAGTTACTAGATTTTACCTCTTCTTTAATCAGGAGGAATGTTCACATGGTCAGTTTTGTTTTCTAGCCACCGAACAATCATCTAACCCAAGCCTGAGGGCCTAAAAATGTAAAAGAGATAACATCTGTCTAGACCATAAACCTGCAAAATTGTGTGTTGTAATGAAGCAAAGAAACGTATTTGTAAATGCCATCTAAATAGATAGTGACAATAAACTCCTCACCACGCTCTTCCTACGCTTGTAACCAACCATAATTTGCCAATTTTTCTTGAGTCTAAATGTTATCCATGCATCTAGCTTTGATGTTAGAGTGAAAAGAACAGAAGTACCTCAGTGAGCGAACACGAGGAAGAATCCAGAAGGCTGATGAAAGGAAGGATACTGAGTTTGAACTTTCAGTGACAAAGACAAAGAAAGTAATGTGGTCAGAGCAGAAAATTAGGAAGATTATTTTAATTACTGAGTACTCAAAGGCATGCTGACTTACTGGAGAAACCAAGCAATACTGAATATGGGAAAGAAGATGAGTACACCACATAGAACTGTATAGCGTAAGGCTTGTCTCTTTTGGGTGGCAGAGAGGGGGAAGGCAGATTGCTGTAATATGGCATTTTGTCTGCTCTTCTTCCTGCTCAGGGCTTAGATTTTTGCATATCAAAGCCTTAATGCACTTCCAAGCCAATAAGGAGTGGGTAGGAGTAACAGACATCACTAAGAAATCATTTACACACCTGCATGTGAGTCACTCCCTTCCCTCTTAGAACAGTTCTGGGGCTTTCTTCACTCATGACCTAAATAAATTAATTTTTGCATATGATCTGAATACAGAGAAGGAGCTGTAGCTTGTTTCTGAAGCCAGCTCTTGACAGATTAGAGGAGAAAATTTCCACACCATGGTTACTTCAATTTTTCTTATAAAATGGACTGAAGAACCAACACAGGACAGAAGAAAATGCATAGAAAAGTTACAGAAATGAAGCTGTTGCTTGTCTACCAAAGTCAGACTAGGCACAGTTACATATTTACTTTCTTCCCGTGTCTCAATTTGGAAAGGAGAAAGTTTAAACTAAAGCAGAGTAACATGTATCACCTATATAGAAAATATCAGTTCTCAAATATCTAATAATTAATCTACAAATCCTGCCATCCATTGCCACTGCCAGAGCAAGAACATTCACTGTAGCACATGAGGCCCATTTAGGACAGGACCAAAAATTCCACTGACATGATGCTATTAGTTGCTCTATATTGCTTGAATTATATATTCTTAAATAGCTCAGCACGTCTATAATATACCATTACTTGTTAGAAATTAAAGTAATATAATAGCTTCATTTCTTGAGATTTGGGTTTAAATTTGACTGAGATAATGCAATCCCTCAGAACTTCTCAATGGCCTCAAGCATCCAACTGACAATCCTGTGCTTAGCTCAATGTAAGAAGTGAAGAACATAAATGCTCCATTTCAGGACTGAAACATATTTAACAATGTTAATTACCCTATTACAATGCACTGAGAGCCTAGTAATGCCTAGAGCTGCAAGCTGAAAGAGTAGCCCTAGCTGTCCGGTGATAAAGTGACAGATATGAAACCCTGGTAGCTAGGTATGCCATTTCACACGCATGCCATTTCTAGACTAGTTTCCTATAGAAAAGGTTCCTCCACATATGGACACTTCTGCCCCTTACTAACTTTAGAGCCTACTAGACAATTTCAGGCATATTCTAGAGCAGACAGAGCTTTCAAAGATAATAGATTCCTACAAGTTTAATGAAAATAAATGGCTGCAAAGAGCCACAAATTAGTGCTTCCACTGAGATGTCAGAGTTCTGCTTGGCCTTTGCCAGTCTCCATTTACACAGCTCTTCTTCCATTAAGCAGGAGAGCTCCAGGGGTTTAGGAGATCTGATCAAGAACTGGGGCATGCTGAGTGAGAGAGGTGGGATTATTGCATTGCGGAACAAAAGGCATAGGATGGGCCCTTGAAACTATAATTCAATTTCCTGCCAAAAAAACAAGCAGTGAGCCCAAAAAGTAGCAGAAAATGAATGAAGGGTTGGAAGAGGAGAGAGAAGAAAGCATGAAACCTAGTGAAAAAAATAAAATTTCCACTTGAGTCTCTCATCTACCCTGCTTTCTTGGAAGGATTTTCCTAGTCACTCCAAGCAATCTTATAGAGCTCTCACAAAAGATTTTCTCTTACTGTATTTCTTCCCATCTGATCTTTTCCCTCTAACTTTCTTGTTCCGATTCTACACTCTAACCAGCAGTTAAATCCATGTTATCATTTGGTTCTCTCCTGCATACACCTTCCTTCTCTCCTTCACTGATATAATTCTTGATTTTCCCCATATTCCATGTTTCTGACCTCTTGACACCTTTGCTAACATTAGAGTCGGCTTTGCTGCCTCCTGCTCCTGTTCATCCCCACCAGTCACTCTGGCTTTCATGCTGTAGTTCACCTCTGATGAAAATCTCAACAGGCTGTCTGTGCTGTTCTCTCACCACAGATGTTGAGCCCTTCATCCTGGATTTTTACAGTTTTACCAGTCTCACAAACCTTGCTAACCTTCCTTTGATATTGATACCATCCTGTGGAATTAGTACCTTCCTTTCACACTGATTTAAGATCAATGTCTTACAAGCCTCTGCTTGCATAAGGACAACAAGAAACATTTCTGTATTTTTAATCCTGAAATCTTTTGTCTAGAATCTAGATGGAGAAAGAGCAGGAGGTGATGGGTTGAAGGCAGAACAGGAAAACTCATTTAACTGTGCTGGCAGGAAAGAATGCAAATTGGCTTAAAATGACTCCCTGTATTTTCACATGACAACAGAATTTGTGGTGATGTGCAAAAGAATTAACAAAAATAGTTCAACAATTTTCCTGAGTTTTACCTGTGTAATCCCTGATGGCAATTTCAGTCCATGCCATTCATTTCACATTTTCATATAAATGGAAAGAAAAAGGAATAATAAAACACAAAAATCTCAGAATTACTAATATGAACACAGAGGCTGCTACAGAATTTACATGCAAGTATTTCAGAAATACTCTGCCATCCACTTTATCCTCCTGAATTTAATTATCTCTGTGGTCTGTTAAATGCAGCTGAATTTAGACAGGAGGATATAAAAGTACAAGGTGGGTCTATACAGGCTGATAAACTCTACATATACACACTCACAAAGAAATGACTGCATAAATCTTATTTTCTTAGGCTATACTTATGGTAGTAAAGTCTACAGGGCCATGGCACTGGCTCAAGCACTGATCCACAACCACCTTCACTCTGAGCGCTGTCCCCATCAATATTTTGACTAAGACCAGCTATAGCCCTCCCAGAAAGGCAGAGTTCAAGGAACATCATAGGCATGAGAAGATTCCAGTAGATTTTAGGGATGAAAAAGCCTTAAATGCAGATCTCAGATAGGCCTTGCTCTTAACAAGGCAGACCCTAGTCTTATTTTATTTTTTTTTTCTGCACAGATGGAGGGACCATAAGGCTGAGAGCTTTAGAGACTCCAGAGACTCCCAGACTTCCTTTCATATATATTGTTTATTTTCAAAAGCCACATGAGTTCAGGATGTGCTAAAGTCATATTAAGAATGGTAGAAAATTTCTTCCTCAGTCCCAGAAAACTGAGAGTATGCAACACACAAAATTGGCAGATGTTTAAATACGTCTCTCTACTGAAAAGAGGCAACAAGATCTATATTTTTTTTTCTGATGCTCTTAAACTATAGCACATTTTAATGCAATATTAAAACAAACAAACAAAAAGACTATTGCCTTGATAGAAGAAAAAGTACATTGCAGTTTTTAGAAAATCTAGGACATGAAGTTTCTATTAAAAAATCAGGGTATTTTTTAAGGTGTTAATACATTACGTTTTCCATTCACTACATTAGCTAAATATGACAGTTCCTTAATCGTGGCAGGTTTCACAGCAAATCCTGTTTGAATTTTACATTTCACAAAATACTCAGGATATTCACCCTACAAAAATATCAACAGTCATTATTAATTAATTTAATTAATCACAAGGAAGTCATTTTTCCTTCATAGTACAAATTTATTCTTTACAGGTCTTATTGCTGCAAATATTACCAAGAGGAATGCCTATTACTGTGAATATCTTCAATTAAGTCTCAATGTGATTTCACAGACTGAGTTAAAAATAGTTTTTGTTGGCACAAATTCTACCTAGATAATGGCAAAATCTAAATATTACATTCCTGTAATTAGGAAATTGGATCAAATTTGAATATAACCTTTTGAGCAGAGTCTTAATTCATATAAGAGTACATACATAATTCAGTATTTCATAGAGTACTCAAAAGCTTGTAATAGTAAAAAAAGATCAGTGCCATTTCTATAAACGCTTTCAGGAATAATTAAAAATTCTCTAAAATAGGTATAAAAGCACACTTCCTACAATTGTTAAGAATCGTTATATTTTGATTACTTTGGAATAAAAGTTAAGACTGCTAAGAAAATATCCCCCAGAGGTTCTGTTCATCTTACGCAGATACAGAAAGAACGTAAATTAAATTATTAGCTGACAAAAGGAAAAAAAAAGATATTTTTGCCTGAGTCATTCACATTTTCCTAAACATTCTTTAATAGTAGGAAGGATTTGAGAACAACTTGTGTGTTTTTCCTATCATGCCATACTTTGAATGACTATTTTTTGCTTCTTAATATATACATTCTTGAAGAGGAAAAGACAGCTTAACTCAGTTTGAGCTGACAACTGCTTTATTTTATAAAACTTGAGAGGACAAGAAACAAAATCTCTGTTCCAGTCTGCATCCCACTCTTCTCCTTTTTATGTTGCAACGTAGAGGACTAATCCAGGATAGGGGGAGATCTGGATTCTGAGATCCTCCACCGCTGGAAAAGTCTATAATATTGTCTACTTTCCTGGAGAGTACATAGCACACATCAACTCCAGTGTTTTGTAGTGATAATAATTCCTACACTACCAACTGAAGTCATGCTTTGCATGCAAAGAATGCAAGATCCACGATGCCAAACAAAGCATTGATAAAAGAACCAAGACTGCAGGCTTGTGGCTAGAGCAGTTTGTTCATGAGTAAAGGGTCCAGCTCCCTGATCCAAACACTGCTCCTGTATTTTCTGTGAATCATCGCTCTTACATTTAGCTAATTCTAAATCCTCTATACCATTTCTCCTCTAAGATTTTTCTTCTAGTGGGACATATAGGTTTTGAGTGATAGCATCATCCCTTCAGTGAAAGAAAAAGCCAGTCTGAATGGCCTGGAGATGCCTAGATACATATCCCCATCCACTAGGAGAAAAAACAGCAGAGGGGGCTCAGAAACATGCGGGAGTCCACACAATTATATTCTCAGTATCTGCAAGATTTCCTATGGCTTGGGTGGTACTTAAAAGGGTATACCACTTGGGTGATACAGTTTGGGTGATACTTAAAATTCCCATTTAATTTAATGGAGACCATGGCTTCTTATTTATAATACAGACATAAGAAATCCTGCTGAAATGGCAATCTGAGAGCACAGTAAAACAAATCTTCTCTAACACCACAACATGCATACAGATGCACATAGATTGAAGCCAGAGAATTGTCCCAAATTAGTTAACAAAGCATGCCTCTAAAACCCCCTTTAAATCTTGGGACACTTTCCTGATTTTTATGTTGGGACAATTATTTTACAAGTTACCTTCTATCCTTAGAAGTAAATCAAAGACCTCATTTATCAAAAGAGTAACAAGGGTATTGCTGTTTGCATGGGCATGTTTAAAGTCATAATTTCAATACTGAGATATGACTTGCTAACGGACATTGAATATTTCCTTCTCTGTAACTACAATGAAGGAAATCCTGTGTTAATATAAAATGTTTAATTAGAAAAGATGCAGCCCTATTGAAACCACCTATAAAGTCCTTCTTTCTGCTCTCAAATTCCAGAGTTAGAGTTCTTTTTTAACTGAATATCTAACAAGAAACTCATATATATTATATCACATGTTAAGTAAAGGATTATAAAACCAGAGTTTTCAAACTAGAATTGTGTTATGGAAAACCTAAATTGTTCTGCTGAACAGCTCTCAAATAACCTAAAAGATAAATGCTCTACAAACTGAATTAATTCATGAAGAACTGTGACTGTGATGACTTTGCTTATATAACAAGGCAAAGAACAAACCTTGTTTATATAAACTATAAAATTTTTTGGAGAAGATACGTGTTTTTTTTAAGCAAGGATCTTAGGAGAAATCTTGTGCTCTGAATATGAAAAGACAGTTAAGCAGTATTCTCACCAAGAAATATCACCCTACATTTTTCTCCCTACTTATACTGCTAATTATGACAAGAATGAAAGTCTGGTAGAAGGTCAAGCTCTATGTTCTGGTTTTACTTACAGCTTTCTTCTTTTTTCCCCTTATTGATGAGATAATGTGCTAATACAAGTAAGTTGCTTTCTTAAAGAAAGGCTTGATAACAGGGCAAATCATTTTTAGAAAACTAGATAGAGTTTATTGATCAAGGGTTTTATTATCACCTCCATCACAGCTGGAAACCTCACAGGTGGGTATCTCACTGAGAGAGAGTTCAGTGAACATTTTGTGATTGGGGCACTATTGCTCAGCTGGTATACACCATATTATACACCATATTATACACCACATGCACATTTTGTCCAAAAGTTTTATTCTATTCTGCTTCTCGTTAGAGAACTTCCCTCTCATCTGCCTGGAGGTTCTGCATACACATAAGGTGTCTCCTATGTGCTATATGTTACAAGTGTCTTTCAGAGAACTACTTCTGTAAGATTGCAGTTAGTACTCACTGGTGTTCAGTTCTGACACTTCAGCCACATATTTCTTTTCAGTGAATGCATCTATCACAGAAACTTAATGAACTATATGTACCTACCTTTGGAAAGATTGTTGTGGACAGTTACATCAAATTTGTACTACATTATTATCCTCTTTCCTGCCTATTTCCCTTCTCCTAATTACATAAGAAAACTTTTAAAACCAAATATCTATTAATCTATTTAATAAAATATAATCTTATATAATTAATATATAATTAATAATATTTAATCTGATAAATTGTAGTTAAGAGCTTGTGTGATCAGTCTTTTTAGTTTGTTATTAAGTATATTTATTTGTTAGAATACTCTCCACGGTTTATGTAGCAAAAGCTGATTAATGCTCTTGGCAATGTATTTACTGTAATGACACTTTCTCCTTGGTTGCGGATTTAGGTCACATTTCTCAAGTAATCAGTACAACAAATTGGCCTTAATCTCTTGACAACAGCTAATCCTGTATTTCTTTCACTGTAATATGGGCTTATTCTGAAAGCAAATCAGATTATATGCATAAAGAATACTGATACAAGTGTAATACTGCACATTAGAACAATTCATTAACATTACCAAAATGTCTCTAAAATGGAATTGGAAATAAAAGCCCAGTACAAAAGGCTTGGTTCAAACCACCCGAAGGATGTCATTGTATCTTAAACCAAAAGCCAAAATAAATAAATAAATAAAACCAAATATACATTTAGCTCAGTAATTTGTTTCCTTTATTTTAGACAACAAAAGGCAATTGATGTAGGTTTTCCTTCAGTTTCCAGTTTTGATGTAGTAAATTTTTTTTTTTTAATAGAAATTATTAAAACATACTCCATGCATGGTAAAAGACTGCTTTTTTATATAAATCTCAACTTTGAATTGAGAAATGAGCAATTCTATACAAGACAAACATTCACAACAGCCTCCCTTCAAATAGACTAGTAGTTGAGGAAATTGCTCTACAGTCTATATAACCAGTGCATGACAGACATAACTGACACTACTCTATTTGTGCATATTGGACTTTAGAATCTAGCTCCAACACTCTTTAAACCATATAGAATTCAAAATCCTGCATAAAATTCAACTCAAGTTTAACCTGTAAATGAAGATTAACCCATAAAATAAAAAAAAAATCAAAATACTTTAAAATTGTTTCACTGGATTTACGCTTTGGACCTTTCCAGAATTGATTAAAATATAAATGTCTTTGTTTGATGGTTGGTACCATTTAGTATTCCCAGCTGAGAGATACAGGGTTAAACCTATATAAAAGCCTAACCACCCCTTCTCTCAGAGCTGTCAGTCAAAAAATGGATAGCATTCCAGGAAGGAATAGCTAAGCAAACACTGTTAACAGCTCGCTTGGATTTGCATTTTGTCTTTTATTTTCCCCTGCAAAGGAAGCCAGTTTTTTCCCTGACAAGGCTGTCTTTGGAATCGTGACCTGAAGGTCAGAGCACAAACCCTTTCTGCCAAATCTTAGCTTTTAGTAATGATGGGTTGAATCAAGCACAGGGACTATTTCTTTAGCTATTTTTTAATACAGTAAAAGTGAAAAGGGTCCAGGAATCAGAAATAAAGTCAATTCTGATTCACTTGACCACTTCACTCTAGAATATCTTATCTTTTACTTAAGTCTTTATATTTGCAGACTTAAGTCTTTATATTTGCAGACTTTCCAAAATCACAGAAATTACTTTTGTCGTCCAAACATTAGTCTGATTTCAAAGTCAAAGGAAATGCAGGAATTCCAATGCCCTTTTATAAACTTGGCAAAATAATGACCCTGTATGTTTTTGCACTTAAAATTTCCATCAAATAAAAGAATAGGCAAGAAATACTACTAAAGTGATGCACATTGTCAGAAGGGGGCGAAGAACGTGAACTTTCTGAAAATATAGCTCTTATTTAATTATGAACGGAAACTGGAGAATGACTCTCATCTATTTTTGTTCATGTTTTCTGTATTCTCATGATCCTAACACTGACAATTTTTCTTCTATTTGTTCTCCCAGAGGGATAGTGATCCACACAGTTCTTTTACTGTAACAGACAGGAGGAAAGACGTCATCCAGATTTACAGCATAGCTGGATCAGAACATTGTTTATATTGCTTATTCAGGTCTTCATCATATTTCAGATGTATTCAGCTCTTTCTCTGGAGGCCTTCCAACACAGAATATACATTAACCATAATGGAATGAAATCAAAATACCTTTCTTAGGACAGAATAGCAATTATATCTTCTCATATTTTACTTTTATTTGATTAAATACACTGATATCTAGTTAGATACTCCATAATTTTTTCTAAGATTACTGTTTGCTTTCAAGATATTCTTTTCACTTAGAACTTACTCTCTTGTTTGTATCATATCTTCTTTTCCTGATTTCCTAGTGATTTTTAAATGTTTCCTTACAACTCCTGCCAAGTTACAAGCAGGCCCTTCTGAGAAACAGAGATGCTTTCAGAGCATCAGCTACTTTCTGCTCTGTACTACGTCACCTCCAGTATTATCAGAGAAGGAAAGACATTTTTTATTTTGGTATTTTAGTCATGAAATGAAAAACAACGTATTGCAATTCCTATTGTCTCCTGCCTCATAGATTCTTCCATGTGAAATGAGGGCAGGAGGAGAAAAAAAAAAGGAAAGAATTATTACCCAAGTTGGCATCAAAAGTTCTCCTTCTCTCAGCTTTTATATGCTACTTTTTTCTTTCGTGAAACAAAAGGAGATTGTCCCCCCCTTCTTCCCCTCGGCAATAACAAACTAATATACTCTCTACTCCCTAAAATATAAACAAAAATTCCTTCTCGAATAAGCTAAAAGAATTAAAGCGTAAAATTGAAAATACATATATGTGTATATATTTAGAATGTCAATTTCCCAATACTATGCCCAAATAACAAGAAATAATGTATCGATAGTATACTGAAAGAACAAATAGGTTACTTACAGTATTTACTGTATGCCTGATTCCCACTCCTGAAAGCAATCATCATAAATTACTTGCAAAAAAATTCTAGCATAATTTTATTTATAAAATATGAATGAACTACTGAAATATTATTTCTGTACATCTAGAATTATTGCTATGTCCTGATACCAACAGGCCTTTGCAACCCTGCTATGTCAACTAAAGAGATACCTGGCTGACCACTTGAGCATAATATCTTCAGCTTAGGCCAGAAATGGCTTAAAAATTCTTTATACTTCTACTGGTTTCTATATAACAGTGCCTTGAAATCTGAGTATGACCTGCCTTTCAATTAACAGAAATCTACAGCACACTGAGTATTTTGAAATCAGACCTTCTGTGAATGCTTGTACCAGTACATGGTTCCTTTGTATAGGCATGTATCATCTGAAACAGAAACACAATGCGATAAAACAGGGAACCCGGGGATACTGGAGACACATCTGTGCACATGTAGAGCTTCCAGGGGCCAAATGATCCCTGACGGGTCACTGTCGTGCTCACCATATGTCCAGCATGCACGTGTGACCCAGTTATTTACAAGAAGAACCCACCTGCCTTGACAGTGACAACCACATGTGGCCACCACGATAACCACAGAACAAGCCCCTTCGGGTCATGGGATGGGGGACAGCTCAGCAGAACTTGCCTAATAGGGCCGCAGGAGCTGCTGTAACCAACTGTTGTGTAAGACAACCCATGTCCAAGCTAAATACGTAGGGTCTTTTTGGAAAGAGTCCTAATGGCAGCAGGACTTTGCTCAGCGCAGGTCTCTTCCGAGGAGGAGCAGAGGGAGAACAGCCCGCTAAAGCCGTGCAGATCTCTGCTTCAGCTTTAACAGGCCAAAACACAGTACTGTTTTCACGAGTTTTTCATTTCATAGTGAAGGAGTCAAGAGAACTTGAATAATTTTTAAAGACTTGCATTTAACACTTGTCCCTAATTGGGTATATCCAGATATCCAACTGAATGGATGTAAGAGTGAGACAGAAACTTCAGATTAAAAGCATTGTCCTAAACAACTAATGCATCATGATATTTAAATGAACTCTAAGCAAGTCACACGGTGATACAGATTCCCTCTAGTACTGAGAAACTTACAGGTGGAAAGCACACAAAGAACTATCATCCTTTTGGAATTCATTTCACATCTCTTACATCAAGTCCAGATTAGATTAGAACGAGTAATGTAGTGCGTTATGATTGACATATCAACACATACCTGTGTGATACAGTTCATACAGTTACATACCTATTTATTACCATGTGGGCAAAAATAACAGATTCTAGGTATGTTATGAGGCTAGATTTTTTTCTAGACATTTCCCAGATCTCTATAAAGATTGCTTTGTCTTTCCCCCCATTCATTTGAGCCTGGAAAAGATACATGCATGAAACTGCCTTTTCCCTAATCAGCAGCTGAACTGGTAAGAGAGCTAAGACAAGAATGTTACTCCTGCAAAGATCTGCCTCCTAATGGGGTCACGAGTGCCTGTATGACCTTCAGAGCTTGCACTATGTGCATTCTTTTCCCTCGACTTCTGCATTCCCTTCTTTCTCAGTGTTAAGATGCATGCTCAGATCAACCTGGTCTCTTTCTGTGCTCCCCCTTCTTCTTCACCTTTTTCTTATTCCTCCCTTCAGTGTCCCCTCTTTCTCCCTTCTACTCTTTCCAAGTTTTTAAACCCCTCTCTTACAAATTTCACTTACAGAAGTTACCACAATTTTTGACATTGCAAACCATTCTTTTACTGTTAGTTAAGTACTTGTTCAATGTTAGCACTCCAGTTTCATCATATAAACTGCAAACTTTTCAAAGTAAAAAATCTCTTAACTACACTTGAACAGTATTTACCGCTAAGGAGACCTTTAGATGGGATCACATATTGTTAAACATTATTTGTAAACTGATGTTGAACCATGCAACAATATTACATGTTTTGCTTAGATACTAAGTATATAATGTATCTCAGGTTTATATAATCTTAAATATATAAATATATCTATGCAAATACCTATATAAATGGCTTATTTATGTACTTATATAAAACATAATATAAATAAAGTACATAAAATACACATAAAGCACACTAGTTCTACACATCTTCCTTAATTGACAATGAGAGCATTTTTTTCATTTTTCAGAGTGCATTATATGGATTTTCGCTGAAATAGGAGAAATAAAAAAAGTGCGTAAGATTTTAAATGTTTTGAGTGTCAACACAGGAAAGTCTGGCCATTTTTCCAAGGTAGAATATTTCAGTAACAAATTTTAACTGACATAACCAGAAATAAGGAAGATCTACACTGGTGGTGAATATGGTTGTAGGCTAAAAAGAAAGGAATTAAAAAGCAATAAAATGGCCGTATTAATGCAACAAAATGCAATACACAACCTTGTTCATGAAAACTGTTTTGTTTCAAAATAAATGGTCCATGTTGAAATATGAGAAAAAAAAAAACACTGAAATATGCAAGCACTGTTCATAAGCAAAGAGAAGGAATTTTGCATCGGCGGTTTAGCCATCCTTCACCAACTATGAAAGAGAATTCACCAAAACATAAGCAGAGCAGCTCACGTTCGTTCCTGAGAAGCAAAGGATTATTACAGTAAGTCAGTTCTAGCAAGTGGGAAAAAAAAAAAAAAAAAAAAGCCTCAGTCCAACCTGAAAAGGATCTTTGCTAAAAAAATAAGTTTAGTAGGTGTCCAGATAATTAGGTTTTGACCAATTTCTTCTCTCCCTAGAATACTGTCAACGAGGCAATGTCAGCAGGATATCCAAACAGTTCAGTTGTAACACACGCACAATACGCACGTTTGCATCCTAATGCAAGAGAGAAAAAAATCCAGTTCCTACCAGTTTGGCTGAGCTGGGACGTGCTGCGGCTTTTCCGCGAGAGCCCCACAATGGCGACCATCTTGGCACCAATGCTGGAGCGCCTCTTCTTGCCGCCGCCGCCAACGGTGCCCACTGCCGTGTCCGACTGGCTGCCGTCGTTCTTGTCCAGGGTGTACATGTCCCCGCCAATGCTGGTGCTCTTGGTCATGTTCTTTCCTGAGGCGCCCATCTGTCTGCTTTGCATTTTGGATGTAAAGACACTGTCAGCCAGTGGATGGATAAACAGTGCAGACAAAGAAGAGTAAAAAGGGGAAGACAGAAAAGGACAGGTTTCAGATGGAAAGTTTTGGGACACTGGAGGGTAAAAGCAGCTAATTCACACAGGCAGGGGTTGCTTTCTTAGAGGTAAACAGGAACAACTTTAATTGTTAGGTTCTTGCTTGGTCTCCTGTAAACATACTTGACTCATCCAAATTTTGTTTTAAACAGTGAGCTCTTATTTACTCATTACTAGCAAAAACATATCAGTGATTTAATTTATTAAAAATACAATATGTAGAATTTCTTTAAAATTATATGCAAAAAGACCAGGACGTTCATACCCATTTTTATTCTATTCTTAATGATTTCAGTGTTGCTCTTCTGTATTTTGCTTATCAAATCACAAATATTTGTTCCTCTAGATTATCAGGTACGTAGATTCTGAAAATGGCTTGAGTAAAGATTGCCTGGGCTGGGCAAGAAAAACAAAGCAAATAAAGCACCAAAAATGTCACTTATAGTGCCGCTTTTTTTATTTTTTTTCTTTCAACAGGAAACCAGAGGTGCAGAAACCCAACAGAGAGGAATAATAGTTATATGTGAATTTTTACCTTATCAGACTCTGCTTTGTTACTAGAAAGTATTATACTACATTGATATCTCATTATAATAGCTTATAAAAGTCAATGGCTGATATGAGAAGCGTTTTCCATGCTTTTCCACACATTAGAGCCTTCAGTAAGTTAAAGCAAAGGCACCTCCTGACTCATCTCTATTGTTCTGATGACCCTTCTGCAGCCACTATAGTGCATGCTTACTTAAGAAAACTCTGAGAATAGGGTAAGAATAGGTCAGGTGAAAAGAAAATTTTCTTCAGTACAAAGCTTATCATCTAAGTTATTATTATCTCCATCTCTCTTATATATCCCTTCTATTCTTTTCTTGAGATTCATCTATCATAATATCAAATTTTTACCCTTGTCCACACTTTTTTCTGTTGAGCAATATAGTGATGTTGGACATTTGCCATCCCCCTAAAAGTGCCATTATTGCCAAGTATTAGTTGTCACTGTAGAAATATAACTACTGAAATGCTGATAGTGCTTCCTGTTGTCTATTACCATCCCAGCTTTTAGCTCTTACGACAAGACATTTGTGTAATGATAATTTCTTCTGTTAATGGTGCTGACATCTAAAAAAAACGTTACTTATGTATTTATTTAAACAGGCAAGACACTTAGAAATGTACCAGTAAATGAAATGTTTTAATGAGAGCAGATCAAAAGGACACTGTACACAAAGGCAATAGTGAGGATACCACAGCCCAAGACATAGAAACCTAAGAACACAGTTTTCAAGCCATTAGACAGAAGGTCAAATTGTGGGCAGGCTGACACATAGTGGACCCCATAGAGGCCCCAGTCTCCCAATGCTCCAGGTTAAGGTACTTTTTCTTTGCACAGAAATGAAAATCTGCAGTAAGGATAGCAGTACTCATCTAAATTTTGCCCTGTCATGTGATATGTCTGCAGAAATACCCATAATATGCAAAAACAATATTTTGATTTCACTGAAACTTCCTGCACAGAATTTAGATTTATTATTCTACTCAGTATGACTTATCTCATTAATAAGGCCATGCTAGACACAATGCCAGGAAATCCATAGAGAAAATAAAATGTGGGATATTTCTAGAAATACTGGAAATAATTAAAAGCATAACTACATAAAGGTTAAGAAAGGTTATTTTTGGCTTTTTAAATACTTCTTCCAAAACATACAAAGGCTATTGCTAGAACAGTGAGTCTTTGCCCCTCAGTAAAGGACTCCAGAGTGGATTTTATTTATGAATTCATACATACATATATAGAAATATATATATAAACACATATACACATACCCATACATGAACATATTTGTTTCTCTGCCTAGGAGAGCATCAAAATAATCCAGGCTGGCTGAGAGGCTCTGCTGGAAGGGCAATAGTTTTGTGCTAGCTGTGATTCCTCTTTGGGCCTTTGGGCTGAACAGAGAGGTTACGAACTACTCACACTTGGCATGGTTAATTTTTGACTTTCATATTTTTGCTCATATTTTGCTGTATAGTTAAGCATAGCCACACTGTTCCCCCGTACTTATAATGGCTTAAATCTATTTCAGAAAAGGAAACTTGTGTCGGTTCTTTATGGAGTTTTACAATAAATGTGATGTCAATAAAAATTATCCAACAAATTAATATAGTGCCCTCAAAAATGAAGTCACTGCTAGGTCTTGTTCATCCGATTCAAGGGGAAGTGAGATGAGGCATCTGATTTGGAATAATAATCCAACTCTTTAAGACAGCTGAGTGCTATCTTGCAATTTTTTTTGCCCTTTGATTGATAGCTCCATTTACATGAGGAGACAATATGCTTGGAGCATGAGTAGAGGAAAATACAGGAGCTGGTTCATCCAGGAAGGACACCTTATGCATGATAACAAAAAATATTGGGTGTGCTTCCTAAGGAATTTAGCAGGGAAAAATTCAGTTAGTATCAACAGCTGGACAAGCACAAAACAAAGTTGAGAGATAGACAGCCTTAGTGTCCTTAATTGGATAGATAATAATAAAGATTCGGAATCTGTGGTAACCAAGAAGCTGTGTTCATACCCTTTTTCACTCTTCCTTCGTATCGCATACTAGTGCATATTGATGCACATTGTTAAATTTAACACTAAGAGTGAGATAAAATGTGGATAAACAAAAAGGCACAGAATGAGAGAAAAAAAAAAAAAAGGGATCTCTATTTCTGGGGCCTTTTAACACTATGACAACTCGTTGATAAGATGATTATATCACATGCTGTATTTTCCTTTAAACTAACACCTTTAGGTATTGCTTCTTTGAAAGCAGTTTCTACAGAAAGCAATTCTCCGTTTCAACACCATCCTGCTTTTAACGAACACCAGCGAGAGCTAGGAAGGGCAGTGTCAAGAAGAGCTCCGATCTTCAACATTCTTCAATTCCTCTAAGAGGCACAAAATTATAGCCCTTTAACGATTAATGCTATTTTTAACTCATGTTTTCTACGGGAATATCATTAATATGAATGTGTTGTCTGTCAGGTCCTCTTATTTTCATTAAATTTTGATCAGCTGTATTCAAATTTGACATGAGTAGAAAAATAGAGCTATTTAGTTCTTTGTTTTGAACTGTTTTTGAAAACAGATCCTTGGAGAGAGACCTTCCCTTTTAGGGAGAGGTTGTCATGTCATTCTTTATTCAGTTTCTGATATTTCACATGAGATTAATTCTTACATCATAGGTTGACATTATTTCTACTGTTTGCAGAAAAACCTATCCCACTAGAGCATTTTTCAAGAATGACATCAGAAAATCAGTACGTTTCTGTCATATTGTTTTATACATTATATTAAACCTTAGCAGAGGCCATAGCAGTGAAAACAGAAATCTTTTTCTCTCATAGAACTTGTACTGAGAAGAAAGCTCCCATTTCTGAGTCTAACGTGCCTTTATCACACTGAAGTACTTCATGCGCCATTGCCCAAAATATATAATTCTATCACAACGCAAAGGCTTGCAACAATCACCCCATTAAATAAAACAATGTGCTTAAAGAAGTTGGCACGCAAACAAAGTTGCTATAATTTCACTAGCTAATTATGAAAGCACTATGTATTAGAAAGATCTGCTCCTTTGTTGCTGTTTAATGGCCATTATGGCAAAATGAAGATGCGCTCTGTATATCTGCTAATAATGAGATAGACTTCATTCAGCCAGGTTTTTGTTGACCAACTAAGAAAAGTAGGAGTGAGAAATCAAATAAGGAAAAAGGAATTTAGATTTAGAATTGTGTGGCTATTTCAATGCTAGTACCAATGACTAATATCGACAAAACTCTATTTTCCTTCCAATAGGGTTCTAGAAACATTAGCTTTAATTCCTTTTTTATTCCAGGAAAACAGCAGCAACAACCACAAAACAAACAAAGAAAAAAACAGTGAGGAAGATATCTTTGCTATGCTCCCACCTAGCAAACATCTCTTTGAAAAAGCCATCAGATAGCAGTGACCTTTTCTTTCTTTGATCACTCTTTCTCCAAGACTTGAGAAACAAGTCCTAAGAGGGTTGTGAATGGCTTATACTGTCATTTGAAGTATATCTGAAGTGCTCATGAGGAGAATCGGTCTTGGTAGATGCTTTGTGATCCTCACTCTGTATCCCTTTGTGATCCTCCCTGGTGAGGCCATGTTTAGACTACTGTGTCCACTTCTGGACTTTCCAGTTTAAGAGGGACATGGAGCTACTGGAGAGAGTCCAGCGGAGGGCTACAAAGATGATTAGAGGATCTGGAGCATCTCTCATTTGAGGAGAATCTGACAGAACTGGGACTGTTTAGCCTAAAGAAGAGAAGGCTGAGAAGAGGTCACTTTATACAGATACCTTAAGGGATGGTGTCAAGAGGATGGGGCCAGACTATTTCGGTGGTGGAAAGCAATAGGACAAGAGGCACTGGCCACAACCTAAACCACAGGCATTTCCACCTGAATATGAGGAACAACTTTACTATGAGGTTAATAGAGCCATAGAACAGGCTGTCCAGAGAGGTTACGGAGTCTCCTTCTCTGGAGATATTCAAACCTCAGACGCGACCCTGTGCAAGGCGCTATAGGTGACACTGCCCGAGCAAAGGGGTTGGACTGGCTGATCTCCAGAGCTCCCTTCCAACCTCAGCCTTTCTGAGAATCTGTGATTCTGTGATCTTCTCCCATTAAGCTATCCCTCTACCAAGACTGTTCTGTGACAGTGCCAGAAATGGATTATTCCAAGAAAAATTAGGGTGACTTATTTTCAGGTTTGGTTTCTCGCCAAAGTAACAGTACAATAAAAGGGACGTTGAAGTAAAAGAATAAATCCTGAAAATCTTTCTTTTAGCAGGAAACAAAATTGACTTATCCATTGAGTTTTCTTTACATGTATGCACATCCACAAACACAAATCTGTATCATCTGTATCTATATCTACATAACCTATCTCTAGTACTCATCTAATCTATAAAAATCTGCATTCTAATCTACATGATTGGACCCTTGTATATTAATAAATAGTTAGTAGAAGCATGTAAATTTAGCTGTAAGTTGTAAAAATGTACATAATAAATGTTATACGTAATATGAACACATGGATATAAAGTGAGATCAAAATTGTGTAAGACTAAAAATGAAAATACTTTTATTTTGGGAAACTGAAACCTGGAACATCTAAGTATGTACTACAGTATTTTAAAATTAACATTAAATAACAGTAATTCATGAGACGAGGAGTAGAATTAAGCTAGAAATACAGTTTTCAAGGTGCCACATAATATCTTTAAAAAAACGAAAAAAAACTTTACAATGAGAATATATACACAGATGGGGAAAAAACCCCTGAAATGTAAATATCCAAGAATGAACTACACTATTCCTAATCACACACGAATAATAACACAGTAATTGCCCTTATTAGAATCCAAAGGGGAACAAAATCATAGGAAACTCCTGCTGCCTGGCAGCCTACAGAAAACAGCATGACCCTGACCTTGGCTTACTGGGGCACCACCTAGAAGTACCAAGAGCAGGGTGTTGGGCAAAGCTCACAAGGCAGTGTTGCCCCTTGAGTTACCCCTAAACTGAGGAAACCACTGGAAGACACTCGGAACTGCAGATAAGTGCTTGCTAAAGTACAACAGAAACCCCAGAGAGATGCTGCAGTGCTTAAATTTTCAAAGGAGTTGAGATAAAGGAATAACTTCTCTATTTGGCCTTCCACTTCAGTCATTCTCTTCTAGTTCTTCTCTGTTGTGAGAAGTAGTTTTATATACCTGTCCTAAAATACAGTATTCCTGTGCAATCTCTTCACAAATAAAAAGAAGGAAAAGTAAAATGCAAGTTAAATGACCTAAGAGCTAGGCATAAAAAAAACCTCTGCAGTCTAACCATCAGTTGTTCCCAAAGCATTCTGCAGAAAAATGCTCTTCAAAACAAACCAGAAAAAAAATATATTACATACCATATAGTACAGCGGAAAAGAAATTACAGGACATCTGTGTACAAATGTTATTTGAAGTCATTAGTAAAGGAGGAATATTCTAAGCACCTGATATAGTCTTAAAAATATACAGGGCCAGACAGCTGAAAGGAGTCAACATGGCAAATACTCAACTGCAGGAGATTTAGTACGGTCCTTATTGCCACTGAAGAGCCCAATACCACATCTAGAGTAGTAAAAAAATGGGCCTCTGCTTTGAGCCAGAGAACCTGCATCCACACACCTAATTTATACCCTCCACAAAACAGGCTTCCTTCAGACCTGCTGCCTACTGGAAATAGCCCATGACTCCTGCCATGTCCTGAATTGTGCCTCCCATTATTTGGGAATGCCAACTGTCCTGCACAAAGGTGTGCCAAGAAATATGTAAACAGTTTGAACAGTATAGATGATCACAGGACAGTGCTTAAGATTGGACCTGTCTACTGGTATGGACATAGCCTTTAATTCCTTAATGAAACTAGGAATATCAGATTGGTCTCAAATTCTGATATTCTATAGTTGTTCAAGTCAATTCTAGACCATAAGTTCTCGCCTACTGCTTCTAAGGAAAAATAATCCAAACCACAAAATTGCTAGTTATCTATTGCTTTATGGAAAATGCAATATTGTATTTCTGATTTTCTTAAAGGCATTAATCTTCAAAACCTCTTTGGCAAGACCCATTTCTTTCCAAAACAGGAGTGCATTTCTTCTCTGGAATGATCCGTGTTTGCTGTCCAAGTTTTACTGACTCCTACTATAGATGGTAATCAGAAACTACCTGGTTCTTCCCTGGGGTTTTGCCAATATTTGTGCCCAATTACAGAAAGATCAGAAAACATTGTGTTTTTTTGAAAATGATCCTTTCTGGAGTTGATAAATCAGCCAGAAGCAAATACTGCAGAGTGTCTAAGGAAATCCTCACGAGAAGAGCTTTCATTTAGTCTTGGTACCACCTGCTTTAAACAGACTTTTTTCTTGACATCTGACTAAGAAGGAAGGTGACAGACAGTCCATGTGGTTTGGGTTAAATCCTTTTAACTAGAGGACAGATTTCACAATGCAAAAGAAAGGTGACTCTATAGGCAGCAAACCACCTGATACGCATCAGTGTAGCTGGGAACTCTTGTACCATGTAAGGTGGACTTACAGTGTGGACACTCCAGATCCTAGATAAACAACTCCCTTATAAAAACTTTGTTTAATCAGTGGATCAGTAGAACATGGTTGATTTTTGGACATAAAAGACAAGAGTCAGAAATTTCACTGTTATGAGTCTCACAATATCTGACTGGCTTCTTTTTGCTCCGAAGGCACATTTTTAAAGGACTTACAGAAATTACTTATTTTGGAATTAATCAGTAAATAATATTCTTGGCTAATGTCATGCTTTCCAGGACAGCAACTACAGGCACATTAAATCCTCCTTGTTTCATATCACCAATTGGGGAATGCCTTTCTTTCTCTGTAGTTAAAGAACCTGCCGTCTTTGGCTGCCTTTTAATGATTTGCAGATCTTGGATGGTATCTCACTTAGTTGGTCAGATTCTTGCCTGAGGAAACAGAAACTTCCATACAGAAACTGGCTGATTTACAGCAAACGCCAAATTTCTTCAGGAATATTTCATTTAGGCTGGGAAAACAAAACAAAAAAAAAAAAAAAAAACAACAAAAAAGGACACCTGGGAACCCTTATTCTCTATGGTGCCTGTTGACATTTACAATATGTGACAAACTAACCAGAATAGGGATGGAGGAATTACAGTGACTTACCCCTGAAAGCTGTCATTGCTGTAAAAAGCAATTATGAAGTTTGACACGTTGAAGAACCTTATTAAGATTTCTGCATGCATCATATGCTGTTGAATAGGGAAGTACTACCCATTTTTTCCTGTACATTAAGTAATCCAACAGGCATAACAACATTTCATAATGCTATTATGAGAGAGTAAACTAAAACCAGGTAAATCAACTGATTCAGTCATTCTCCAAAGACAAGATACAAAATAACAAGACAAAAAGGCACTATAACCAAATCAAAGAGAAAGAATATTTTCAAATTGGGATCAAAGACAAGAAGGAAACACCTCACATCGTATTCCAGATAAAAACTTTGGAATGTGTGGATTTGTACGTAAGAAAATATAAGAAAAATCTTTACTTACTAAATATAGTCATTTAACAAACACAGATCATAATCTCTCAGGCATCCTCTTAACTCAGCGAGGTATCTTTAATCACAAAACAAAAATACCTCACCACTTACCATACACAGGATGGCTTAAACCAGATCTTCCCCACTCATTTATATAACTAGCTCTTCATATTCCTGTCCACTGCATTTTACTAAACAATAATGTATAGCTTTTTCTGTATCATGCCTAGAAACATTTTAATAAACAACTGTTTCCAAAAGAACTAGCAGTTTAATATTTTGCAGCACTTCACAAGTTTTTAATAGAAGTTCTTGCTGTCTCACAAAGAATAAATGGACATTGTTTTTAGTCAAAGACACAATTTATAATAAGTTTTAATTTAAATTAAATTAAAATTATAGGTCAACGAAAATATTATATTCATGTTCATCTACTCTGAAAAAACTTTCAAGTTTTCAGCTTCAACAAAAAGCTTCATTAGTCTTTTAGCAGAAATTAATCCATGCAGAAATCTCTTCCTTTGATATACTGAGCTAAAGCAAGCATTTAACATATGTTTGACTTCAACAGAAACCTAGAAAGAATGATAGATAAGGTGCAAAAGTCTTGCATTAGTCATTTCTTGTTTTGGTTGGATATACATTTATAAAACATAAGCAGTTTATGTGAGCTCTGAAAGCTTGGCACTAAGGAAAGAGAATTCTAAATAAACACTTCTTGTGGAACATCATTCACAATTCTCGAGTTCAGGGAGCTGAGCATTTTCTTTAAAGAACTGTGGCAAGAAAAAAAAAAGACCTGCACCCTTACCAGTAGGTTAACAGCAGGCCTGCTCATTTAAAATTGTCAGTGGGCAACTTGATTGAGTGTCCCTTGCAGAACTGTACCTTGTGGGTATTTAATGCAAAAGTTAGAATGTTATGTGCTTATTTGAACATATTCCTGAATTACAGTCTTCCATCAGAAAAGAAGTCAGAGAGGGATCATTCTGCTTTAATTATTAATGATGCTGACTAAATCACAAAATACAACTATGCTGCAAGCTTGCTTCATGTTGGCCAGGTTTATTCCCTGAAGGATTCAACAAAAGCTTTCTGAAATAGAAAGCAAGATGTGAATAGGTAAAGCAAACCTTAAAACTACCATATGCCCCAAACCTAAAATTACCAGAGAAATAAGGTAAAATCAAGCCTGGAAAGTAAGAAAAAAAAAAAAATTGGAAGGTATAAGCTCTCAAAAACATATAGAGATTAGAGAAATAACATATTGCTTTGGGGTTTGCCATAGTCCATCATCTTTATTTACTAAACTGAAATTATCTATAGGGAAAATGTTTTATTTAGCAAATGCTGACAGCTAGAAACCTTCTGAAGACCATCTTGTGGGAACTGGATAGCCAGCACTAATGAGACTGCATTAAGGGGAAAGTCACATAAAACACAGAAAAACTAAATGTCCTGAAAAGACTTTGTTTAATTTGACTGTAGTCAATATCGATGTCACTATTGCTGCCTCATGTATTTCACTTGTCAAAAAATGGATTCTTTTCATCAGCAGTGTACAACGTGGTGCTGCTCAGGCCCCTTCTCTTTCATACTGCTGATACATAGGAAGTCTAAAGAATAAAGGAATGGTGATATTTCCTCCGTTACTTGCAAATCCAAGCTGCTTGAGGACTCAAAAAAAAAAAAAAAAAAAAAGTTAAGGCTCAGAATAGACACTGCTAGCATCTCACAAAACCATAGATTCCCTTTGAATTGATCTTCCAGGACCATGAGTTAAATGGACATGAGTAAGACATCTGAAGCCAAAATTACCTCAACCGAAAAGATACTACCTGGGACATCAAAATCTTGCCTGTCTGACTTCTGTCACTTCGACAAAATGACTTTGAGTCACTTTGGGCCTCTTGGGGAGGGCATAGGAAAGGCATCCAGGAAACTAAAGACCATAAAGACCACAAGATCATAAAAGGAAAGTGTTGTGAGGAAAATTGACTTATATCTTTCTGAACTTGAATTGTTTTTCTGGTCTGGAGAGAGCAGAGCTCCCTCCTAAGGAACTAATGGGTCTACATGACGAAGCATCTCCTTGCTTGTTTAAGTGGTGCTTTATGTATCTTATGGACATATTCACCATTAGCTTTGGCTGCTTCAGCTTCTCAAGATGACTAAGAGCATCACACTGACACAGTGAGAGTACTGAACTCTAGAACGCCCAATTAACATTGGCAAATCACCTTAAAATCAGACAGATGGTCAGTGATACCTCCTTGGAGCCTCAACTTATAATATGTATCCAATAAATAAAAATAAGGCCAACACTGGGCCTGTGACCTTTAGTTAAAATATCATACTTGCCAGATGGGTCTGGCTATGTATCTTTCACAGCTGCAGAACAAAGTTGTGAGATTTTTCTCCTAGAGAAGAAGAGACTTCAAAGGTCCTTTTCTGCTACTCTTACTCAATTTTATTTTTTTTTTCTGTACTGCCAACACAACTAGGTTGTTGAAATTCAGATAAATATAAAAAGTTTCTAACACATCCGAGACCTCACATCACTTCTCAACCCGTTGTGCCTTTAAGCGCTGTTCTGATTGATGTCTGCCATAAATACCCTTTTTTTTTGTCTGAAACACAATTCTGACCAGATGAACTGTTCTCTTAAAAAAAAAACAAGCAGCTTACAAGAAGCTGGGGCTTCCATAATACAATTTTCATAAGGACAGACCAGAAAAGCCTGAAATCACCACTGCCTTTATCAGTAGCTGACAGTTTCATTAGGGGACCATGCTGAGATGTCTCTGTCATGGATCAAAATTCCCCGAGCCCTGATGGTCTTCCTAGTGTCCTCCATGCCTGCTATACACAGGCTGGTGCTCTTTAAGGACAGTGAAAAAGCAGCCCTGTGCTGAACAACTGAGATCTTGATAGTCTTTCTAGCACGTTTCCTAGACTTTACATGGTTTGCGTTCTGTGAAGATGTTCAGTTCTATCTGGCTTATAGTCCTTTGCCTTCATACCACTGGTACCAGTGACAGATTTGAATAGCCGGTAACACTGGCGATTTAACAGACTTTAATACTGAGAATACCAAGTTTATCCCTAATGGCCTTGAATTTATATGGCTAAAGGGCTGTCATAACTGTAAATATTTTAGGGCAGATGGATCATCTCAATTAACCCCAAGCAACCACCTCAAAAACATTTGACTTGAATAGAATTTTGAAAAACAAGAGCCTAACCCATAGTTATTTTCATATTACTAATAAGAAATACCAACAAGGTATTTTAAAAATATTTTTCATGAAGTAGCAAGAAGAAAATCTATATTTGTTTGATTATTTTTCATGTTCACCTCTACTTCTTGCATGTCTCAAGGTCTTTCCATATGCACTGTTTTTAAAAAGTAATGGTGCAGAATTTTCAAATAAAATTTAGTAACAGGAATACACATCAGTGTTTCTGGACCATAGGGACAGTCAGGAGAGGTGGGAGTGCAGGAGTTCCATAGAAAGTGAAGCAAAAGATAATGTGTTGCTCTCAAAAGAGAAAAAAAAAAAAAAAAAAAAAAAAAAAAAGCCAAGAGTTTCCTTCTGGGCACCATATATCAAAAATACAGACTGTTCTAAATGAGGTATTCTCACTCTCCACCTGTTAATAACATGTACTTCCAAATTGATTACTTCATTATTTCCCAGGGGATAAAAATTAGTTTATTAGCTGTAAAGTTTTTAGCTGTACTTATTAAAGTAAGTCTATATATCATTTGTGCCAAATGAAAGGTAACAGGAAAAAAAAGTTTGCCCAATGGGTTTGATGGATGGTACTGAATATTTTACAACTCTGTCAGAGCTTTTATAGAGTTTTCTCCTGTACGTCATTTGTGTAAGTGCAAAAGAATAATGGCCAAATTATTGGCTGTATATGTTGCTACAGACACAATTGCTATAACAGCTCTTGAAGATCTGTCTCAATGTGGAATACTTAAACAAGCTAACAAATTTACAGAAAAAAATTCAATGTTTTGAAGCCAAGCTTTAAATGCCGTAAGAATTTGTCACAAACTCCTGACAACCTCTTTACAAAACCAATAAAACTAACAAAGTCTTCCTGAAAACAGCAAATAGCTTTAGGTACTTTGATTTCAGATCCACAGATTTGTAAATAGTAAGCACCTCTCTGCTTGTCTAAATAGAAAGGTTCAGAACAGTTAGGTTGGGTGTACACAAAATAAAGCTGATGCTTTTTTATTCAAGCATTCTTTCTCTAGTTGCCTGAATATCATGATCTATTTCTGAAAAGAGCTGGTAAACCCTGTACCAGCAGCCTGCAGCTCTCGATACCATGAATGGCAAGGTCATTTTGTTCCCCCAAACACCTAGGGAACGGCCAGGGATTTACCAGCTAGCTGTGCTGCACTGACATGTGTGGTTTGAGCGACCTGCAGAAGCACAAATCCATCAGTCTAGGATGTCATTGCAGATCTATCAGTCTGCCTTGTACTGCTCTTTTGCAAAAGAACTGATCACACAACAGGGAAAGAGTCCCTAGCTACTATTTTCCCATACAAAAAAGCTATCTGTCCTATTTTACTACAAATATTAGGCACCATTAAGGTGTTTCAACCATTAGTGCAGTTGGAGCAACCACTATAATTACTCTGAAATAGCTTTAAGAAACCAAATAGCACATGCATGCTGAAAACAGATACGTAATGTTCGCTCTCTTGCACATTTTTTGATATTTTTACCAGAATTTAAGTTTTCACAGAATGTTACTGGTCTCCACTGCTACTGAGGAGTTTGCTCATACTGAGTTGACCTGTTTTTTCATCCAGCTTTGCAAAAACTGCATGTAAGTGATAATAGCTGCAATCAGTGTAGAAGACTCATAAAAACTGTAACACTGAAGTTACAATATAAAGGAAATGTAAGAAACAAATGCTCATCAGGAATTAGTTTCAAAACCTGTATGATTAAATACTCTAAATATTTTCAACTGACTCACACACATAGAAGAACTAAAAAGGGAGGGGAACTTGGGCTGAATCATTACCAACCACAAAAGAAATGAAATGAAGAGCATGAAGAACTGTTAGGAAAAGAGCAATTCGTGTATCTGAGCAAACCATTTGCTTAAAATTGTTCTCCTCACTGCTGCTTATGCCATGAAGTGCCTCTGAAGAAATGATTTTTCCTACTACAAATTCATTCTCTCCTTCTTCAGTTCTATCATCTTCCTTATAATCGATTGTATTTATCCTTCTTTTATCTTTCATTTATTTTTTCTCACACAGCATCACATTTATTTCATCCACAATATAGCAAAACATGTGATCT
Organism: Nothocercus julius; assembly: GCA_013398735.1. Taxonomy (NCBI): domain Eukaryota; kingdom Metazoa; phylum Chordata; class Aves; order Tinamiformes; family Tinamidae; genus Nothocercus; species Nothocercus julius. The sequence continues at coordinate 5,270,546 of VZSV01000007.1, forward strand.
ATTCTTCTCTTGTACTATCTGTGCATTCTCCCCTTTACACATTTCTCCTCCTTTGCCTTGGCATGAATGTAGAAACTTCTCACTGGCTCTTTTTCTCCCTTCCTCTCATTTGCCTAAGTGACTGCATGTATCATCTGACTTCCCCTGCTGCCATCTCTCTTATTTTCCTTACTCTTACTTCCAGCCACCTGCCCACCACTAGCTCTTTTCTCAAGTAACACAAACATACTTCGACACATCCCCTTAAAAAGTAAAAACAGACGCTCTATTCTTGCTCTCCCCAGCTCTGGGACTATTGCCGCATCTCCTCTCTCTTTACCATCCCCGCTGTAATTGAAAAATTAGTTTAGAAATGCTCTGCTGAGCTCTCGTTTTCCAATTCCACTTCAGACTGTTTCCAAACTTTCACCTTTTTCATTCAGCTGAAATTGCTTCAGCTGAAGTCTTTAATGATCTAGGATTTTGGAAATACACTGTATTGTCCCTTATTGCCAATTAACCAACTCTTTTTGAAATGCTGTCCTCCTTCAGCCTCCATAGTGCATCATCTCTTGGACTTTCTCTTTCGCTAGTCATTCCCTCAACATACCTCTAGTGGATTCTCATTTTCTGTCCTCTCCGATATCTGTCAGGGACCCATCAGGCTTTATCACTGCTGCCTCCAGTACCAACATACCTTCAGCAACATATATCAAAATATTATCCCTTCTGCACTCATAGTTCACAGAACTCCTCTCCTCTCCCCTCCAGTCTTTTCCTGCCTACATGGCAACCTCTTTCTTCAGCACCTCACAGTGAAACACCAATTTCAATTCAGTATTGCTGACCTCCATATTTCCCTCTGAGACTTGTATATGAGCATCGTTTATGACAGTGAAACTCAGGTTCATGACTACAGTTACTGTGTATTGATATGATATCAAAAACTATCATGATTATCAGAATTAATATTTTGGGTTGATATATAGAAAAATATTATGAAAACTTAAGATTTAGACTAGTGAGAAACAAATTTCTTGCAATTAAAAATTATGATTGCTTATACATTAGGTCTATGAGATCTAGGTCTCTTGTCCCTGTTAACATTTATTACTTATTTAATAGACTACTATTAGGTAGTCTAGGGAATTACTTATCTAATAGACTAAAAGTAAGCTGGTAAGAAATTAATAACCTCTTCCATTCAAGCAAAATACTTAGCAGCACTGACACAAAACAACCGTACATAAGAAATACTTAAAACTTACATCAGGAAAGCATGCTTCATGCTTTGAGTTTACTAACATGCCTTACCCAAAAGGACACAATTTTGTGTTAGCTGTACTTCAACCATATGCCATTTTTCAGTTTTACAATGTTTAATGAAAGCAAATATGACTCTATAGCTATTTCTGCCTAGCAGATGTATCAACTTTTTATACTCCGTGACTCCAAAAGCTAATGCAGTGTATTCCCTAATTTCACTAAGACTGGACTTCAGTAAAACTACCTGTACATGCAGATGAGCTCACATATGAAGTTTTATAAGACTACTTAGAAAATACTGAAAATATGAGCATATACTGCACCATACTGAAAGGAAGCTGGATACAGAGTAGCTATTCTTTTTATTCACAACATTTATACTAGAAGTGGCAACACGGGCAAGGGACTGATTTTGATGGCTAAGGCAGAAATCTTGGGCAAAGGCGCTGCAGAGTGGCCACTTCCTAGCAAACAGGACTGACTTCTGCTGCATTCCTGAAGGCAGAGCACAGCTAAAAGGCAAAGGTGTAAGCTGGAACAAGGAACAAGAAGTTGCATCTCAAAGAAAGACTTTTGTTTCTGTAAGGGTCAACATTTGACTGAAGGTTAAGCTCAGTGAACAGGTCCTACTTTGTAAGGGGCACGACTTCCAGATCCCATCAAACTGGGAACTTGCTGGGATCCTGGAGATAAAAGAAGGTCTTCAAAACATACTTTCCTGAAAGGAAAAGTCCTCAGAGCAAGAATACAGGACAATCTTAAAATCAGCTGTTTATAAACAGCTGATTTTGATGAGTTCTAAAATGCACTCACATGAGTACAGGAATGATGACACAATATGCAAAAGTGGTAGTATGGCTACATTGCCCCGTACAAACCCAGTCTGAACACTACCTATTTTGATTTTTTTTTTTTTTTTTTCCATATCACTCTGAGAGTTGCTTCATGAATTCTTTTTTCTCCATTCTACTGCAGGTGAACTGGTTTTGGGTCATCTCTATTTAGAAAGAACACTTTGTGACAGCAATTATTAGTCAGAAATAAAAGAAACACGTGTGTGTATGTGTGTGTGCAAGAGTACATGTACAAGCAGGTGCACACACATATATGTAGCAATGGAAGAAAGTGGAATGCAGTCTCTCTGATACTGCAGAATGCCCTATGTTTACCCTAGTATATATCAGCACAGTTTAAAGGCGTAAGTCTCTATAGGTAGTGCAATAGTAGAAGATTAAAAGAAAGTTTTTTTTTCTGAGATTTTTTGCCATTCCTACATGATGAAAAGAGGTTCAAGAATATTCAGAAAATCGCAAATGCACTTTTTGCTAATAAGAAAGACTACTGTATTTCTGATAATGTGAATTACATGGATTTTTCAATACAAAATGTTGTGCATTTACAATAAGAGTCATGATTCAATAGTGGTGAAATGTGTGAATCTAGACTATTAGCTGATAAAATCAGAGCCAATTGTGCTGAAATGTCTCTGGACGCAATACAGCAGCAGAAGTACATAACCCTTCCACAATACAGCATCCCACGATATTATTCACATTGAGCAAAAAAAAAAAAAAAACCTCTGCTTATCCATGTAAATTGTCAATCAACATGCACATTTATCACCTACACAAAGAGGATTTAAAAAAATCCAACACTTCTTCAGTACTGCCACAAATGAAAAGAAATGAAAAGTAAAGATGGTTTTGATATCGATATGACACAACAAAAGATTTCTTCCCTGAAATAACAATTCAAATACGGAACATAAAGAAGTATCTTACAATTCCTATTGTTTATGTAGTCAAATGCAAACCCTACTCTAAGCCAATCTAAAAAATAACATGCTGTAGTTCCATGCATAATAAAGAGTAAATTGACTGTACTGCATCATTTGGTATGCAGAACAAGTTCACTGGACTTGGAGTGAAACTTGCTCAAACAGAAAAGTTTCATGGTTGTAGATAAAGGGCTGCAGAGAACACAGACAGCACACTATGCAAAGGGGGAAAAAGGGGAAGGAAAGTAAGGTCCAGCGACAAGAGGAAAAAGAACAGCTCTACAAAAAAAGAAATGTATTTTACCTGACATCCTCTTTCCCTTCCTCAGCTTGGTCCTCTTGGGTCTTTTCCTCATGCCCTGATCCTTTGATTTCCTCCTTATCACAGTTGTCTGTTACCTCTTGCCCTTCCCCTTTTTCATTAATTTCTTGCTCCTTCGCTTTTTCCTCCTCCTCTTTTTCTTCCTCCTCAACAAACACCTCATCTTGTTCATCCCCTTCCAGCCCTCCCTCTTTTTTTTCCTCTATATCCCTTGTCCTTCCGAAGCCAACAAAAATAGAACAAGGCATGCAAAAGGGAAAAAGAACAAAGTAAAGTTAGGTTCACAGAGAAGAGCATGCATGAATTCACAAGAGAGGATATGTAAAAGAAAAAAAAAAAAAACGAAAGAAATATGCAGTGATAAATTTAAGCATGCTGGCTAACCCTCCAGCCTAACCTAGATAAATTTTGAATCGGGGCTTTTTTCTTAGGACAGACTTTTAAGTCCCTCTTTGAACAAGAATTGTATAGCAATACATCATATACACAAGATCATAAATAACTGTAAGACAAACACGATTTGGTCCTAACTGTGCTCATATAAGCCGAGAGATGTGCAAATCATTTTTCAGAATCACTTCTCTTCAAAGGACATATTTCTGTGAATTAATAATTTGATCTGGGATCAATTTTTTCTTCAAGATGCATATGGGTTAAAATTATCTTTCATTCGTTCTAAACCCAAAGTTCCTCTGAGTGCACGGTGAAGGAGGTTGGGACTATTTTGCTCACAGATGCTCTGTGGACATCTTGTCAAAAATTAATTCGCAGTGGATATATATCTGTGTCTGTTTAAATATTAAATAAGATTTGTGCTAAAGTAGAACAGCTCTAGTTTAAAAAGTAAATTTCTCACCTTGCTAGCAAGAAATCGCAAGTTAAACTGACATTCTTGCCACACTAAGTATTTTATCAAACCGTTGTCAGAAAATGAAAATCTAAGTGCACCTCATGCCTGCTGACAGCAGACATTCTTGATCCTACATGTTAATATAACTCGAAATGACAAAGTTTGCTCAAAACAAATAGCATAGAGAATTCAAGAAGCATTCAATATAGAAAAGTATCAAAGAAACAGTGTTTCACAAATTTCCCACAGGTTTCAATTTAGGCAAATACAGATATTGAAATGTGATCAGTTACTTAAACAAGGTGGCCACGGCTGGTGTTGAGCTCACCTTATTTTCTTGTTCCCTCTTGGTCGCTCTGACTGGACGGACATGTAGCTGGTGCTGCTGAACCGCGAAGCACTGCTTGTCCTTGAAACAGCTGAGACGTCGCTGACATCGCTGTCCGAAGACTTATTGGAAACATTGTCGGAGCCTCGCTGAGGATCCCGTCCTGACCGATACTGTAAGAGCAAAGAGACAAAGATCGGGATGTTGTCAGTGACTCTACCACAAATCAGCTTTGGAGACGATCTCTGATGATATCTCAACTGCCTGATACTGCTCTGATGATATCTGAACTCCTTTGATAATGAAGTTTTTAACTGTCACAGAATACAAATTATTTCTTGGCTCATGCTAGTTTTACTCTGCTGTGCTATCCAGCTGAAGTTATTAGCTCCTCACTTTGATGGACACAGTAACTTGTCCAAAACTTCCAGTTCTTCTAAAGGTTTCACAAATCTCAGCAAAGCATATAAACCACTGTAGAGTATTTCATACCATAAGTATTCCCCCAGTGCCCAAAAAAACATCAGAGAGATTTAGCGACTTGCTGAAATTTGCTCAGTTAGTGAAAAACTGAACAGGCAACAGAGTTTGTTTCAAGCGAACTACAAAAAATAAGTGTCTCTCTTGGGGCCTATTCTATTTACAAAAACTTCTGTCTGACAAATGTTAATACCTCTTTTATAAAGCAAACAGATAGATGAGATTATCAAAACAGAAGGGGAAGTGATGTTGTAGCCGTGCAAACAAAGATACATCTTGCTGAACTGTTGGGTTGGGAAGTCCAAAAGGACACAACAACAACAAGACAAGATTTAGAGAAAATTTCTACTGAAAATTTGCAAATGCCTCAGACATTCAAAGATGCCAACAGCATTCTGCCTTGTTGCCAGCACACTCCAAACACTGACCCGCCAGCTGGCTGCCTACGCGATGCAAAGCGCTGTTGTGCTCCAAGCTACTTCTGAACAACCTGTTATGTACATACTACTGTCACACAAGTTAGCTCTAGTAAGCGCTATGTCTGTGCCATACTGCTTTGTGTTATATGCTCATACTATATTGTAAAGAGAGATTTTTCCTTCTAATTACAAGCATTTCTGTGAATACAAAAATCTGACTGGTTACAACCAGAGATCTTAGAAGAACGGCATTGTAAGATGAAGTGTAAAGGGCTGGTTACTGCATAAAGAAGACGGCATGAGAAGATGTAAGGAACAAGAAAGAGAAGTTTTAGAGAAATCAATGGGAGAAACTATTCTGCACAGTATTTCAGAAGCCAGATGAGCTGCTGGGGGTAGCAAATTGGACTTAGTCACCTGGTGAAATAATTCGCAATGTAAAGTGCTGGACTTGGGTACCTCTGCAGAAGGGAATGCTGTTGAGTTCTGCATATGAAATTTCTTCCCTTTTCAATAGTTTTACAATAACTGCCTTCAATGACCACTTGTGTCTGCTTTCTTGTAAGGAAGAAGTTAAACTAGAAAATATCCTAAAAGACTGCACAGTGTACAACTCTCTGAAGTGCATATGCATTTGAGTGCATATTTTACCAAAATAAATGTAACACAAACTGTGAGTTATTTTGCTTGTTTTAAAATGGGGAAATTAAACAAAGAGCAGAAGAAGTTTTCATCAAAGTTACCATACACTTGTGGCAGAATCAGCAGTTGACCATGCATGACCTGCACTGCACATCTATGCAGAATGTCTGCAAATGCTGCACTCAGGTTCCTCAACTCCCCTAGGTATAATATACAGTATTAAAATTTATGCATAGAGCATTCAACCTCCCTTCCTTGGTTTTAAAATATGACTGAATGCCATAAATCTATGGAATACTTCTAATGTTTAAATGTTAGTAAATTTAATGACACTTATTAATGCCATTAATATTTTTGTCCAATAAAAAGATACGTATTCTTTATTAGCAAAATCATTTGGAAACATAAAACCCAGTGACTGAACAACTGTCCTGATCATCGGAGACATGGAAATATTACACTAGAAGATTTTTCTTTTGCGGAGATTCCTGTTAAAAGAGCAACTGCTAACACACCAGAGAAGAAAAAAATCACTATATTTTTATAGTAGCAAAGCCTAGCAAAACGTGGATGTATCTAGTCATACCTATTCAGTTTCACCCACTAACCTTCCCAAGGGTATTACTACCTTGAAGTCACAGATATGAGAGAAGTCTGTGTTGAAAAAGTCGGTTCAACCTTAAGTTCAGCCTTATACTACCAAGCCTTGGGCTGCTACCAGCACAGCAAAGGCAATACAGAGCTCCCTCCAGGCCAAGGTCTCACTGTGTGCTTAGGCTCCCAGGTCGGTGCTGCCTGTCCCGCTGAGCCCCATGCTGCTCCCCTGAGCCCCACTGGTCCCCTGTAGAGTTAACGTATAGCTAAATCCCATGTGCCTATATGAGCAGCTGTCCTGTTTACAGTGGCTAGTGAGTATTGCAGACTTCATGTGGCCACACTAGAGAGAAATAAGACAGACTGTAGTTTCAGATGCAAATCACTGATGGAATTGTTAATTAAATTCCAATTAGAGGCTAGGTAATTACTTGTGCTGACTGGCAGGAGAACAGATCTAAACCTGCAGCTTTCCCAGCGAGTTTGCCAGGCAGGCAGTGAAAAGGAACCTTCTGAGTGCAATCTGGCCAAGGGGCAGGACACAGCAAGCGGCACGTCACTCCTGCAAAGTCACTCTAACAGGCCGGTCCCACAGGACCCGCAAAGTCTCAAAACCCTATGCTACACTGCTACACTGGTAATCTAACTCCACTCCTTAAAAATACATTTTAACGTACTTCATGTATTTCATATACCAAACCAGACATTTTCCCTAAATGAAACAGCCCAATTGTATTTTTATTTTAAAGAAAATTAGCATAGTACTATTCATTTAGTGCTATACAGTGAGAATGAAGAATTGCAAAAGCATCAATAGTAACTCAAAAGTAAGTTATTCCTAAACTATGAGGGGAGAAAGGCACCATTACCCACTGCCTTTTTTCTTTCATAGGTAAAAGTATTTCCCATCAAGTATTTCAGATTAGGCCAAATAAATATTATTTTATTCTTACTATTTTAGGATATTCTAGATTTGGAATAAAGAATGTTTTAGGGGAACTTTTCATTAAATACAAATGTCTTAATATTTTTATTTTTAAAATTCTCACTAAATATTTACCTATTCTCTTAATTGCAATCCTAGCATCTCTTAACTGCCTCCCAAAATAACGTATAGAATATGAATCTAAATTGTCTATATTTTCAGATAAAGCTCGAATACTTCAAACTCATCCCTAAAGCCTGTTCTCATATACTGCTCTGTTCTTACTCCAGTGGTTTCCATCCCCTACATTTCTGACCATATCTGACTCTATTTTAAGGTATATATCGTAACCTCAGGTCTATTGTGTGTTAGTGCTTCAGTGACTACAAAACAGAAGATAAAACATACTGTTTGTCTGACAGAAGCTGTGCTGGTATTTTAGTTTTACAGTCGTAAATCAACATAAAACAGCTTCCAAAGAGCTCCTTTGCCTTCTGCCTCCAAGTAAAATGACACTTCCATTGTGTGAGTATTGATTTTTAAAGAGCATCCCATTTCTAGTATTGACTATCTCATATCATATAGCCTGACTCCAAAACATTATGCACATTATTTGTGTATTTTTTTTTCAGTTTCTGTGAGGCTAAAGGTACCTTATCATGTATAACATTCCTTGTTCTTCTTCCTCCAAATTTCACTTATTTTTTAAGAAAAGGCATCAATTGCATAACAAGATCAACAATTAGACTAAAAAGACCATTATGTACCAAGTGCCATCCTTCCATCATATCTGGAAGACTGCTGCCCAGCTGTCTTTCACATCCTCTTCTCTGGTACCTAACACTGGCTATGATACAATTAGCGCAGGGTACATGTAATTCCCAAGGGCTGATGTTCGGATCCCATCTGGGTGAAAAACCTCTGTACACTCCTCCTTCTGAAGAAACTATGGGCAGAGGGGCAGTAAGGGAGCCTTGTGTGCACCTACAGCTTCCCTGGGTTGGACAACCAGGAGGGAAGGACTGTGGCAAAGTGTAACCACCTACAACACAGGCTAAATAAATACTGTTTCTTTTATTATTATCATTATCAATATCATTTGGCTAACAGCCACTAAAGCATAAAAATGAACTCTTGAATTTCCCCACGTTGGAGACATACGTCTCTTTTATTTGAAAGAGCTGAAAGTTTCACTTTCAACCTAATCAAGATTCTTACAATAGAGCCAGGATTCTGTACTTCATGACCTGTAAAGAAAAATACCCCAACTCTTCCAGAAGCTTCAACAAGAAGTCTGTTGCAAGAAGATGAAAAGTCACTCTTAGTATTTTTGATAGATGATTTTTGTCCTATTTGCTGTGTTAAATGTCACTGTTACTGATCCTATCAAACAAGTTCTAAATTTCTTAAAACCTCTGCATTCTTAAAACTTCCTTAAAAAAAAATAAAAGCATTAGCTGGAGACAACAAAGTGACAGCTAGGTGTCTGTGCCAATAGTTCACAACTGTGATAGAATATTTTCCTGCAGTGGTAAATTCAAGATTATTCATGCTGAAAAAATACCTGCTCTTTTTTTTTTTGCAAACATTTTCTGACCCCCTTGTGAAAAGCCATTATATGACTGACAGGCTATACGGAACTACAGCTGCTGTGGTACATATTTCTCAAAAGAAACTGTATAGGAATCTCTAATTCAAAGGGAGCTTTTCATGTTTTGCATTGTTTTAATCTATTGTTACTAGTCTTCCATCTTGGATTATACAGTCATGCTGTTGTCCAAGCAATTGAAACTGTCAGGGGTTTCCAACTGCCTTTCTCTTTTATTAGCAATTTTTTTCTTTTTTATGGCCTACATTGCTTACACAGGAGCAATTAAATCTGGTCAATGTTTCTACTAATCAAACTGTTGGGAAGATGGTTTCAGACTATTGTCCATTGTCCTACCCTGACGAGATTAACGAACCATTCTGGGCTTTTTCAATAGTCCTTTGCCAAGCTCACAAAAGCTCTTGAGCAGCCAGAGCACAGCAATTGTATGAAATTTTCTGTAATTTCAACTGGAGCTTCTGGTTCAAGTTTGCAGCCTCAAAAGGCACTGTGAACTTTAGTTACCATACAGCAGTTGAATGAATGTTATTAGATTGCTTAATTGTTTTTGAATCTTCTTCTACTGGTGCCCAAAGAAGTATGCCGTTAAAAGTAAAACTGAAAATTTCTACCACGACAATGACATTACATTTATGTAAAGAAAAAGACTTTAAGTCATTTTACATATACCACATACAAATACGTAGAGAGAACTTTTGCTTGGCTTTATACTGCAAAAGATCTGAAGATGCACAAGAGGTCAAAGCTGCCCAGCACGCAATTTCTAGTGAGCCATTTCAATAAAGAGTGGTTCCTTCTGTCACTCCTGTCAGGCTACCTCAAGGCAACTGAGGCCTAGCCGAGTCAGCCTCTGCCTCTGCTTTGGCAATCAGTTGCAATCACATGGCGCCCATCCATTCTTTGGGTCTGAGCAGGCCATTTAGTTCTCCCACTACTCTGGTATAAGGTACACAATAAGCTCAACGGTTGCTTTGGGCTTCTCAATATGGAGCTGTAGCTCGAACGCATCCTTACCCTGACTTCTGCTTTGCAGTCCTGGGTGTTTCCCTCTTCTTATTCTAAATTCTGCTTTCCCAGCCCTGCATTTAGCTTCTGATCAGCCCCTTTGGCACTACTTCAAACCTGTCTTCCCGTCTTCAGATGGCTGCTACTTTGCATTATGCACCCCTTGGTTTCCTGACCGCTGGCCCAGTTGTGCCTCTCCAATATTCTTGTCTTGCAGTGAAATAAAAGACAGGGCTACAAACAGTGCAGTTACTTCCGAGCACTATGGTGCCTGAGTCAGTAAGTCCCGCTGGAGGCAAATTAATGCCTAGGCTATCGGTCCTTGTACTCCCAGTCCTCATCCAGCTTCATTTTTTCCCCATTATTCAGAATATCCCACTCTACTTTTATCTTCAATGAGAGGAACTGACTATAACCTGGTTTGCGAATCCCACCTTCTAAGCCATCCTGATCTCCAGTGGAGTTAGGGCACTTGTTAGAAAAGAACGTCTATGTTTCAACTGGACATGTGGGGAAAAAATAAAAAAAAAGTAGTTCAAGTCCTCATGTCTTTCCCTTAAAAGTTTGGCATGCTCTTTTTTCACTGATCTCACAGACCAATACTCATGCACACTGTCTCCTAAGGGGGTCCTAAAACAAGGCAGAAATCTAGTGAACCTCTCTGCTATTGCTGCAAACAGCATCCTATTGCCAAACTGAAAAAGATCAAGAAAGTAAGCATTGAAAAAAAAAATCTAAGAAGTCAGACACTTCTTTTCAGTCAATCAGGTTGCCCAGAGAGATTCTGCAGTCTCCATCCATGAAGGTTTTCAAGCCACAGCTGAATAAAGCCATGAGCCAGCTGGTCTAATCAGGCCTGATGGCTGTCCCTGCCTTTAGTACTAGAGACCTCCTGAGGTCCTCTACAACCTGAATTAATTTGGAATCTTATGGGTTAGGCTGCTCTAGGAGCTGAAGAAGAAGCTTTAATGGCAGTAGTAATGCACTACACCACTACATCATTGTATAAGGAGAAGTGAAAATCCAGAAGGAAAATCTAGAAGCCCAGAGGGAAGTCAGGCAAAAATCATCTGCTTCACATATCCTGGCATATGATGATTCTTTTAGGAATTCCCTGAGAGCACAATATGAAATAAATATTGCAGAAAGCTGGAAAATATTCTGGGATTACCTCAAGGAGAAGTTGTAAGGCCTGCAAATATTTGGTAAAGTAGAAAGCATTAAAGCAGCTCCAAAGAGGTATCTGGATACTTCAATGAGCTTGAGATTTAACTTTCCAACAGATATTGGCTTATGAAAAAAATCTGTTCCTGCAATCAGTTTCAAAACACTGAGCAGTCCCTCGCTCTAATGTTCTTTACTATACAGTATGATTTTTGAAAGATTAAGATAACCTCTAATTTCAGTTGCATTGATACCTACTTTTATCCAGCAAAGAAATCAAGATGTTATTGATGTGCATTCACAAAGACAGCTTCATCCAGTCTAGAGGACTAGGTGTTCTCAATTAAGCTTAGATCAGGACCACATTTTATGTGGTCCTGATCTATTTTATTTCGAAAGGATAGGATACTGCAAATTTTCTCTTCAGTGTATAAAGCTATCATACTGGAATGGGTATTATTCAACCTCTCATCTCTCATATGAGAAGTGTAATGGGTAAAAGACAGTTGATTAATGCAACTGAAAAGCAATTTGAAAAGACAAATAAAGCAACATAGCAACAATTTATAAGCATCACCTGAAAAAATGCACAAAAAATGCACAAAAGGTAATCCAAGATTTGTTATGAGCTGGAGTGAAAATCTGAAGTTTATAAGGCACAAGCAGGCTACTTCATAATATCTCAACAAAAGCTGCCTTAAAACCATAACTCATAGAGAGAGCTTCTATGCCAAAGCACTAAGCTACTGGAACTGGACTCCAGAATACGACTAGTCATTGCAACAAGAGGTTTAAACTGGCCCTGGCAGCACTAGCCTGTATCGTTGGGTGGTATGCATGATGCACAGTATAGATGTATAACTAGGCATTTACTTTAAAAAATAACATAACTACTTTGTATTATCTACCAAGCAAGGTAACAGATTTTTAAGAAGAGTTTTCATAGTCTGAATATTAAAGTATATAAAACATCTTTTCAAGCTTCCCTGCCTCTTCTCAGTTGCTACATGTTAGCTTTTTGACTGTCTTACACAGAAGGACTAAGATCTATTTAACACAGATAACAGCTGTGCTTTAGTATTCCTGAGCACTGTGCCAAGTCTACTGAAGAAACAGCATCAGGACTTGGTGTTCACTGTCAAAAACCTGAGCTGTTCAAGCCAAGGTGACTGCAAAAGGGCAGATGTCCAGGGCTTCACAGTGTAATTCCATTTAATAGCATCTCCAGTGATTTATCTCCTGGTGAACTGCAGCATGTTTGTTAAGACTCACAGAATCAATATGTGCTTTGACTATTTGTTACTGTTCCTCAAGTGGTACCCCAAGCCAATTCTATCACCCCTGTTCTCAAGCTCTCTTGCTCTCTGTAAGGTCCTGCCACTTCAAAAGCAGTTTATTTTATTTTTTTAAAGAGAGAAACAAGGTAGGTTTTCTGCTTAGCTTAAGAAACTCTATCTCGGGCATGCCTTTTCTAGGCTTCTTCTAGATGTTACTGTACAAAGCCAATTGCTCAAGTCAAACACTATCCAAGAGACAGATTTTTATCTGATTTCTGCAATTCTGTTAGCCTTTGTATCTCACATAAAAAAAAAATCAGACAAAAAAGATGGAAAGGCAGCCATCTTCGATTGTCTTACTACCTTATCCCTGTCTCACCACACCTTCACCCCAAAAGACTGCTCAACATTTTAACAAATCTGCCAGTTTGAGAACAGAAGCAAAAAATTCCTTCCCCTTAGTCCTACTTTCTTTACGTAACATTTAAATATGACTTTCACCGAATTTGTCCTGGGACGTAGCACCTTCAAAGGAATTCATGCCGAAGAGAACAGCTGGATTGCCACATGGGCCATCTGGTGAGTGCTTATTCCTGCAAGCAGAAGCGCCTAAGGACCATGAGTAACACAATTGCTCAAGAACAGGATATAAATATATCTTTGCGTGACTCTGTTTAAAAAGTCCTAAAATGTGTTTATTTCAAAGAAAGTAGACTCCAATATCAAGCATAATTTGAGGGAAGGTCCCATAGTCTTTTCACTGATTCTCAAAGATACAAACATAAAAGTGCAAAAATGTGCAAAAATAAAAGTAGGAGTTCAGCTGATGGCCTACATATTTTCTGCTGATTCATGTCTAAGGGGGAAACAAATCCCCAAGATGTGGATTTCACCATCTCTTTATTCATCTTAGTGGAGTTAAACTGCTTATAGAACATCGTTTTCCCCTCAGAATGGATTTTCTCATTGCCTTTACCCCTATTACATTGGTAACCAGGGAAAAAGGTTGCAGGGAGATTGGAAAATGTAGTCTGCACCTCAGGAATTAAAATTCTTTATGTCCACTGTACTTTGGTTCTCAAAGAGGGAGAAATTACAGAATACATATTGCTTATGTCTTTCATATCACTTTTTAAGTATTATAAATATTTATTTGCTTTACTTGCTCTCAAGTACAATTTGAATTCACTTCTATCATAAAATAGGTAATATCATTAATGGCAGTTTCAACTTAACATAAAACACTTTAACAGCAGAATAATAATATATAATATTTCAGGAAAAGAACCAAAAAAGAACTGACTGCACAAGGAGTTTAGGTTATTTCACAAAAGATATATATTGAAACTATTCTGAGTAAAAACTGTCTGTGAACAGTCTGAGGTTCTTTAGTGACTATAAATAATAAGGGTCTTGATAATACTTATCATTTTATAGAGGGTGCTGTCCTTAGCATAGCATTTCCTAACATTATGTGACGGGGAACTAGCTTAGAACTGTGAAAGAATACACTACTAACACTGCCTCCTACGTAACACTCCAGTTAGTTTTTACAGTTCTTGAAACTGCAAGTGCGCGTGTTAGTAGAAGCCAACTGACATTATCTTCTCTTCAGGGCAAAAAAAAATTCTATCTCAAAGTATTTGGCATTTTATTTTTAGAAAATCATAAGTTGTAGATATTAAAAAATAGCTAATCGTTTCAGATTAAACTGCAGGAGTATACACATTATTAGATGCTCTTTTTTTAGCTGATGCCATGTGCTGTTCTACAAAGAACAAAGAAAGGCTGAGGCAGCCTAGTTATATAAAACACATAGGATCTAAGATATTGAATACGATGAGATTAATATAAAAGAATTTTGGTATTTGGCTCAGTCTAAAGGCAAAGGTATATGAGATAAAATTCTCTATGGCAATACAAGTTGAATTATAAGAAAATTACATATGTTTGGGTGTATAATATTATTTTTCTCAAGAAAACAGAGTCAACTGACTCTGACTCAGTAAGAAGTGCGGATTCCCAACTTCTTTTCAATTGTAATACAAAGGATATCAGATGAAAAAACATATCTCCTCCCAGACACAGATACAGGACAAGATATTCTTTTGGGGGAAAAAAAAAAAGAAAAAGTTCTGCTTATTCAGACTGTATTTAATTTCATTTGATAACTTTATCTAAAATTAATTTTTTACTGTATCTTTGAGCACTACTAGTATAAAAGCTTGCTACTATAAATAAATCATTTTATAATTTTTCTTAAAAAACAAACATCAGCTGAGTACACTGTTGACTTTGTTCAAATGCAGGACTGTTTTAGAAAAACTTTAAATTTTTTTAATGTTATATCTTGTTCTTATTCATCAATTCTAGTCTGCTGTCAGTGAAAGTCATGATAAAACAATGATTTCCATCTGCAGCTGGATAATACTCTTTCTGATGTATTATTAAAGAAAGTATTCTATTGCCTAAATCAATATTAACTCTCATAAGCAAAGACTTTTCTTCCAAAAGACAGTCTGAGACAACATAGGTTGCAAGGGTCCCATAGATAATTTCATGTTTTAATGACATTCTCACTAAAGGCACAAGAATTTTATTAAAGGAAGATATCCCTGCACTGTGACTCCAAAGCCCTGATCAGACTTCTGATAGTTTCTTTGTGCAGAATCAACTTTTGCAGACTAATGGCACTGTGTATTTAAACAAGCTAATTCTTCATATATGCTAAATGTAAAATGGAAGCTTGAAGTCACATTTATAGTCACTAAAATTGACTGTGCAAAATTATGCATTTAAGGTGCTTCAAAAAGAGAAACAAACAAACAAAAGAGTAATACCTTGGGGAGGTCTGATACAGATGCAGAGCTTTTTTCCTTGCATGATAGGCAGCAAATAGATCATAACCTCCCCCCCAAACCGTTAAATAAAAAATCCATGCTGCACTATATACTAAAACTCCACAGTGATAAGAGCACTACATGGGACTCATTATTGTAACCAATACATATTTAGTGAAGAAATACAAATGATGCAACTAAGCTGTGGGTGCCTCCTAGGTCTGCGGTGGGCCCAGCTGGGCCGCAGGGCCGGCTCTCCGGAGGCAGCAGCAGGAGTAGCTCCGCGGCTGCCGAACTCCGGGAAATCAGGGCTCAGCTGGAGGGATGTGCGGAGAGCAGCCCAGCCGCTCTCCTGCCACGCGGCCTCTGCGAGCACAGAGATGGTGCTGAGCAGGGTTAGCCAGGCTTGCTGAACCAGCACCCCTGCTGAGCAAACATCCCGGGTCTCCACGTAAAATCCTAGGCACTGAAGCAAGCGCTGCTCTGGGAGCAATCATTCCCACCTGCGTGCAACGCTCCTTGGTTTTCCAAGTTAAGAGCCTAGCCAAGCGCTCCGGCTTTGTAAGGACCACTGCTCTGCCCTTGCTAGCTTTCAAATGCAAACACTGCCCCTGTTCTGCCTAGCATGGAATTAAGTACTAGAAACTGCAGGGTGGGGAACACTATATTAGCATGATTATTGACGCTTGCCTAGAATTGACATTTCTTCCCCCGCTATTAGGGGAATTCATTTAATTTCCTGCATTTTCTATTTCTGAATGCGACATTTCAGTATCTAGATACTAAGCATGCGTTTCCCAGTTAAATTTGTTTCTTGCACTCCTTAAATTTTGGGGATTTTGTAATCCCGTTTCTGTAATTTTCTGCCAACAAAATCTTTATTTTTCCAATCGATTATAATAACTAATGGATATTCAGAGTGAAATTAGGCCAATGATTTTATTTTGTACATTCAGAAATCTTTTTTTTTTTTTTTCTCTTTGAGATTCATCAAATCAGGCAAATGTTCGTAACATGCTAAACTCTGGTTTCTTCATATATAATTAGCAGCACAGGCTTACAAACAAAGAAAGAAAATGGCTGACAAATTACACAAAGGACGTGCATGCAGGTCAAGACATCCAATATAACAACCTGCTTTTGGATGTCTGTATTTTAGCCATTATTATGATATCTGAATGCAATACTTATATTACCAAGGTATAACATTCAAGCGCACCCTAAGTCCGTATCAGAGACATAGCTACACCCTCAAGACTCCATCAGACTCCATCAGTCCATATCTATATTCAGAGTCACTAAATTACATTTCACCCATCAGGGAACACAGGAGCAATGAAGGGAAGTCTTCTTCATTGTCAGGCATTTTAGAGCCCAAATCTGGAATTCTGAAAATATTTTATTTCATCTCAAAGCTTTAAGCTTTGAGCTTCTGAGCTATTTCAATGTACAAACTTATCTTTATAGGAAGTAAAATTTCAACATCAGCACTTTACTCCATAAACTTTTCATGATAAAAATATACCAAAACACTTGATTAAAATTATGAATGCTATCAGCACTGTGGGCCAAAAAGATTCCCTCTGCCATTTAGCAGTGAAATTTCCTACATAATATAAATCAGAATGATTGCTTAAGTAACCTGAGTGCTCATAGTCTTTTGAGGGTGATGGCAACTGTCTTTCTAGATCAGACGGTCGGTTTAGCTATGAGCTTCCCGTCCAAAAATGCAATTACTGGCTAGTCTATAGGAAGACAAAAGAGCCATGTCACAAGCAGTGGCTAAACAGTTTGCTCACATGAGACAGATAAAGATCTAGCCTGATTTTGCTGTTCGGTTTATGTCTTGGAGCAAAGAGCTTACTGTAACAGGGAATGGGAAGGGGAAAGGGAAAGGACCCAATAAAACCGTGCATGGTCATTTCCTTTTATAAAGCAACCAAATCACACTTGCTAGGCCTAGTTCTATTGATTTCTTACAGAAATTAATTGCATAAAATAATTGCTTGCTTATTATTGCCATCTTACTTATTCTTCAGCATAACTCCACTCCAATCATTTATTCCTCCAAGTTTTACTCTTATATAGAATATTTAAAATGTTTAACCAACTGTGTTGAGTGAATTATGTGAAACAGGCTTCCAATATTGCAAAATATTGCAGGCTTCTGCAACATTTGGATGTCTAACCTAGCTTCCTTTTTTAACTTTTAATATTTCTAATTGCATCCTTAACAATAGAAGCTGTAAGAAATAATTTGGGGATCAATGAGGTATACTCACAGCTGTTACAAACTGCCAAAGTATTACTGGGCAGATCACGGTCTTCCCTCAAACTCCTGAGATCTAAGCTTGCATTTTCACAGAAAACTGTCAGTTCAAAGTAACATAAATAACAACACCTTGTAGATAGTGCTACTATCAAAGCAGTTCAATATCTTATTTGCCTGGGTTTTCACTCAACCCTCCCCTTTCCAAGGATTTCCAGAAGTACCAAAGCACCAACTATTTCTGTAGTAATCTCTGCAGCTCTATGGATCTTTGTCTGAATTGCATGTTTGTTTTGCTTTTTAAGGAGGAGACAAACACATCTCCAAACCACCATGAAATTAAACATCTCTATTACACCACAGGTTGAAGACCACACAGAACTGTACCAGTGACATATCTGCTTACTGCAGGCTCCAGAGAAACAGGGGAATGAAACGGCAGGTGAGACTAGACCGAGAGCAAGGGAAACCTGCCTCTTCCATATGCAACCCAACCTCTTCCAGCACTACAGCTCTTACCTTTTCCATATTCTTTCACACAGATAGTCTTGAATGAGGTAGTTAAATCATTGCTGAATCCAAGTGTTTCAGGCTTTAAACTGCAACTTTTCAGTGTCTATGTGTTCCAAGGGCATTTCAGCAGTGTCTATACTAGGGATGCCTGAAAATGCACAAGGGGGCTCAGTGGGAATGGCTACAGGAAGGAGTCACCTAACGCTATCAATTGGATCACCAAGAGACCTAACGGCAGCAGCAGTGAGCAAGAAGTGGGACAGAAGGGAGATGGTAAGAGGAAGTCCGGGAACTGAACTCAAACAAGTGGGACCCAGCTGCAGCCAGCACCCTGCTCTCACCTTCCCTGGACTCCCATCGTGGTCCTCCTCTTTTCACAGGGCATCTTGCCCAAATATTTAACACTCTGATACCACTGTCATCTCAGGTTTTCTTGCATGTTAGCGCTGACTTCATTTACAGATGTTAGTGTCTATTCCAGTACAATTCTACTAACACTCAATATTCAGAAATAAACCTTTGTTGCAATACCAGAAATACTTCTAACTAATCCTTTATGGCTGCGCTATTTTTTCACTCATGTCTCTTTAGTTATAAACATACTTATATTGAACATAAATATAATGCTTGCTGTCCTTATGTCTGCTCTGAAAGCATACTAAAGAAACTTTCGTGTTTAGCGAAAGAACTACTGCCAAAGCCAGGTATGGATGCAAAACACTTAGTTCCAAAAATGAGAAGGCATTTATATGAATGATAACAATGCAATCTGTAATCATGAAAAAAAAAAAAAAGGAATGGCACGTTTGTATTTCAGCAGCTTCTAAGAGTACAGATATTAGGAAGAAAATTTCCCCCGCAAGTTTATTAATACATAAGTATGTACCAGAGAAGTGTGTGTCTTCCGCTGAAATCCCTGACTTCCAGAGGCAGAACGAAATGAGACAGATATAATTCTGGATGGCTATTTTAATATTGTCCTACTTGTACTGTTATCATTTTTGCTTTCTCAGAAGGAAGGATATTCATTTCAATTCAAAGGAGTAATGAGCAAAATATATTTGTTGTTTATTTCCATTTAAAGAAAAAGGCAAAATGGAAAAAGAAGAGACAATTCCATGTACTAACTTTCCTTGCATCTCATTTAGCTCTTAATGACATTGTTCTCAAGCATGATTCACTTGACTGCCTGCCTGTGCCAGCTGATAGATTTAGAAAATCAAGGTCACTGTTACGTATCTAGATCATAAGCATTTGACATGTGTGTTTCAGTTCATGACTCCAGAAGAAATTATGTAAAACCAGGTAGACCAATTGTACTTAGCTATTTTATGTTGCTAGATAATATTAGCACCTAATTAAGCAGTAGCAAAACAGAGATAGTAAAAAAGACAGAACTCTTACATGGCTTCTGAAAGTTACGGTTCTCACATTCTTGAAAACTATAGATTTTCCAGAATGCAAATACAAATCACTGCATGCACCTGCTGCTGAATAGTCAGAGTCCAAGAGTCCAGGGATGGAATAATAATTCCTTTCCAAATACTGAAGCTACACCACCACGGATGAGTAAATTAACTGTTAATTTCTGTCGACAGCTTGTTTTAGGCATGCAATAACTAAATCACCATTTTCATTAAATGAAAATGATCTATAATTTTTCTCTATAGTTGCAATTATATTGGAATAATACCACATTCCAATAATATTGAAGGTAAAATTTAATTTAAAAAAATAAATAAAAAATTTATAGTGAGGCCCAATAATATGGTGGGGGTGAAATGGGAAAAACAAGCGTAGGAAATGTTTCCTTGGGTAACTCTATTCTACTCACACAAGGGAACGAGGGACCAGTTATTCATGTTACTTCAAAGTCCTGTATCTAATCTCAAGCTAGAAATTGAGGGAACAGGAAAATAAACTGAATAACTCTCCTTACAGAGGCAGTACATAAAGTTATATTCGTATGATACATACAGTAATAGCACTTATAAGACGGTTTGCCCACAGTATTAAGCATAGCTCTCCATTAAAAATGGTAACACCTTTCGAAGTGGACTGATACACTGTATACAGATAAATGTGAAAATAATTTTGCCATATATGTCAACATAAAACAAATATGTAAATATGTCAGTATTCCAAGTCCCTTCTACACCTTAATAAAAATTCCTTTATAATAAAAATTATGCAGAGAAAATGCCCTGATAATCACACAGCATACCTAGACAGTTAAAAAAAAATTAAGCCATTTTCACAGTGTTTCTGTTTTTTTCCAATCATCAAGACCCTTTTCCACTTTGTCATGCATAGGCTTCCCCAAAAGACTCTACTTTTCACGCTGCTACATATGCAGAAGAAATCATATCACTAGAAGTCAGTGTACTAAATTAATTATCTATAAAACTAATAATACTTAATAAATGCATGATTTCTTTGCCTTTAAATACTAAGCAGCTCAGTTTGCAATAACTTTGCTAGTCCTTGAAGAAAAGGAACTACATCATGGAAACAAGTCTAAACCAGACTTTTCATCCTCAGACAGCTTTTATAGGTCAGAAGTCTTATGTTTCCCACTTACAATCTGACCTCAATTAAATAAGTCTTTTAGAGGACACTAAATTATTTTTATGTAATAGAAGTTTAAATTGAGACTATCATCTGGACTGTTTTAATTAACACAGTGTATATGACATGACCCTGCTCCAGATAGCAAGAAATTTTGGATAATATATTCAGGACTGTACTGCTGCAAAATCATTTTGATTTTGGGCAAATTGCCACAGCTGGTGAGGAAGTTTGCGTTGATGCAAAATACAACTTTTCCAAAAGCTAAATTGCCATTATTAAACTAGATAACATCATGCCTTCCAATTTTCAATAGATCAAGATAACTGTTTCATTATACGAAAACCAGAAGGAGGTATCAGTGGCCCTCACTGCATTTATTATTTAATAAATCTCTTTTTTCCCTTCTCTTTAGTCTTTTTATTCTTGGCCCTATTGTGCATTCCAGAGTGTAATTACACTGCCAGTTTTGTGCAATGATTTAACTTGTATTTCGTAAATGTTAATAATCAAGAACGCTCTCCTTTATGGCTTTTACTGCATTTTTCCAATTATTTAATTACAGATACATAAGAAGCTTCCACTGGAAAAGCTTCCACTGCTTTCTTAAAGGATATTGATAATTTCAGTTTAGCATATTTTGCTGCTTTTCAAAACAAAACTCCCTTGCCTTAGAATGATAATCTTGCTCCAGCCTGGAATCTGATCCTGCTACCTGTTTGTACTTGCTCATTTTCATTTGGCGATTCCTCTCTTCTACATCCATAGCACCTGTTAAGTAAAAAGAAAAAGAAAGAAAGAAAATAAGTACACAAGCAGCCTTCAATTCCAAGTTTAAAGTTATGTTTATGGAATTTCTAACAGAAAAAAAAGATGAAATCTCATTTGCTTATATTATTGTGTATGTAATTTTAATTATGTAATTTCTGAATTACAATATTTTTGAAAAACAAATGAAAAAGTCCTAAGAAGAGGAGAATAGTAGATGGGGTAGTATTTCAATAGCATCTGAATAAGAGTCACATTATCTACAAAATTCAAATGAACCTCACTTTGAATGTAAATGGCATAGAATGTTTTCACAGACTAGCACTTTACTATTACAAAAATGTTCAACAGAATTATATTTTTTTAAAAAAATAAAGAATGTAAAGACAACCTGTTTATTTTGGTTGGAGATCCTGGTTCAGTTTTTTTATAGTAGAATACCAGCATTTTGTATCAAATTAATAATCAGGTAAGGGGCTCAAGCTGGTATAACTTTCATTTACCATTACTTAATATGCACAAAATAATTTTTAAAACTGTAAAGGAATGTTAAAGAGCCACCCAGTGGTAGCACTGTATTACATTCTGTGTGACACACAGCTTCAAGGACAATTTCAGGCTTCAGTTCTTGGACCAAATACATGATTAGCCTCTGCTCGGTTAGAGGTGGACGCTCCTCAGGCATCAGTTGTTTTCAAGCCAACTGCTACTGTAACACCATAATTCTCTTTCCGAAATGATGAGGATGAAAGTTCCAAAGCAGAGAGGAAAGTGTGAGAAACAGAAATAGAAAAATGAGAGGAAGATAACAAAATGAGGGGAAGATAAGAGCCCGGAATTAAAAATAAAGTCTTGGAAAAAAAAAAAAAGTTATCTATTATATACAGGTGAGGCACAATTCTCTTCCACTTAACATGATAAAAATCAAGAGCAATTCATTATTCACTGGATGCTAAAAAAGCATTTGTTTTGACTGACATTTATCCTACTCATTTTTAAGAAGGTTTAAATTTTCAGAATATCAGTCATAAATGCGTCTGAATATTCATACTGGAAAATCTGGACTTTTGTTTATGGAATTGTGATGGGAACATAAGTCTTCAGGATACTACGTAAGTCTGATGCAAACTCCAAATCTAAGCTCTAAGTGGGAAACTATCTGCAAAATGGGGCTTTGTACAGGGCCTCTGCAGAGCCTCTGAGCTTTGTATTTGCCCTCTTCACACCAGGAACGACAGTACCACACTGCAAGAAAGGCCACCAAATCATGCAACATCTGGAAAGGAGAGGGTGAGGAGAAGAGGGCATGGGCTATACTGCTGTGTAAACCCTTCTGGTTTCTTATTTTCCTATTCAAACTCTCCAACTTTGCTCCATACAAACAATATGAATGAAAACACTTTATTGAAACCTTTCACAGAGATGTAAATTAGTAATAACAAATAAAAAGAAATTGTGTATTTATAGGGAGAGAGACAATGAAGAAGCAGAAGACAATGACATTAGCCGGTAAAAACTCCTACAATACAATATACTTAGTGTTTCCTATCAAAATATCTCTTTAAAGGCAGTACTTGCCAATTGTCATTAAGCTACAAAGATTTTTCAATGACCTAGTCTCAAGAGTCTTATAAATGAATTTATAAATGTATTTTCTCTGTTCAATCCAGAAAACTTTAAATAGGAAAACGATAATTTTCTTTATTCAAAGGCAGAAATAATACATCAGTGTCACCAGTGAGGTAAAATAACTTCTGCTTAAAGAAAGAAATCATCTTTTGATGAAATCAACACTTCACAAATCCGCTTGATGATCTGCAGTTTTAGAAGAGTTTGCTTTCACTGAACGGGAAGAAATGAGAAGTATCATTTTTGAAGTTCTGTAAATTTTTCTTGGGAAGTTTCTCTGATTAAATTATCACGTATATTCTTTGTTCGCAGTTGTTCTGCCATGAAAAATTCAGTAAATGACAAGAAGTGATGAAATAACACCACTTGATCAGGCATTAGAAATTTCACAATTATGAAAACAGCCATTGCTATTCCACAAATCCAGTTCCACGTGTTCTGCAAAACCAAGCACTCCTAAATATGCAGTTGAGAAGGGAGTATAACAGGTAGGCCCCTAATGTGAGTTCTTCGTATTAAAACTGGCCTATTCCTGACCAGTGACCAGTTATACGTGGTTGAGAATAATATATGTGATATATGTTATACAATATATGATATAACATGACTCACTAAAAGTGAATTATACTTCTGAAATGCGTGAATAAACAAGAATATCAGCCTGACATCATGGTACACATTTTTGGTTCAATTAATTATTCAGGCTTAGTTCAGTTTATAGATTTGTGATTTGTATAGTCATATTCTGGAGCACTTGCTGTTTATTGCAGAAAAGTTCACCAAGGTCTACACAATTTATGAATTCTGTGACATCTCTGAATCTCAGTTTTCTAGTTCTTCTCTCTGCTCTTAAACCCTCTCCACTAAAATAAATGAAAATTTCTATTTATGCTCATCAAAATAAATTAATTGCAGCTAGAAATGCAAAAGGGGTTCATATCCATTTTGCTCCATTTTACAATTAGAGACAAGAAGGAAATGTGAGATGGCTAAGTCCCTTAAAAGTCAAATTTAAAAAGCCAAAAATGGTGGCTCATTTTAATCTCAAGAGAAAAACAAGGTATAGAGATAGCAAAATTTAAAATAAATGTACTCAATTCCCATAAAAGCTTACTAAAAGAAAATCTAACTTTCTATATTCTTCTGAAACTGCCATTAACAAACAAATTAATTCAATTATATGCAAAAAGAGGGAATCCTAGGAGCAAGGCAAAGTTCACAGTGCAGACGATCAGCTTCAGCTCTGCCGTGCACGGAGCTGACGTGCAGAAAGACCGTGCAGGGTTCCTGACTGCCGCAGGCTCATCTCAGCTGCAACTAAAGCCAGGACCTGGGTGGCAGCAGGACAGCTTGGCAGAGCGACACGGCCACTTCCCTCTCTGGCGGTCTGGAGCGCTTGCACCAAACAGCGCAAGCACCGGGCTATAACCATCTCCTATTCCACCAGCAGATCTACACTTAGCTGATACCTACGTGTGTGGATTAAAGCAGGAGCCCAAGGCACTTCTAGAGGTTTCACTAACTGTTGGATGCTTTAGGAAGCTTCATCTCCTAACGTGGTTTCAGCAATCAAGTGAAGACCTAACAGCAGTGCTACACTAAGGACTCTACTGTAATATGGATTATGTCTAGATACAGCAAAACAAACTTGAATCTGTTAGGTATGAACAGTAGAAAAATGTAAGAGCGTAAGGCTTGACACTGGTAGTACATGGCTGGCTGAGCCGTCGGTTGCTCAAGTTGTCAGATGGGACCCAACATGACTCATTTTCAGGGCTTCAGAAACCTGAGTTATAAAGCTAGTGCTAACATATTTTTATGTATTGCCATCATTTTTCAAATTGCATGCAAATGAATTTCGGCCAGGCAGAAGCGAGTGAGGTCACTTGTACTTTTTTTCTATTTTGAACTTCTTTGCAGAATTTGACTTGTAGATAATGGCATTTGTTCCAGCAGAAAAAGCAAAAAAGTCACACAAACTTCAGGAACAGGAATAAAAAATACCAAGAGAGACTGAAGGAACAGCAAAGCCTGATGTTGCTAACCTACTACAACTGTGGAAAAGACTGAGATGGTTTCACTGTAGATGCATCCCAAGTCTTGCCCATTTTAAATGCCTCTGCACTGTAAAAACGAAACCTGGTCTGGAAGTTAGCTCTGTGAGGTTTTCTTCAGCGCAGGGAAATTCCTGGCTGAGGAAGAGCCAGCTGCTGATTCAACGCTAACCATCCACAAGGTTTCTAAAAGAAAAGAGAGCGTGCTGAGAGAAAGCAGCATGACTGATGTGCAGAAATGCTGGAACAGGGCCCTGGAGCACAGTATGCGGCAGCCCCGTAACCTGTCCGAGGATCAAGGGCTCACAGCAAGCACTAGAATCGCTGCGCCAGCCTCAAATGCAACCCATTACTTTCATGTTTTATCGTGACGTAAGATTCTGCTACTTTAGCATTAAAGCTTTCATCGTTAGTGAAAACTACATGTTTGTTTTCTGCTATCGATTTTAAGGGGTTGTAATCAGCAATGTAGTTAAAATCTAATTTAACCTGACTTCAGCTGTTCATAGAGTCACATTTTCTTAAGGAGGTAAGTAATCATTAAATACTAGTCCTGGAGCAAAACCTGTTACTGGCTGTTCTGATCCAACATTGGTTATTCTTTTGGGCAATATCTGCTGCACTTGCCAGTCCACGGTCTAATCTAGAGACAAACGGGACAACAAAATATCCTTATCAGCCACCTTAACCCCAGAAAGGCCTCCCCATAATAATAATTAAAAAAGAAAGCCAGTCAGGTGAGAGCTATGTTCTTCTGTGTTCTTTCATTCTGTCATTCACTGTCTTCTGCAGTGGGAATTACTAAACTGTTATAGCTGCTCTATAGGCAGGGCACGTGGAGATGTTTGAGGAAAGGGATTTGAGTCACTTACATTTGTTAGGTACTGTACAGTTGGGCTTTGGAGACACAGATTGTAAAGAGGGAAATCAAAAACCCGGGATATGGAAGTTGAGTGGGCTTCCTCTTAATATTAGGATAGTTCCTACTGAAGGGATATAGATAAGAGAGATAAAAGATTTGGGAGCTCAGACACAGATGTGATCAGGAGACTACAGAAACAACTGAGATTTTGGGGTTTGGAACCTGTATCAGAGAGGAAGAAGGGATGGGGATGGCATGCATGCACACTCTGTGCATGGAGTCAGGAGGACAACACGGAAGTCCTAGGACAGAGGAGAGTCTTATTCAGCTGTCACTGATCGGCTTCCTCCCATTCTCCCCCTAATCTGACTCCCTTAAATGAACAAATGAAATACACTTAGGAAAGCTCAAAATATATTTCTTAGTTTCTGTTATCTACAGAAATCATCAGAATACATGAACAGTGTGATCCATCTGTGTGATACATATTCTGCTTAGACATACCATGTCAAAAAACTTAAGGGAAATAATACGAAGATATTTTGAATAAGCCACCCTACCTGCATCCCCATTTTCTGGATCTGCTTTCTTTTCTTCTACAAACAAATGAAAGCAATATATAAAAAAAAAAAAAAAAAAAGAGGGAGAGAGAAAATGCAGAAATAATAATAAAAGTAACAAAAGCATGCATTTAAAAGGGAAAAAATGAATAACCCCCCCAAATTAATTTAAACGGATGACCTTAGTCACACAACCAAGTATGGTGCTCTGCTTCCAGAGGCATACAGTAGCACTGCATGCTACTGTATACATTTTTGCACTCTGATGACTTACTGGAGGGAACCCAGAGGTGCTTTGTGCACTTCCAGAATCATTAACACACTCTACACAAAAGACACAAGGCAGGTGCCAGACATCGTTAGTTTACAGCTCCCTTGAATGGGGTGACGCACCAATAAAACACGTAGCTTATGCTATGTGTTTTCTGCAGCATATACACAATATGCAGTCAAGTGGTTCAAGCATAAAAATTTAATGCCTCAGAATGGTTTTCAGTAATAATTTAAATCTACTTTGGGATAATCAATTTTTACAGCTTCTACAGGTTAGAAGTTTTAATGTTATTACTGCAGTTTTTCTCAGAGCTTAAACTGATGAAGAATGAAAGACAAAAACAGCAATACATGGAACCCAGTTCGTGCACATAAATCCATCTAACTGCTGCCAAAAAATAACTTGAATGTATATCAAAGGTTGTATATGGCTCATGGCATTCTTCTGTCACAAGCAGACACTGGTTTCCTATCAACTACTTTGGCAGCATGTACACACTGCCCTCTGAAATCCAAGTTTGGTAATTAATGTAAAAGAAATCAAGTCAAATGAAATTTACTGTAACTAGAAATATATGAACTTTTAAGCAGTCTCTCTGATTCTTTTTCTTATCATAAGGCAGAATTATTAATTTGAATTAAAAGAATCCCATGAATATGGAACATCCCCCCAACCAAAATTGCATATACTATTGCAGTTAAGTATTTTTTACCAAATTATTGGTTAATTAGGTTTGCCTCAAAATTGCTGTGTAGGTTATAGTACACAGACTATCACCACTGAAGAAGAAAACAAGAGTATTAAAAAGGGTATTAAAGCAGAGTTACACCTAAAAGAGAAAACACACTGGGGCGAGGTAGAGGGGTTTCTATGAGTAACATAGAAAAATTAGAGCTGGCAGAAAGCATAAATAATGTCCCACACTTTGGTGGGATCTGGCATTTCTGTGACATTCGGTGTGGGATGAAGATGGGTCTCCTACTGGTACCTCCCAGTAGAAACATTAGCCAATTTAATGGGGAAGGGACATGGCAAATCACAAACCTAGGATCACATCTTTCCACATCTTCAGAAAACAGCGAATACCAAGTGCAGTCCATTCTCCATCCTTTCCTCCTCTGTTTTGTACACAGTAAGTAACGTCCTTTGCATTCTGCCCTACCATTCTGGTCTTAAGTGTGTTCTGACCTATCTAGGCTGTGCATATGTGGGCTATGAAGAAAAGGCAGAAAGGCAGAGACAGGTGTGTTTGCCTTTTAAGCTTTTCAAGGCTTTTAAAACAGCAATCCCCAACACAAGAGCTATGAATACAACATTGGCTTCTCCTGTCTCACTACTTTCTAAAGCAAAAGTTATTTGATAGCAATACCACCGATCCAGTACAATGCAACATGTACGAGAGTGAAAAAACAGGCATTAAAATATCTCTGAGATTGAGGAGAGACAGCATGATATAAAACTTGAATTATTTCATATATATGGTGAAATGGAACCTTTACTGTACCAGAAATATCATCATAATCCTGAAATTAATACTATATAGTATAATTCATATTTTTATTCCTTCTCTGAAATGCTGTATAAGGCCACTTTTCCATCTTTCTGGGCCACAGAACTTCTCAACCATGAATCTTTAAATGAAGACATTGTCAAAGAAAAAGAGAAACATGAAACAAGTCTAAATTTCATTTGTTCTTGTTCCTCCTTTAAAAAGGTATAAAACAAATCTTTCCACATTAACTCATAGAAAAAAATACTACAGTCTTGGCAAGTAGGAAACTCCTGGGTTGAATTCTAAAAGTGTAATTGAAGTGCTGTGACATTCGTTAGAAATCTCCAGAACAAGTACATCTTTTAGATTTTTAAGGGAAATGCTGGCAATATTGGATCCTACCCTTTAACTGGAGGTTTCTGCTGTATTGTAAAAGAGCTGTCTGGACAAGTGCTGGAAGAAGTAGAAGTTTGAACTGAGAAAGATATAATTTGAGTGGGAAGCAGCAGAACTGAGTCATATCAATATTATCTTAAGAAAGATAATTGATTGAGCAAAGAAAACAAGGCCAATTCCTCATCAACAAAAGTCTTTACAGCGTCTTCTCTTAAAGAAAAGAGTGCAGGTTCGGAACATTCAAACTAAACTGTTCTGCTTCCCTCAGTCGTTAGGTGCTTCTCTACTTAAGTGCTTTATTAACTCCCACCACTTTGACAAGTCAAGCTTATTTTTTAATAAAGATCATGTAATTTAAAAAAAACCATACACTTTGGAATCTAATTTTAGGTAACTACTTTTAAAATGGTAGCCAAATTTCCAATTACCACTTCTCTTTATACCTGATAGAAAATAAGACCTTTCTCTTAAAATATTCTTTATGAGAATACAGAAATGCAATTTTATGTGGAAGCAAAACCCTAAAACAGTATTTTTATTAAAGCAAACAAAGAAAATAAACACAAAAGCATCAAACATCAGAACATTTCAATTAAAGATTGTGCAACCAAAGGGTTACATTACCTCTCATTTCCAGAGCTATTCAATTCCAATGCTACCTCTATATTTTGTTCTCTTTGGAAAAAATCTGTCACCTTCTCCTATTTCAAAAAAATATTTTACTATATGCCTCACCCTCTGGTTCAGGCAGGATATATGCTCTTGTTTTCCTTCATATATACAATAATGTAAAATCTCCATGAACAGGTAAATCTGTAGCAAACCAGGAACAGGACTCTTCACTTCCACTTCAGCCATTAGGTCAGCAAGACTAGAATTCCTTAAATTATTAGTCACACACTTGAAAACCAATTCAGATGCTGCAGGAAACAAAGTCTCTAGTCTGCACCTACAGAAACCACTATTGCTATTTCTGAAACACTCTTTTTGCCTTAACTGCCTACTCCAAAATATTCCACATGTTAGTGTAACACGGTATTACATTTTGAAAGTCCTGAATGATATGAAATTAGCCCTATTTTTTTCCTTTCTGGCTCTTCACGGTGTGAAAAATCTAACTGCCCAACTGCTACAGATCTAAAGAAATATCAGGCAATATCAGGCAATACCTGATACAAATGGCTGCTGAACTTCACTCCAGGGCTTTATGGCCAAGGTGTAGCAAACAAAAAAAGCTGTCCCTGCAACAAGCAAGGCCTTTCCAAGAAGTGCATGACTCACATCACAGTCTGGATGAAAAGACAAATGTGGAACAAGAAAAAAACTCTGCACAAGAATTGAAGCATTTTTAAGTGTTTTAAAATTACAGTTTAAATGAGACTGAAGTGTCAATTATTGCCCTTAAAAAGGAATGCTAGAATGAAGACGATTTCAGTGAGCCAAATTCTTGCTGGGGGAGCATGCCTTTACATTCCTGTTTTCTATCTGAGAATTGCTTGACATTTTTTTATCTTCTTCTTGGCTTCAGACTGATACACTAAACAATGACTGAAAGCCGGGGGACATTTCTCACCAATTAAAGAAATTTTGATCACAATGCTTAAGCCATGTTAGCAATGTTACTTCACATTATTTGCAGAATACATGGCACTGTTGAGCAAAAGAGTTGAATAGGATGGTGTGATGATCTAGACAGGAAAGTTAACGAATCCCTAGAATCATCATTTCATGAACAGTCAGGGTCAGCTCAGGTCCTCCCCACTGAGTGGTGATGTCCTGACCAGTTCAGCTGGTGAAGGACAAAGGTCTTTTGAAGTAAGCCTGAAAATTTTCTCTGTTTTGCATGTTCATTAAAATAATAATTAGGGATAGGACCCTTTTTTTTTATGGTGCACTTGCCCATGGATCCTTCCTCAAAGTATTTTTTACAAGGTACTCTACAATATTAGTCCTACTTGCTACCTGATACAAAGGCATACATACATTCTGATGGCTTTGAAGAGCACTGAGATCCCACAAGGGACAAGGGGTTAAAGAAGAGCAATAAGACCATAAAAACACATTCAGATCAGCCCTGTTATAAACACAGCTGTCTGTTGTCCTCACAAAAGCTTGAGCACATTGTTATGCTCTCCAACACCCTGTTCATCGAGCATGCAAGCTCCTCAGATTTCCACCGCTGAACACACTCCCCAGCATAACCACAGAACATTTCACATTCTGATACAGCCACTTCAAAACACAGGCAGAAACACTACATGATGACTATGCCTCTGCTTCCAGAAAAGCAAACACCTATTAACAGATTCCTCAGTCATCCTGAGAATTCAAGAAATCTCCATTAGCATCTCAGTAATCAGAAATGTGATGAACCATGTAAGCAAAGAGCACAAAAACAACAGTAGAGCATGCGCTTTCATGCAAGATTAGGGAGAATTACAAGTTATGCTAGCAAAATTTACTGGTAAAAATATATATGCTCTGGTCTGTTTCCATAAAATTTTTCTTTCCCTTTTAAGCTATGTAATGATACTGCAACTATTTTTCTTTTGGCAGACTGAAGAGTAGCCTTTATTTATCTGGTTAGGTTCACGTGGCTATTTTGTCTATTTTGTTTTTTGGTTTTAATTCTAATTTTAATTAAAATAAAAAATAAGGGCAGAGAATCACCCAGGTATCCAATAAAATGCATCTATTAGTATGCTAACTACCTTTAAACTGAATTCTGGAGCTTAACAAATACAGTGTTAGTCTTTTTAAATGTTTCAGTCACGATCTGTGGCATGAGATTTTAAACATAAGTTAAATATCACAGAAAGCTTCAGAGATGCACACGTCAATTAACTACATATGTGCTAAAAAGCTACAAATTCCATTTAAGTCATTTTCAACATGAGAAAATGAAACCAACCCTGTCTTTAAAGCCATCCTTGTCTTTAAGGCAAAGTGCGTCACTGAGTGGTCGCTATAATATTAAGCTAAACATATGGCGATCACCTGTGCTCTTTATCAAGAGTAGTAAATTCCCTCTTGGGAAACCTCTCCTGGTACTTTGAGATAAGGCCAACTCCAAAGAACTGTGCTTCTCCTTCTCTTAATTCCATTGCATGTGCTTTCTTAAATTCCCTCAATCATAAGGATTATTTGCACTTGCCTCTTCCAGCAGTTTATTTGCCAGACTCTCCCACTGTTTGGCCCTCCACTGCCCTGTGCTGCCAGTTCTTGCAATTTGGTCACAAATCTTTTAATAGGGCTTTTAGTTCTCATAGGTTTTATCTCCAGAAACTATACTACTTTAAAGAAACATGACATTCCTGAAAAATGCTGTAACACAGAAAAAGCTCTATTTCAAAGCCCTTTCCTTATCAGAGTTTTATTCTCTAAGTTAGGAAAAAAATCCAATAAATCCTGCTTATATGAGACAAAGTGTCATGCACCATATGTCCTAGAAAAGTACTGGAATCTCTATTTGCCTGCTTTTCACTCCCCTTCAAGAACTGAGCCGTCCCGGCTACTTCATCTTCTA
The DNA here is from genome assembly GCA_013398735.1 of Nothocercus julius. Taxonomy (NCBI): domain Eukaryota; kingdom Metazoa; phylum Chordata; class Aves; order Tinamiformes; family Tinamidae; genus Nothocercus; species Nothocercus julius. Next base: position 5,302,934 of record VZSV01000007.1, read on the forward strand.
GTTCAATCCACCTACTCAAAAAAGCAGCAATGACCGGGCAACACATCCTAGAATAAAGCTAGAATTAATTCACTAGCATTATTTATGCTACCTATATGTTGACTGTGCTTACACTGTCACTAAATCAGCTTTTCCATTGATTCAGTGATCAGTTTACTTGTGTCAGCTCATATCTAGGTCAACATTAATTTTACAACTCTAAAAATGTTTTTCTGTATCTCTAGTGCTTGAAGACTGCAAAAAGCATTTGTTGCAATTTGTTGGCACTGTGCTAACTGGTTAGTCCGAACAGTCTTACTGGTGAAAAGAAATTTCTCCAGTTAATGACTGTGGTTCTTTGGCAGGTTCTTTGGACCTCTTATAGGGCTTTTCTATATCTTAGATATCTTTCAGTGAATAAAATTCTGTTATTTTTGCTATGAAATATGATAATGTTCACACTGAAAAATATTTTTATTTCATAACAATATGTATATATTCAGATACTTAGCTTTACAGTATTTCTTAGTCTTATAACTGCTAATACCAATTGCTAATTCTTCACCTCAGTGTCTGGTAGCATGACAAATAGTGTGAAAAGCATTTCCTAATGAAATTTGTAAATGGATTCCACACTTGCACTTTCCCACCCTTTCTAAAGAAAATTCTAAAGAAAATGGAATGTCTCTTTTTGAAATGTCAGCCTTGACTTCAGGTATCCAAACAGTGGGCGTCAGAGTGCCTCAAAGTGAAATGTGTAAAAAATGAAGTCATAAAGGTAAAAGCAAAAAAAAAAAAAAAAAGGTCTGCAAGGTTCCTTAAAGATAATCTCTGACTCCAGGGGATTATGACAAAGATACCAAGTTTCTATAGCCCTAGCAGAGGAAATACACAAACAATTGGTCAAAGACTACCTAGCTTTAATGAAGCAAAGAATAACATAGACTATTTTCAATTTTAGAAGCTAAATGGCATCCCAATTCCTTCTTTAATTTGTTGGGATAATAATAGAGGCACAAGAGAATAAATTATAGTTTTGAAATAATAATGGTAACACCTTTAAATAAATATGGGGCATTTCTTTGTTGTTCTGACATACATGATTGAACAAGCAGGGCAAGCATGAACAGCTCGTGTATTTTCAGTGCTAGAATGCCTTATTGAACATTAGTTCTGTGCCAGCAAAACAAACAAAAGTGTCTAGTTCCTTGGACAAAACTCAGTAATCAAATGCAAAATCTGACAGATTAAAAAAATTATATGAGAGATGCAAATTAAAACAAACAAATAAATGCAGTAATACACAATATGAAAAAAAGATAAGCCATGAACAATATAGATAAATTAGATCTCCTTTGGAGTTTTGGCTTCTCTATGTTTTGTCATCACATCCTTAGGTTATACATTTTTTGGTATGACGGAATAGTTTCTGTTCATTAACATTTCTACCTCTAATCTCAATGTTTTGTTCAATGGAGCTAAGCTTGAGATTCCAGTGCATGAAATGGAATTAATGAAATTATTCAGTTGTCATATTATATCCTCCCCAAGGTGAAAAATAAACTGTTATATCTGTTCCCATATTTTCTGTAGTATCTTGCATCTGTAGTTGTCAGATGCAATAATAAAACAGATTATAGACTCTTTGCATGTGCTACACGGAAGCTTAGAGACTAATACACAGATAACAGAGATGGGAAATAAGCACTGAGAGAAGTCTAATCGCTTAAAAGTCTTAAGATAAGATATAACATACACATCATGAGCTGGCATTTAACACTTACTTTTTGTAGAATACATAGCTTACAGGTAATAAAATTACCTAAGCATTCTATCTGCAACTAAATTCTCATGATTTGTTTAAATATACCGAGGGGGGAAAAGAGAGAAGGAAAGTATGTGAAGTGAGCTATGATAAAATCTATAGGGAAGGTAAAATGAAAATATAACACAGAGAAAAGCAGTAGAAGGGACAGACCTGAGTTTCTTCTCCTTGGTGATTCCGCTTCTTCTGTGATCACACCGTGTAATGGACAGACATAGACAAAGGAGATGGGTGTGAGAGGATGTTCAGAAGGTTAGAACTGACACTGAGGGAAAGGGCCAAAAATTGCCTTAGAGAGAGGTCTGCAGCGCAGTTAGTAAATGAGGAAAAAAAGAAAAACCCAGAGACAGCAGAAGGAAAAAGAGAGCTGAAGAAAAAGGAGTTAGGCTACTGTTGTTGAAAAAAGAACAGTAAAGACAGGGTTAGTATAAGAGCTGAGGAAATAATAAATGTTAAAATTGAAAGAAAAGTCAATCCTTGGAATGGAGCTGAAGAAAAACCTGGATAGTAAAAGGTATGTTAACTAGTGGATAACTTTTTGTTCATAACTATCCATCTTTTTGGAATGTTATCTACTTGAACACAAATATCATGTTTTTCTTACTATTATTGAACATCCAGTTTAAGATCACCATTGGGAAGTGTACTATTATTTACTTAATTGCTTTGATTTATGCTGAACCAAATTTTCATATATCCAGAATAAAAAACAAAAAGGAAACAGATTGTTTGGAAAAGGATATACATGCCCGGGAATTTCAGAATCCACATAACACACTCTGGAAAGGACTGCCTTATAGCAACACGCTGCCACAGGCAATCTTGTCGAGACCCAGACAGCACATGTGAGAAAAGGGAATGTACAGCTATTAACTCTCATAGTCAATTCAGCAGATATTTAGTTCAGAATCAAATGTTACTCATAGCCCACAGAAGTCCAAGTTACAAGAAATGCATGCAAGTTCAAAGTTCAAAGCAACCATCTCATTACTTACTTTATTACATTACATTCAAAACACACACTGCCATTTCAGACATGGAGAGCATCTGCAGGAGAGTGTCACTTTCTGTACTGAACATCTATTTTAGCAAAAGAACGAAGGAATTCATCTTGCAATGTAGTAATCATTACAAAGAGCTGTGAAGCTACCAATATTAACAAAACAAATGTATTCTTCCAGAAAGCATCAGAAATAAAAAGAAAAAAATATAAGCGCTAATATGATTGCTGCTCATAATTCATTAATACTGAAGATAATATATTAAGAATTCCAGAAAAGTTTGGACATTACAAAAATATGCTATAATCTTATCCATATGTTTTACAGCCAATATCAAGATAGCATCAAAAAATTCAAAACAGAGTAAGGAATATAAACTAATAAAATTAAACTAGAGACAACACTAAATTTCCACTGAGGACCACTGTGTTCTATAGTTAAACCATTTTATTTTAGAGCTGGCAGATTGTAATCTTCATCTACTATCAAATGCCAAGATCGTACCCAAATTTCATTGTAAAACAAGAAAATGAAAAGCCTGTAATGTGTATTCTGAAGGCAGTTTTAGGCAAACAATTTTCTTACAGAATGATCACAGCTAAGTGCTATATAAGGTGTGTGTATATATATATATATATATAAATATAAAAAACAGCTTTGACAAAGGATGTTATGTGTTCACATATTAAAAAAAGTAGTAATTGTATATAAACATTTTTTTATCTGGGCAAGTACAATGAATCTGTATTATGAAATATAAAAATGTAAATGGAAAGACTGACTTTTCTTTGATGTTACATAGCCTGTACTAATACAGTGTGGCTATAACTGCTTTAACTGTTAAATAAATAAATCATTCATTATGAGTATCATCAAAGACTCAGACACTTAAACTTTACAAATATCTTTTGTATGGTATGTCTATAATCCTGAAGGCAATAGTTCTACTATTGACTTGTAGTCCTACTCAAAGAAGTCATGAGAAAGTCTCTGTCATATCTTCCTTATTTTTCATTTACTTTTTTTAACTTAAGTATGCATTGCTTTGAGACATATACCTGCATTAAGATAGATTCTTCCTTAGAAGTAGTCAAAGGATGTTTGAAATCATGTTATTTTCCATTAAGAGAAAGGTCTGGGATACAGTAACGCAACCAATCACAAGGAGTTCCAGTAAGGTCAGCAGGGCTTAATAAGGATACAAGGATAACCAGTATCTAGCTGCAAACCAATCCCATTAGCAATATGTTACAAACTGTATTTTGAAAATCTCTCACGCAATCAAAACCAAAATATTTACTTATCAAAGAGCCAGGCAAAATATTTTTGATTATAAAAATGTATCAGAATACTAATTTTAATACAAGTCAAAGGGGGAAACAAAAGATAAAAGGTGTTTTCTCATTGTGGATATAGTTCAGTTGATACCTCATCTCCCAAGATTTGCTCCTTCTAATATTTTTTATATTAATTGTTGCAAATATTAATAAATTAGTAGAATTTGTGGCATAGCTATTGCATCAACTTCTTTCAATTAATGATGATAAGAAGGAAGTACTATTAACTCAGACACAATAGCTCTTCTATGAATCAATCTCCTGATTAAGAAACCATGCCATAGATCCCAAACAATAGAGTTTTAAAACTCTCTAACTCTGTAGGTTTTAATCTATTAGATCAGATCTTTGTTGATAGAAATGTACTAAAATCTGAGAATAAAGTCATGGCATAAAATGCTATTAAATTTCCATAATGTCAGTAGGCAGCCTTCATTTGCATAGTTATTGCTTTGTTGGGGAACTAGCATTTGTTTGGATCAATTGTTCATCTTGACGTAGGAGAATGGTATGTGTAAGGGCATTATCCACAGATTTAGAAACAAGTGAGACTCTCTCAATGAATAAACTTATGAAGTAAATGAAAACCAGCTATTGTACTGCAAGTCTGAATAAAACAAAATAAATACTCAGTGTTCTGTGCTTCCACACAGAAATTTTCATTGGAAGTAATGCCAGTTATCAAAGAAAAGGATTTAGGAAGCTAATACAGAAACAACCATACCTGAAACATATATAGCAAATACACCCTGCACAGGGTTGCATAGGCCAAAGCAATGGAAGTTAGTTATTTTTTTTATCCCAAGGCTTTTCTGAATTTCAGCTTTCTTTGTTTCTTAAAAACAAAGATCCTTTACTGTATTTTTGACCTCACAAATTTCTGTGGTTTCCAGATTTGAAAAACTTCATTTTCTGACACTCTTCACACAATAAGGCATGCAAAATCAACTAGGCAACATCCTAAAACATGAACCATTCAAACTGACACTGTTCAAACTCTGAACTGCTAAGGAGAGAGAAAAGAGTAGACAGCAAAATAGTTAAGAGCAGACATAATCATCAAAAGAAGCTGTAGAATGAACATCTAACCACTTGAGTACATTGAAATATGAACAAAATCAATTAACCATAATCTTCTTCAACAGCAGTAAATCATATCTATGCTGTAGTTACAGAACCCCATGTACACTTCCGAATTTTTTGAAGGCTTTTCCCTAAGAGTTGAAGATGTGTTCTTTATCTTAAAGTGTAATTTCAAACAAAAGCAATCACAACTTCACACTAGAGAGAAACCGGCATTTTTCCTCAAAAGAATAAGCAGAGGATTAGGATATAAAACATGGTTACAGTGAAGCAAGATATTTTATTTTGCAACTAAGTAATATATGTTAGGTAAAGATAATAAGAACATGGAAACTGTGGGATATTACTACCTAGAGAAAAAGATAATAGAGAAAAAGATGGAAAACAACATCCAAGAAGAAATGAGATCACTAGTGTGAACAGTGTAAGTCATAAGAAAACATGCAGATTGCATTATTTTTTATGTCTCAAGAGGTAAACCAAATGAGGAAGTCAAAGAGGTAGCTTTTATGATTTTTTCTATAAGTAAAGTTCCAATTATTATTTTATTTAGAAAGAGAAAAATGACAGAACAGTCAAATTTCAAAATATTAATGGAGTACAGCTACATGTTCGATTAGAAGTATCATAAAGCCTGGACAGAAAACAAAAAAATCAAGAAATCTCTCTAATAAGTTAGCTGAGTAGGTAACCAAACAGCAATTCTATTTCAAAAGAGCATTTGATTTGACCTGCTACCATCAATAGAACAAATTAGCTTAAATTAAATATCTTCTTATTTTAAACCTATTCTCATCCTAGTGGTGTCAATATATTTCACCACCTACAGAGCCAGATTGCCCAAGAGATCACCATATGCATGAATGGTTTATGAAAAACAAAAGAGCAGTAAAAAGATACACACAAAAAGGTATGTGGTTTGACAGGCATTTTCAGACCACCTCACTATTTGTGATTTGTTGCAAATGACAGTAAACTCCTTTCTAACTTCATGCGATTTGGCTGAGATACTGAAGCACAATATCTGACTATATCTGTGCTCTACTCACACCTGGACTGCAATTCCCATCTGCTTAGACACTTTTTTTAATTATAAGAAATCTCTATCTCTTTAGTTCAATTTTATTTTCCCTTTGGTACAGATTAGAGGTACAGATGTTCAAAATGGTATTGAAGGAAATTAAAGTAAATTTCAAACTAAATAAATACACTGCTTGCTTACTGCAAGGAGAGTACTATTAAGTGTGGATGCACTCATGAGTTTTCAACAAAACATGTCGTATAGCCAATCCACATCATTTCTTACTAGTCATGGCTTAAATGAGCCTCATGGACTCAATATGGCAAATAACATGTAGCTCTTTCCATAAATTTTACTCCACTGCTTTTCAGACCCCATGGCATCTTGATAAGATCCTTTTGCATAACTTCTCCCTAGTACTCTGAGCCTTGCACCAATGCCATAGACTTTATCTCTTTCCCAATCTGTTGCTTTTAAAATCTGTTCTACTGCCCACTCACATTTCCCCTTCAGCAATGATGATCTACACTCTGACTTGCTCTGCTTCTCACCTCTCCTTTTCAGAAAAGTGAAAAGGAATTTAGGTAAGATTCTGGTAATGCAAATGATTTTATTAATGCTGCAGCTACTTCCATTAGCCTTCTTGCTTAGCCATAGCTCCTGAATTGTCCAGTCCTCATAATGCCGTTTACATGACGTGCTAGTTGTTTCTGCTCTTTGAATACCCTCTCATCACTATTTTGTGTTTTCCAGCATCACTCACTCCCCATGTCAAATTATATCTCCCATTTATATTTTTGTACTTTTGACTGTGACTAAACACTTCTTTTAAAATAATGACCTCTTCCTTTGACTGTGGTTTACTACGTCAACTGATACCACGGCATTAGACACATAAACTATAAAACTAGTCACATTAAAAATTACTTACACCTTCTCTGTGTACAGTTAAGGATTGTTCCCACCCAGAAAAAAAAAAAAAAAGTTCCATGTAACCACCCATTATTCCTTTAAAATTAAAAGGCAACCAGCATATATAAAATACTTAACATTTGTAGGCATGCATTAACTTCGTCTTATGTGTATAACTTACCATTCTTATGATTCCTCTAACACTTTAGCACCACATTGAAGAAATACTGCTTTCCCCCAAGTTATTACACAGGTACTTCACTTTGTTTCATTCCACCCTGAGATGTATAAATCCATTTCAACTAATCTGTCTCCTTTTGGTCAATCATATCAAAATATTTATCAACACTTTCCCATGGTTGTACTCTTCAACTGTTGTTTAGAAATTAGGTTTCTCGAGCAAGGGCTGTATATTTGATAACACTGCAATCTTCTCAACAGGCAATAATAATGAAATCATCCTGGCAACCATATGATAACCATTAAATCTGCTGGCCCCAAGTTTGAAAATCAGGGCGGAAAAAAAGTAGTATTTTCTTTATTATCTCATGTAGGTAGTTTCTGCATAACCTGCAACTTCTGTGGATGCAGATACAGTTTGTTAGGCTGCATTCAGACTCCAAACTCTGCATTGTCAGACAGATGTAACACTTCAAAAACAACTGAAATGGAATAGAAATGAGAACCCCTTCCTTAGTGACCTAAACTATGTGTTTTCTCCCTTAATGAACTTGTTGGGTTCATCAAAAATGATACTAGACGAAAATTACTGCTTATCTAAGAAAAACAGCATTTTGAGCAATCCTCTATACAGGACCCTTCTTCTTTACCCCCGGCTTACTCAGTTTCCAACTTGTCTTCTTAAGGCAACATACAAAAAGGCAAAAATGCTTAAATATATATATATATATATATATATATATATATATATATATAGCTTTATTCTCTTCCCTTCACAAATTATCTGTGGCAGCTCAGAGGCAGGACTGTTTAAAGCACAAAGTGCTAAGCAGTTTGGGTAGGAGGAAATAAGTATTCCACAAGCCCTCTCAGAGCACTGACATTGGCCAAAGGAAGGACACATTCTATCCATGCCTTGAATTCTGATGTGGAGCTCACCGTGATGCTGCAGCTTTGCCCTTCCTATCCTTCAAAGCATTTACATTTTATCATCTTCTGTGGTAAAGCCTGAACCATAAAAAACATTTTACTACTGTGTTTAACGACCTTAAATTGTCCTCCAAGAAATCTGCTAATCTCAGTTCTAGTCACATATATATCTTGATTTTAAAGCTTCCCGTGGTACAGCAGCATTATAATTTTTCCTGTTACTTGGAATTACTTTTATGAGTTATTTATGATTTTATCTAGAGTTTGCTTGTACTGTCTTGGTTCTTCACTGAATATATTTATGTAATCAGTATTGAGTTTTTCTCATGGACTTGGTTAGCTTAATACTGCCATGGGCTTGTCCATGTGACCCGTTATGGCATATTCTCAAAAGACAAACTGAACTTAAAGCCTACAAAGTAGGCTATAGTAGAAAACCCTTTGCATGAAAAGGCCATAAAATTAGAGCAACAGCAAGATGAATTGCTTATATTCTTCCCTGCTCCTCTCAGTAGAGTGTTGACTGGAGACAAGGGATGAAATGTGCTAATATTTCTTTGCTATTTTCTGTGCAAACAGAACACTTAGATCATTCTCAGATTATGGTAAACACAATCCTGCACAGAGGATAATTAGAACAGATTTTAAGCTCTTCAGTCCCCAGAATCAGCCCTCACAAGAAAGCCTAGGACTGTGGAGTGCAGAACAAAATTTTTACTCAATTCTATCCATTCCGGGTCTGGCAACTGTGACTGTGGCTTTCCAAACCCACTCTGTGTATTCCCTGTAATACCAGAGATCAGTCCTACTGTTCCTGAGGAAAAAAAACAGATAGAAATCATACAAATATTGCTCTGATATAAAGAATGTTTCCTAAAATGGCACCTTCTTATTGTCCATTTGTTTCCCATTCCAGTGCTGTCACCTGTTTTCTTTTCTTACAAGATTTCACTCACGTTCCAAAATGCAGAATGTCCTGAGAACAGGCATTTTATAAAATATGGCTCCCTCTTCTAAAAATGGGGAAGGAGGCCCTAACAAGCTTTGCTGTTAACTATGGATACGCCATCCGCCTATAGATGATATGGTAGCACAGATACTCAGCTGTGAGATGGAGATGATGATCATAACTAGCTACCACGTAAGAAAAAACTCTGAATAGAGGCACTGTTCTGCTGAACTGGCTCTGAGAAGGCAACAGCAAAGACTGCTACACAGTTGTCTGACCCTGTGGTGCAACAGGTAAACCACTCAGCTTGAGGAGAAGGAACAGAAACACCTACCCCCTGAGCCTTGCACTTAGGAGCCGTACTTCCTTTATCCTGTAACTTTCTCTAATGTATATAAAAAGTCAGGGAATGGAGAATTCAATTGCAGGTCTGGCCTACAATCCCTAATTCCTAAGTTACAGCATAAGTCTGGATTTTGCTGCTCCTCTTCAGCCCTGACTTGTGCACTTGAAGGTGCACGGTAGTCTAATGTCAGCAAGAAACTTTTATAAGGTCAGTGGTTAGGTAAGCCTAAAACTGAAGATAATTTAGGTGGCACATATGGTTGATCATATCCATTTTTATTTGTGTGAGCAGGAAAAAAAAATACTGAAAGAGACAACTAAAACAACTAAAGGAAAAGGAGATTTGCAGCTTCATGACCCAAACGGTATCTAAATATTCTTGGAAATGACAAATTCCCGTCAGCACCAAGCTTCCAGTCTAACACCGTCTTTTCTGTTCTGCTCTTTTCTATTCCTTACACTCTGCTCATCCCCACAACATCCTCAGGCTTTTTGCAAGTGGATTCAGTAATGTGACAAGGACATTTCACTGTCTCATTCATAGGAGAGAAAAATACAGCATTTATTATTATTTGGCTTGTGTTTTGTTGCTATATCTTTATAATAACGAAGACAGAATCAAAGAATTGGACTTTATAGTTGACATGGAAGAAAGTTTGTGATAGTGTTTAGTTCAATAAGAAATTCATTCACGTACAGGATTGAGGAAGGATTTGTTTAGATTTCAGCACTCCAGACTTACAGAGGTTTTAGCAGCTCATGCTAAAAAATGATGTCAGACTGTGATTTGTGCTGAGCGTAATGGTTCAAGAAGGTTTTATATTCAAGCCTTGGAAAGATAATTTCCAACCTTGCTGCAGTATGTACCTTGTTTTGGTCAGCTAAATACGATTCAGCGAAAGTTATACTTGGAGTCCTGAGGTTTGCACACACAAATAAATCAAAACAAAACTCAAACTAAAAAGCAAGCTAAGTCTAATAGTAAGCCAAAACACTTTTTTTCTAATGCATGTGCATTCTAAAACAATTGCTTATAAAAGCAGGTCTATTTTTGCTATTCTAAAACAAATGTATACAACACTAAGCTAAATGGTCTCTACATTCTAGAAATTTCACACCAAAGTGAAAAAAAAGAGAAAGTACATCAAGCACACACGCATTACAAAAGCATGAAATGTGTTTTTATAGTCTCATGCTTTCATGTGGTTTTCCAAACCCTGACAAACCTGGCTCAGAATGGTGTTTCTTTTTCGGCAATGGTTTGTCATCAGTTATTGTACCATTCACCTTTTTCTGCTGGTCCTCCCATGTAACTTCTAGCATAAACCAAAAAAAAATCAGAAATATTACGTAACTCACATTAATAATACACCTAATATCACTTGGGACAAACTTGATGTAAATAATTATCTACCACTTCCATGTCAAAAATTTATTTTAGTTCTTTAATTTCAAGGCCTGTGGTGAAAAGAATTAGTCAATATCATAAACACAGAACAGAACACACTATGTATAATATCTATGTATTATCTATGTAAATATAATCTATGTAATATCTACATAAATATCTTGTTCTCTCTCATTAAACTTAGCAATTTGAACTGAAAAACATAATGTTATTTTCACATGTTTATTCTATTTTTAAAAGATAATATTTTATATTGTAAAGATACTTATAACATTTTAGTATTGCTGCGAATTGAAAAAAAAATTCATCAAAAATATATTTGTAAAAAAGTCTTTACAAAGATAAAATTCAAACAAACAAAACAAAAAGTGGACCATCAATCATGTATGTTTACTTTTAAATTGATCACATATTTTTAACAATGAATTGAGTTGGATACTATTCTCAAAAATATTTAAGGCAAAACTAGGTCAGGCTTCTTTTTAAAACTGAGATTAGATTTTCTTTCAGTTTTACACAAAGTATGTCACTCATTGCATACCCTATAACAAGTAAAAAACTATATTCTGTAACCAGCATATCTGACTTAACAACTCAATAGAACAGTTATGAATAGAAGCATGTATCCTTGGTTCCGAAAAGAAATTCATTTTTCTAGATTATTAGATATTTTCAAATTACAGGTTAAGTCTTCATCTTTAGAAAAATAAACTGGGTGGTCAGCATAACATTACAGGTTTTAGACCTCTTGTTATCTCATGTCAAAACTAAATCTGGCCCAAACAGCTTACAGGTTTGTCCCTAAACTTTGTATTTATTTTGAACTGTTGAGAATACATTTTCAATCTTGTAAATTCAAAATCAATAGACGTGAAGTGATACTATTCCATTACACTTCACTTTTTTTTTACTTTAATTGAAGAGGAATGAGTATCTGAAGTAATCTTATCTGCAGCCTTCTTATTTGTTGCTTTTCCATAACACTTCTAAATGTGAAAAAGATGTTACAAGCCATTTTTTTGCCTTTTTAAAAAAGATTTATGATGATACAAGTTAGAAGATATGCAAGGCTCATTGGGCCAGGGAGAAAATATGAAAGATGGATATTGTATTCTAGTGGGGAAGACACTTCCATGTAGGGAAATCCTGCACTGTGGTCCTGCCTCAAGGATGATATAAGCATCTTCTATTTAAGTCACTGAATACAGTGCATAAACCACACTAGTGAGAGAAAGTATTAGAAATGAGAAATGAGCAACAAAGCTCTAAAGGTGTTTTGCTTCTGCTTTGCCAAGGGAAATGTATTGATCTATGAAAGGCTCCTGAGACAATTAGTAATTCCATTGCGCCCAACATAAAATACAAGAGCAAATATCAATATTATAATTAATGACACATTCAAGAACAAATTAGTTCTTTTCTTTCCTCACCAGGTTTGTGCAACTCATTCCTCTAGAACCTGATGAACCTCCAAAACAACAGCTTTAATATTGCATGGACATCTACAGGTGAAATAACAGGATTTGTGCTTCAGATGAGTCGTAGTTTCATTTTTGAGGTCCAAGTATTTTTGAAGTCATCAGTATCACATATGAAGAAAGAGTATAAGATTTTTGCATAGTCTGATAAATGGAATCACTAAATCTCTCAAAGTTTCTATCAGTATCTGCTTAATGCTCAGATTAATTATATCAATACTAATAACACCTTGAGCAGATTTACACAACTGTTTTCAATTAGCTGAACTGTAATTTGTTTTCCTCCATTCTTCAGTGAGTGTTCACAGAACATACACAAGACATGTCTCCAGGTAGGTCCTTACTATATTATGCATGGGTCCCATACAGACATAACTAAATATTTTCATATTATATGTCCTAGTAAAATGTATAGCAGGTAAGGATCAGATTTTCTGATGCTCCGAATTTATGCTCAAGGAAATGGAAACAATTGTTTTTACCAAATTATAGCATACTAACACACCCATATCAAAATATCCATACAGGATTCTAATCTCAAAAAGATGTATTACAATAAATGCTAGATGTTGCTAAATATAAAATTCACACTCCCGATATTGACATGAACACAGAGAAAGATCCAATATATTTAGTGAATTTGTTAAGGCTAAGTTTTTTGGATCATAATTCTGGTGAGAAACCTCGCTGAAAAGTTTCTGTCCTATGAAAGATGTCTTTGATTTTTGGTGGAGCTGCTTGCATCAAGTACTACATAATATAAGCGTCCATATAATGATTTTATGATACCACAGATATGTATGCTGAAATGAAGACTTTACCTTTGAAGTACTATGTGTAGCATAAAACAAGAAACTTCAAAAGGACCATTCTGTTTCCAAATTGTGGAAATACATATGAATATATGCATGTTTAGTATTTTTTTTTTTAATTATGCTAAGCTGCCTTTTTTCTTAGACAAATCCTGAAGTGTTTTATTAGCTACATACAAAAATTTCCCCAACCTTAACCCAACTACCTCTGATTTTAAAGAATAATTGCTGCTGGAAGAATACAATGTTAGACAATGATTAGGTCCAATACTGAAAATATTTGGAGCAACATAAAAAGTAGGGAGAAAGTAATTTCAAGCACTGAATTTTGTCAGACTATATAATAGTCTAAGTATTAAAGAATATCAGGAGGTCGGGAGTGACTTTCATGCTAGTTTTATAGCAGCTTTAGAAGACAGGACCTTCTCAGAGTTTCTTCTCAAAATCCCTATTTGGTTCTGAACCTAGAAACCATAGCTCAGTCAGTCACCAAAACCACTTATCATAGCCCAAAAGAAAAGCTTTCTTAAGCCTTGCAATCCTTCTGAGAGTTAAGCAGTTTCATTTGTATGTCTGCCTGTTTCTTCAGAAAAATGGTTAACCCACTTCTGAGAACTCCAAAAGCACTGCTGTGAAAAGACTTGAAGTGACAAGCATGATGAGATAAATATCAAATAAAAATATGATACTTTACATATACATATATATAATTGCATATATATAAAGTGCATACATATGGGATGTATATAAAAGTATAACTCTTTGAATACTTAACCTTAAAATAGTAAAAACTATTATAAAACAACAAAGCAACAAGTGATTTTTTATTTCTATACTAAACCAGATGAATGGGTAAGTATTTTCAGGAAGAGTTCAAATAACCATGCCTCCATAGCTTTAATTATCCTCACAGTGCATCAAAGCTGAATTCAAATGACTTTAATTTTAACAGCAGTGCAGAACAACTCTCGGATTGGGCATGTGGAGAGCATAAGTATTCAAGTTTACATCAGGTGAAAAGTTTCATTGATTTAGGTAATATTGCAGGATTTTTGGCTAGTTGTAGTTTTCATTTAACTGAGAAGTAAAAAACAATTGAGTTGATTACATTTAGCCCAACATTTAATCTTTCCTTCACTATTTTCTAATTCAATTTCCATCTTTGCATGTTTTTCAAACCTAAGAAGCTATGCACACAAAAGAAAACCAAAATAGTTTGGGAACTATTGAAAAATGTTGATGAATAAGCAAAATACTAAACACCAGTGCTGCCCATATTCTCTCCATTTAGTTAAGTATATACTGGTCTCTAAGGTCTTTCTTTCTCTCTTTTCTCTCTTTTTTCTTTTTTTATTTCTGTTTTCTTTTTTTCTTTTTTCTTTTTCTAAATAGCCACTATCTATTCCCTTGTTTTAACCAAAGCTTTCTGTAAAGTTGCAAATACTTGGTAAGAATCTATAGAAAGAATCTACATACAACCATTTCCTAACTCACTCTTCTTCACACACAAATGAACTCAATCTGTTTCCTGTTGCAAGAACTACTTTTGATTTCTGTGTAACGAAAGATGAGATAAAGATAAGATAAGATAAAGAATAAGATTCTTGAGTCAGAATGTTGCAGTAATCTGAAGCACTTTTAGGGCTACAAGGATTTGACAGAGACCCTGATTCAAGTTTCTTCCCATCACTGTGAAAGATACAACCACTACATGCAGTCATTAGAATCTGTGCCACAGGCCACCCCACTGTGAGCCCTGGTCTCCCTACTACAAGTCGGCATGTGACTTCACAGAATCATAGAATCACAGAATGCTTAAGGTTGGAAGGGACCTCTAGAGATCATCTAGTCCAACCCCCCTGCACACGCAGGGTCACCTAGAGCAGGAGGCTCAGGACTGCGTCCAAGCGGGTTTGAAGATCTCCAGAGAAGGAGACTTGGTTGTGTGCTATTCCCTCTTGAGAAGCACATTCAGAAGAGTAGCTTGAGAGGGGGGTTGGTGAACTTCCATACACCTGAAAGAGGTATGAATGCAGGAGTTCTTACATTCCTCTTCAGACTACTCCATATTAAAAATACAGAAACAGCATATAGTAAGAATAGCTTTAGTTGTCCAGTTTTTCTGAATTTCCAACCACATCTGCTTAGCACCAGCAATGTTGCAGTTGAACAGGAATGATGCTGCAAAATGCAGAAGTACAGGATGATGCAGCAAAATACCAAGATGCTAATGATGTGGAGTTTTCTTCTGCAAATAATACCCCACCTCCTTTCTTTTCTCAGCAGCACAGACAATAATAGCCCCTCGTAGCTTAAAACTGTATCTCAACTACCCTGTGCTTGAAATTCTTTTTCATACGCTTTCTCTTATTTGAATTTCCATTTTTAGATTAAATCCACTCAGCTTTTAATTCTTTTCAGTACCTAAACTTTCTGCAAACCGCTTTTTATCAGTGCATTTCTAACTTTAGACTTCTAATTAGGTCATCATAACATCTTCATTTTTTCATTAGGACATACTTAATTCAGTCAGCTTTTCCTGAAAAAAAAAATTCATTAGAACTTCTATTTTTAATGCTGTAAGATGACTGCTTAGAAAGGAATCATATTCTTAATAATATATGGTGACAACTAGTGCAAAAATGAGTCAAAAGTAAGTTTGGCCAGTGCTTATTGAATACAAAGCAGCACAATAGAAAGCCATTAGAATTGTGGGGATAAGCTCTGAAAAGCTGAGAAATTATGGTTTGACCCAGATACTCAGGCAAAGGATACAAAAAGAAAGAATTAATTAGCGAAGACTTATTATAGAAAAGGCTGAATTCATGTAATCCAAATCTGAATTTATAAAACTAAGTCCCTAAGAAATCAGGAAGAGGCATCAGTCTGTAGAGTCCACACAGGCAGAAATATTCCCAGCAGTGTCAAACCTCTACTAGGGGAGGGCAAATGGCTTGAAGTTATGATACACAACCGGGCCCAGATGTACTACATTATATCTGGATCCAATCGCTCTCACCTTGCAGCACCAGCATGCTGCTGACAGCATTAAGACCAGCTTCAAATTACACACATCCAGCAAGAAAAGCTTTGTGCCAGCCTGGTGCTGCTCTTACACCTTCAGCTGTCTCAGGAAAATGGGGCTCATGTTCCCTTATGCACCTATGACTAGAACTAGATTCTGGTTCAATAGCTGCAGAGAGGGAAAAACAGTTTTATACAGGCTTTTATATGCATTTTATACAGGCTTCCCTTAACCAACTTGAAACACAACCTCCAGTCTCTCCAGGTAACATTGTACCAGAAGATTGCACTGAATCTGAGGACACCACTTCTTAGCCTCTCTTGTTCACACAGCACAGTTCAACCGAAGGATTTTTTTTTCTCCCTCACATTAGAAGATTATGCAGAAGAATGAATGTATACATCAGAGCTCGAAGGATTCATGTGAGATGTGGCAATCCGTATTTCCTCCAGAGAGGGAAATGAATGAACGTGAGTCTCCCATCTTGGAACATGATCGTAAATGCTGGTAGATGTGGATGATACAAAGGCAGGGGCAGTACCTCTCGCTTGCCAATTTATGAGTCAGATGCACAGTACATGCACACAACTTCACATGAACCTAGTTTGCAAATTTGAGCCAAATCGGCAAGAGAATTTTGGGATCTGTTAACAGCATTTTACACTCAATATGTTTTTGTTTGTAAATGGCTACTGAAGCGTCATTTACACCATGGTTTTAACAAATGTTACCACTGCAATAAGGATTCTGATATACCTTCATTACTTATTGTTATGATTTCATCTTCTTTACTGATCTGCATATTCTGCAAAAAATTTCATTCCCTAGGGCTGCAGTGGGAATACATTAAAACAATTTTAATGAACATCATTAGGTAGGCAATAAAAATATTGCCATGCAACTATATTTCACTCCATCATTGCTAGTGTAACAAAAATTAAAGTGCACTGTAGGTTCTTTCTTTACTCCAGGAATATTTTCTTCAAATTGACTTAAGGCTATGTTCATTATCTGTATCTGCAAATCACTTAACAAGACTAGTCATCAAGCAGCAGTTTCCCCTCATCACAATATCTAGTTGTAAGCCCCACTGGTTCTGTTCTGTTCTAAAGTTTTATTAACATGCTGTTCTACTGCATCCTTCTGAATGGGGAATAACTTTATAGTGTCTGATTATTTTAAGTGAACTATAGATGTACTACCACTCAAGCGAGAACACCAGAGAGTATTAGCTGCAATAATACTTAGCAAAGTGATAGTCCACTTTTAGCTAAAAATCAAAACATTACTGTCCATACAAAAATAATAGAGTTGTCAAACCTGGGGAAACAATAGAAACAATTAAATGTACCAGATAAATCTGAAGAAAATCAGCTAATGGTGTATTAACTCTGTGCATATTTATGTTCAATTAAATATGTTTACATATCACAGTCACTATCAAAACCTGCTTTCCAGGCCTGTTCGGAGGAGGCTTATTTGAGTTTTGTATCTTCTCATCTGCTTTTAAAATATGGCAGTTTTGCTCCCTCTTCTGGTTGTACGCCTGAAACATGTTAGAAATGAGCATGAACCAGCTGGCCTACTGGCTTATTACGGATGGGCGTATTTTGAGTAGCTCAGGTGGGCAGCTCTACTTAGTCGACCATTCGGTTAAGTACTGCAGGTTTATGTTGGTGAGACTGCTATATGCAGAGAAGGAGAGAAGAAAGCTTAGGACAAAGATGGAGAGACTACAGAGATACGGCTGATGTTTCCGTAGATCTCTGAGGCGCATTTGGCAGGAGACTGGGAATCTAGCCTCCTAGATAAGCACTACTGCATGCCTATTTTGCTGGTGTTTCTTTTCCCTGGCATGGGCACTTGGCCTGCTGAGGACCAGGAACTGCGTAAATGAACTTTTGGTCAGACCTGCTATGGCTATCCCCATGCCAGAAAGACAAGTCAGAATACCCACAGAATGGAATGATTTGGCAGCTATTTAAATAAAGCAGATGACACGTCATTGCTGATATATAGGAGGACCAAAATGAAAGCTTCTGCTCCGCATCTCTTTTGCAGAGTCAGTTTGCATTTCTAGTCCCCGGGGAGCCTGTGCGTGCTCCATGCCTGCAAGGCAACGCAAACAGCCTGCAGATGCACCCTGCAGAATATTGAATCCTTTAACGTGGTGCACATAAGCATATGCACCCGTAAGACATACCATGTAGAAGTGGAAATTCATACACAGAAGTTTTGTCTACAAATTCTGAAATGTAACCATGATTCGTGTATTTTTTTTGATACCTGGAAAGCAATGCTTACACCTTTGCTATGGCTGTGTTTCTTTACTATGCCTGATAAATCTTTTTCTTGATGATTCTTTTTTCTAGCAGCCTGGTCTGTACACTACCTTTCATGCTCCCTGGATGATTAAGACCTTAAGGTAGCTTAATATCAGGGCACTTTCCTCCCTCAGAGTGCAGCTGCCTGCACTGAAGAGCAGCTCCGTGACAAGGGGAGCTGCCTGAGGAGCCTCAAGTAGCTTCTGAGTCCTCAGGAAAAAGCTGGAAGAAGCCTAAGCCTCTCCCTCCTTTGCTTAGGAGCTGCCTTTAGGCTGAGGCTCCTGTGTTTGGCCTCAACCTGAGCCTCATTTAGCATTCATTTAGAGCAACATTAAGCCTGATGATAGCACATCTTGTCACCTATAGCACATAGCTTCCTAGTTCAGAATATTCACATGGAGTAAAGTAATTGCTGGTGCTTCACTAGAAAGGGCATATTCACTTAGCTAATCTTCAAAGTCTTCTGGAATTTTAGATAGACAACTCGTTAGTGCATATCCATGCACACCCCAGAAAAGCCCTGCGAGCCACTGCAGGTGTTTTGCCCTCTCTAAGTGCAACTAAGCTTGACATGTATAGCACAATACTAAAAAGGTAAAAAACTAATTAGCTGAAAAATTGACTCTGAAAACCAGCTACTAGTTTTAAAAACTAATACCAATTGATAAAATGGAATAAATGGCTTTCAGAAAAATGAAAAGTATAGATTTCTTTCTTCAGAATATCCATGACTACTAATTAATATCTTGTACATTTTCTTATTATTCAAACTTAAATTCACACATTGTCCACAGCAAAATCCCAACACTATTTCTCAGCATTAATTAAGAAACATTAGATTTGTAATCATACTTTAAAAGAGACAAACTGACACCACATTGTGGTGAAGGAGTTTTAGAAATGCTACTTTATATTATGATATTATTCCAAAAGATGCCACCTCACATTTTGTATAAATCAGTCCAAGTTAATGCTATTTGGGATAATTTAATAGTTAGACTCTTTCTCATCTGTCATATTTCCAGGTCTAAATTCATAAAAAGGTTACTTACATCATACGTAATTTCAGCCGCATATATGTTCCTGAGTCTGGAGAATTTGTATCTTATAGGTGTTTTATGTCTTCTTTTGCTTTTTTTGGTTGTGTTTTTTTTTTTTTTTTGCTTCAGCATTTTCTCAGAATAAAAGATTACATTTATGTGCCTACCTACAACTAGAGCAGTCTCAATAGCTCAGGCTGTTACTTAAATTTAACTTTGCTTGAATTAGAATTTAATTAAAATCTAATATTACTCTCCCTAAGTACTCATAGCACATGTAAATATGTTAGGTACTCTCACAGCGCACGGAAAACACACGTCCAGGATCACTCTTTATGCAAAATTTAGAAGCTGCTGTGGTCTCTTAGCAAAGCCTAGATCTTAATCAGAGGAACAGAAAGCCTATATGACATTTGCTTAGCATTTCAGGCATTCAAAGCACAAGTCCCATTTGCCAGGAATCCCAAACAGTCTTAGATGGAAGATGCTTAACTCACTCAGCAGGACCACAGATCCTTCTGGCATGTCAGCCACATCCTTGTCTTTCAAAAAAGCGTATGTATAATTCTGGAGGGGAGTTAAGCAGGTTCACTTTGGATCACTCCTTTGACTAGAGTTCCTTTATTCTGAAAATCTGCATGTCAGTTTAAACTCTTTAGATTACATTGGACCTATGCAGCAAGCCTGGGATACAGCGTACGTTCAATCCTAGTGCTCCAGTCATTCAGAGTGTTGATTCTGTGACTGGGATATCCGGATTCAGCAAAAATAGAAAAACCATTCCATTTATTCTAAGTAGGCCACATGACTACATGTAAATTACATCTTCAGTAATAAAGTTTTACATCTTCAGTAATAGAAAAAAAAAAAAAAAATTTGATTCCAAGACTTTAAAAATACAGTTGAAAACATTTTTAAGTACAAGAAGTAAAACAAAACATAAAATTGGACATACACGAAGGTACAAATTTTTACCTACTAGAACACAGCATTGCACACACATGCAATAAACAAAAAGTAAATAATTCTCAAACACCCACAATTCACTAACAATATAATCATCAACTTGCCTTTTCTCCCATTAATAGGTGGATTTTGATGTTTTTCCTCATAATCTTTATGACGTTAAAAACAGACAATGATGATTAACAACTGGAAGTGGTACAATGATGAACTAAACCACAGCACACACAAATGCTTCACAAACTATGTAAGCACAATTCCATGCACTATGCTTGTGCTATCACAAAACACATACAGTGAACAGCACACACACAAGGGAACAGTACAACAAATCAAAACAAAAGCAAGAAAAACGTAAGCTGCACTCTAAGGAAAAGGCCAAGATCTAAAAGAACATTTCGGATGCTTGAGTGCAAAACTACAATTCCAGAAAGTTCTAGCTTTGCAGCTGCCAAATCTCCCTGATTAAACATCACTCAGTGTTCATCATGGACATCCTGAGGGAGCCCTCAACTAACTCTTGCTCAGGAGATCCAGAAACTAAACAAAGTCTGATGTAAGTCCTCTGAGCAGCCTGATCTACCATGTATGGGGGGAGTATGCACAACATACATGAAACAGATCTGACTTCTCTTACAATACATTTGCCTGTGATTGATCCACTGGAGATAGAGGAGTTCCTAGAACCCTTGTCTCCCTACTACGGCCTAAACCTGTAGCCTCCAGGTTTCTGAACGATTCATGATCCCACTTCACTAAATCTTGCATTTGTTTTAAGAATAGTGATCCACATCACACACAGGGCAGGGCAGGGGCAAACAGACGGGGATTTAGGCACCTGAACTTTTAAGCAGGGGTGAGATTTTAGCCTTAACCTATGCTTAGGCAGCAACACTTCCTAAAGTTAGTCCTAGAGAAGCTTTTGCTCAGCATTTTGTTTTTTTTATAGACTACAGTTTTGCAGCACGAAATTTTCTCCATGCAACTGCAACAGTAACCTCAACTCATCACCCTTCTCTGGGCTTCACTCCATAGACCTTGAAGTAGGAACTGCAGCACCTAATTTTAGACATTTAAGTTTAGCATTGGATCTAGCTGCAAATATTTAAACCCAGAAAACCATGGCTGTGCTGCTCTTCCACATCCACCATAGTTGATGTAATGTCAAAGACAATTAGCGATATTATTTGTGTGAAAAGACTTGAAGAACTAATGGAATTTGATCTATTAACTGTGCACATTTATGTTTTTTTGAGTCTTCTTCGAGAAATAAACTTAAGAGTAAAAAAAAAAAAGTTATGGTTGAAGAAAATTTTAAATATCTGAATGTCTTGGAAGCTGCAGGAAGTCTGTTTTCCGAAATTAGAATGTAAAGTCCTGTATTCTATTTACTTGGTATTGAGCTTGTTTTAAAAACATTTTTACTTGTTTGATGTAAAAATGAAAAATGGGTATTTCTAGATCTCCATCTGTCAGTACACGAGATTCCTTATTCTACCAAGTGAAGTTTCTTTCGAGCAGGATAAGGGACATTATGGAAAATACTCTAAGTACTTCAATGCAGTGCACTTTCCTACTGTTTTATTCAGCATCACTTGAGGGTCTACATAAACTAGGGATGAGAGAGGGTCATGCTGCAATAATACTTAATTCCTTACTTGTCAAAAGTATCAATGAGAAATTAGAGGGTACCGTGTCAATCCGGGTGTCAATTCACCTGGATTTAGTACGGCTGAAACCCAAATACAGCCAGTATATGACAAGTAGAATACTTTCATAAAGCAAGATACGAAATAGTTAAATGATTTTTGCAGGTTGATACGCTATGTTGAATTCATCTTACTGTGTTGAATTTGTCTTGTTCTCAAATGAAATGATATGATTATTGTTTGGCTTTTCATTTGTAATATATTTATACACTAACTGGCAAAGCTTCCCTATATGCTCAGGAGGAAATATTTCTAAAAGAGATAAGCACTTGTGGTGAGACAGACCTCCCTCGACCTCTGATTCCTGAACTCCAGTATGCTTGTTTTCTTCATCTCCTGCTGCATTTGTATAAGCAAAGTATGAGAAGGGGGGAAAAAAAGACAAAAACATGCATGCTTTATTACAAGATGATCAAATAAAAGATTAACATCAAACAAAAGATACTCATAATAGCAAACAACCCTCAGTCTGTAGCATAATTTACTTTGTGAGTGAATCACAGATTAAATAAATACTTGTGTTATTAATATCTCTGGTTTACTCCAACGAGATCTTTCCACAAATAAAATGCAAAGATACATTTTTTCCAAATATCCAATAGAAATCAAAAACCCAAGGTAGCTCTGTGCATTATTCCAAAGGCAGCCTAGTAGAAATGCTAACTAAGCTAGTCTCTTTATTTTGTTGTCACGTGCACCTAACCAGGAGTTACCTTGTGCCAAGAGCAAAGGTAGCTCAGATTGCATACTCACTACCACAGTGGCATACACACAAAAAGTGGGTGCAGAGAAATGTATCTTGCTTTTATTTTATTGTTTCACTAAGTCATCAAGTTGCTTGCCAAGCTCAAGTTAATCCAAGCTCCTATGCTATAGGATATATATGGGATCACGTTCTACTGAACAAACCACCTGTAAGCTATACTTTTTTAAAAATGCGTCACAGGATTTTTCAAACTGCTAAGTCACAGCTGCGAGAATATGAGAGATTTATGGTCAGTGTGAATACTGGTTCTCTGCAGTTGCATTGTGATAGTCGTCCTTTGCATTCCATTAAAAGATTATAGGGGACTGAAAAACACAATAAAATTCCTTCTCATGTTGCATGTCTCATTCAACAGAGACAGCATGCCATGGATGAGACACAATCCTTAAAATAAAGAGCGTGTCCTTCTATTTTCAACAGTAATTGTATTTTCTCATCATTAGAGTATCTCAGTAATTCGTGTTCCTCACTGTACACAGTGTGTCCACATTATACTTGGCAGTATAGCCACTTTCATTTGACAGACTGGTAATTTTATCTAACATATAAAACCTGAAGGTATGCCTGATAGTTATCCCTGATCAAAGCTAGTCAGTAATCCTCTGTTAATTCTATCTGTACGTAATTTATATATTAATTTGCAGGTAATTTGTAGATTAAGAGCATCCAAACCTGAAATTAAGAGGGGACAGTTAATCAGCATTATTGCCAGCTTCAGCAGTTTTTGATATGACTTGCCCAAGATATCAAGATATAGTGAGATCATGTAATTGAGGTCTATACAGCATTTACACATATAGAGCATAACTAGAAGAACAAATCCTGACTGAGCTCTACTACTGGCTAAATTTCTGAGTACTTCATTTTTACATCTTAAAGGTTTTATTGCAACAGTTCTGTCTGATATAATTTTCAATTTTTTGGTCTAGCTGGCTGGTTGATTTTTTGTTGGGATGAAAGAAAGGAGGAGCTACATTTAGTTTTAAGAGGAAAGGGAAAAATACATCTAAAAAAAACACCTTTGATTAGTAATTAACAGCAAATTGAAAGAGTTAATACTGAATACTGTCAAGACCTCTTCAAGGCATTTTATTTTCACTAGCAGCAGTAGTCCTTCTGCTTATCCTTCTATCAAGGCCAGTAAGAAGAGAAATATACTCTAGCCATACATAAGGCAAAAGGATCTGGCTAACTCTTAAGAGCTATAAATATTACAGTACACACTTATTGTCTATAGTGCTAATTATATAGAACAAGTAAAAGGTGTAATTCCATTCCAATACAAAAAACAAGCTCCACTTAATACTATTGTTTTTCTACAGATGTTACTTTTAAGCAAAATGGCTCTAGCTGTAGCACAAGCTGAAAACATACAAAACAAAGTTAAGGTAAAAAGACATATTGAGGCATCTCAAAAGTTACAATCGGACAAAAACCTCAAGTGGTTCCAGACTTCTTCCATTTTTTTTTTTTAAAGCATTTTCCAGTCATCTTGCTAGAAAATATAATAAATTAACAAAACAATTTAAAAAGCCAAAATTTAAAAATTAAAAAAAAAAAACTCTCTATATATGGTACATTCTGGCTATATAATAAAATTACATCTCTTTCAGAGATATCCAGTCTCTCCCTTAAATAGGCTAAATCAGATCTTGGAAGCAACAGAGCTGTGGAGTTAACTAAATTCCACAGCAAGGAATTAACCGAAATTTGATGACTATAAAAGATTTTAAGTGTGACACAGCTAATGATACGTGGATGTTCTCCAATTGCGTATGTGGGATGCTGACAAAATACCACATCAATGCACTATTGTTTCAAACAGTTCTTCATAGCTACCCACAGGCTAATTTCTTAAAAATAAACCTCTCTATGATCTTTAGAAATAGGTTATTCTGGAACAACCTATATAACCTGGAGCAAAAGCCTGCAACCACATAACACAGCTCACTATATTAAATTTACCTCAAACCAATGTCTTTTAATTCTGATCCTAATCTGGAGAGCAGTTACTCAATTTTTTTTTTTTTTTTTTCCTGAAGGTTCTTCCCCTTCCGGTTCTGTTCCCATAGAATAAGCACGGCATATGACACATTGCACTAAGGGCTGCAGTAGAACAGAAAGTTTCCCCAATTGCAAAACACTCCTTTATTTCTATTTGAGTCACAGCCTTTTTCCTACTTGTTAAAAAATGTAATGCAGTGCCGACCTTGTAACAAATACAGAATGCTGAAGTTTATGAAGATTGAACGAGAACACTCAAAGCGCTACAAACACAGAGTAGTTTCTTTTTCCGTATTTCACAGAACTGAGATGACTCCTAACTCTTTTTTGTCTATAATGTATCTATTACTAGCTCTTTTCTTCAATAGCATGGTAACTTCATCTGGTCAACATTAAAACACAGGATTTCAAAATTCAGAAAACTTAACCTTCAGAAAATGTTCCCATGGAATATCAAATCCTATTTCTCATTTTCAGTTAAAGATATGTTTTAAATAATGACAGAAAACACTACTTATTTGGGAAAATAATGTTTTCCAATATGGTCTTAGGAGTTTACTTTGTATTTTGACAACGCTTTTGATTATTACCAGAACATACAACAACACATTGGCTATAAAGTTTCCAGGTTTACTTGCTGCTTTATTTTCTTTGGTATTTTTATTTATATTGGCTGTAGTCAGTCTACTAAATATCAGTTGTTACTGACACTTTACTCACTTTCTTTTTTTTTTCGTAAGTGCAATAAATTGCAGTTAAAAATAACAACTATTCACAAATATCTTTACTCACTGACCAAAGCTAAACAATTTTAAAGAAAATGGTGACCCTAAAGAAGAACACAAAAAGCCTCAAAATAGACTTACATGGGTTGAATAGAATATGAACTCTTAATTCATAACAGAAAACTATGTAGAATATTGTGTGAAAGCCTGCGAAGTATGGGTTGTGTTTTATAAATTACAGTGTTTAACATCTTTATTTGAACAAAATGTAACATGAAGTGTCTAGGTATTGTAGCTTCAGGCTCTGATGACGCTTTGATTGTATGTTAAAATTCTATTATCTATCCATTTCATAATTTTCTATAGGCTAGATTTACCAAAAGACTACTCTTAGACAAAGATACAGTAAAATATTATTCAGCTTCTGAAGTCCAGGAAGTACTTACCATAGGAAACAATTTTAGCATTGCTATAGAAATTTTCTTTGTAATGTATTTATTACATTTTTTCTATGATGAGCTTAGTATGCAAATAAGACTGCTGGTCACTCTAATGAAACATGGTAAAAATATGCAGTATGTCACAATTGCTGCCCCAGAGAGCTCACAGTCTAAATAGATATACTAAGCAAAGAGTAGGGAAAAGTGGTAAAACATGAAAGCATATATAACAATGATAGCAAACAACATGTGATCAGATGCAATTAGTTCCTGAAACAGCTACATTATAATTTGTATAAGCATTTCACAACACATAAGACAACGGAGAAATGTATATACTAAGGTGATGATCTGAGAAAACAAGAGTTTCCTTTTCATGAAATTTTGATTCTGAGATGCAGATAAACACCATAAACATTAAAAATACTAAAAAAAAAAAAAAAATCTGATGGGACAGATACGATTTTACTACATATAGATCTTCAGTGGTACAACCAAGGACTGCAATTGATATAGCTTGTTAGGAAGCAACTTAAATAATTTTAACTGTATAAAATATAAGGGGATATAATTTCAAGCAGAATTATTATCACTTTTTTCAAAAGGTTGTCTTGATTCAAATAATTTTTGCTTCCATGTAGTTTAAAAATTACTCAGTAATTCAGCAGTTGCTTTAGACAACTGAATTACACTGTACATGCAATATTGTAATAAAAATATAATTTTGATTAAATACATCGTTAACACTAACCATGCCAAACAGCCTTAAGTGCTTAAATTTAAGTATGTTCCTAAGGAGTGAATCCTGAAAAGAGAAACAAAAAGGTTTATGCTAATTAGCTTCAATTGAACTTGAAATATTCATTTGCAGCAGTGTATATTTTTGGTATTTAAAGATGGGTATATGCCTGGATACTTTTTCAATTATGATAATATTTAGATAATATTATTTGTTCTCTCTTTTTTACATAAAACCCTCTAAAAATCATGAGCCACAGATGTGAATATAAAAAAGAGTGATCACAATAATTCAGGCTAAGTCTATGAAATCAGACATCAATTGCAGTTGGGTTTATTTTTGCCTATATGCCTCTCAAAAGGCTTTCAGGTGAAAAACAAACCCTCCTTTATGTACAGACCTTCATAAGGTTCTATCTCCTTGTCTCCATTGTCTAGGGAAAGTAACAGAACAGAAACAAAAAAGGGAACCAAAGCACAGGGGTTAAAAACAACAGAAGTTTTATAAAAGATACAATATACATGTTCAGAAGGACTTAAAATAAAAACAAACAAACAAAAAAATAAAAACGGGGTGTATATGGCCATTTAGACTGATTTTGCACAACACAGAGATACCAGAAGTAGAAGAGCGATTGACTATCAAAAATGTTTTTCTATTCCTCTGTTTCTGAATATTTTGTAAACATTTCTGCTGACCCACGCTTTTATGAAACACTGAAAATAACCACATTGACAGTATCAGCAAATCCTGAATCATGAAATATCCTGTTGACCTTTTCTATTTTAAGCACTATTACCTCTTTTCTTGTTCTTCCTGTTTCAAGGTGCAGAGGTTTTATATTACTATTTGTATTACAGTACACTGCATGTGAGCCCACAAGTGATCAGCTATGCTCATAACTTCCAGAAGAGCCACAGTTTTATCCCTAAACAACATGCAAAAGCCCATTTCCTGTGCCTGCTGAAGTCAATGACAAAACACCTATTGAGTTCAAAAGGAACAGGACCATGCTAAATACTTAGTCCAGTTTGGTTCATATTTACTGTATTATTGATGATCACTGCACTGTTGATGATTCACTTCAATCAAGAAATCACTGTAATATCTCTCGTTGCAGGTATTAAAACATACTGAAAAAAAATACTCTACAGAAGACAAAAGTAGTATCAAATCTTGTTGTATACACAAAACCTCAAGAGCTTTAAGCTATAATACCAAACGAAATACAATCAATCTTCATGAGCAATTCTGAAATGTGATTAAGCAAATAAACATACACTTACTTCTCTCCAACGTCCCTTTTGGTGGGAGCTGTGGTAACTGCCTCCCCCTTCGCCCTACTACTGGAGTGCTTGATGGGCTTGTTTGAACAGATCCGGTCCGAGGATGTGACCTATGAGACACATATCAAAGCAAACCATAGCCATTAAATACCAAATTCATCTCTAAATACCTGTAAAATCTGGCAAAATTTCTAAGAAGGTTGAGATCACTTAGGACCTTTGCAAATCACTTAGTCCCACAGCAAAACTATTATCTCCTTCCAGGAAAAAACCTGGTCAAAAAGAGAAATCTCTCTCTGAAATAAATAAACAAATAAAGCCAAAATAAGGCTGAGGACCTATATGCTACTTGTTCACTCAGTCAAGTCAAAAATGTACTGTGTGTATATTTACACACGGATATAATACCCACATATACATAAAATTAATTATGGGCCAAATTCTAGTATCTTTACTTGTTTCTTATTTAATCAAACTTCCACTGAGTGGCAATGAGGTTATAAGGATTTGACTAAACAAAATAAAGTAAAAATCTGAAAGAAGGCCTGGGATTTGGTTTTTGATGTTAACAACTTTTGGAAAGCAAAAGAGTCTATTCTGCAGTCCTAAAATAAGGAGAGGCTTTGCTGAACATCAGCTAGACCAAATGTACTCAACTTGTTACTGTAGTATAGTTATTTAAGTTAAGAGTAATTTATAGAAATCTGCAAGTGTCAATCAGTAAAGATATAGTATTGCACTCAAACAGGAACAATACAGACTATGGCACAGTAAAATGTGTTCAGAGGAAATGGTGGTTAAAATGGAAGTTAATACACAAAGTTGGTACTGTCTGTTTAAAGAAACTTTTTTTTTTAAAAAAAAAATAGTTTCCTTTGATGTTTTTATGACGGTTGTTCCTTAAGCGATGTTTGATGAAGACAAACAAATTCTCATTCTGCAAGAGAAGAACATGATAGTTATGAGGTGCTTTATGTGGGAAACCATCCCAGATCCCTGATAAATGAGAAACCACAAATGGATGTTGTTAAAGACCGTTAGTAAACAAATTACAATGGCAGCCACACCATTATATCCGCAGCAGAATATAAATAGTGTGTTGGCGCTGAGGGGGTTAGTATCTACTGCTACGAGCGATCAGCTACGATGACAGGCGGTATCAAGTAGCTCTTGGGGAAATAAGATGGCGAGCCGGGAGGGGGGCGGAAGGGGATTAGTCTGCTTGCGGTGTCTGTTTCACCTCGGTAAGGCGGGTGAAGGAGGGGCAGATCTTCCCGTCATTAATGAAGGCATCGACCTGATGAGGTTTGAGTCAGGACGCTCTGTGGATCGGGAGCGGGAGTTGGTCCGCTCCAGCACAGCACGTTGCTCTGTTGATCTGGATCTTTGATAGGGCTGTCTAGCTGCTGCTTCACAATTCCTGTAATGTTAGTCAAAAAGCAGCTCAGTTGACCTGGGGCTTTCCTAATACTCAGAAAATACGCTGCGCGATATTGGTTTGGAGAGAATCATTTTGTTATGTGCATTTCTTTTTTTTTTGGTAAATTTTCTGAGTTTGCTTCTTGATGACATACAGTTTTCTTTAAAAAAAATGTATGCTTTATCTTGCTCAAAGAAAACTCTTGATAAATGGGCTGAAATGTTTCCAATGTCTCAGTAATGACTATCCATGCAATAGTCTGTTTCCTGACAATATCTGTGTAAAAACATTGTTATTTTGTTAATTTATGCATCCATCTCAAAGGAAGAGATAGATAGCTGACATAATAGTAACTCTCAAGGCTATTTTTTTTTTCATTTTCATTGCACATTTTTACTCACAGGAGCAGATTTTTGGAGTCTGTTATCTTTAGCGGTAGTTCTCATAAACAAGTGTTCATAGGGATAAACTCCACAGCAAAAACCATCAAGCTCAGATATCGCTAGATGTTATAATTACCACAAGTTGCTGTTATCTGTATTATTAAACTCATCTAATCTGCCAAAATATAAGCAGGTTCTAGTAATGGATCCATGCGCAGTATTCAGATTGCAGTTAGATGGAGTGCTGCAACATCACTCACACTTGCAGAGGTTCCACCAACGAGATAGTTTGTTTTTAATATATTTAAAAAAAAAAAAATTCTTCTCACCCTCAGCTCAAAGAACAGTGTCAAAATAGCAATGGAAAAAGTCAGCATTAGAGAAGCAACAGGGAGAAAGTGAATCAAATAGAAGTGAACTTCTGGCTTGACCAATCTCATCTTCTACTATCATAGGTAGTCATGCCACTACTTTCAGAAATTAATTCAGCCCCACCTTTCTTCACAATATAATTGCTGTATTTGCAAGGAGTAAAATTTACAACCCTAAAGTATATAAATTCACCATAATTTTAAAAATAAAATGTATACTTTAACAGAGCTATTTATTAAGTTTCCACTCTTCCAGCTCTGCCTGAGTAGTTGAACGGTTGTAGAACACGAATGGTGAACACATAGCCGTTAGGTCTTTTTCTTGAGCTAACTCACTTATTTTATAATGAAGTCAGTTAATACCAGGAGTAACTGGATGGTGATTTAAGTATCACGTAAAACCAAATTTCAATCAGTATTGAAACAGAGATGTATCATTATGAAGCGTCTTGCGTTATTAACAGCATTATATATCTGAGGCCACACAGGGATGGAATAAAGTTTTCTCTAGGGCTGCTAATTTTGCTGAATGGGTTGATAAAACATTCATTAAAATGAATGTCACTTCACGCTTTCCATGAGGTAGTAATTGGGTTCCCAGAGAATTAGAAGAACTCCCACAGACAGGTTCAGAATAATGCCATTTCACCAGAACCTACTTCTACAGCTCCTAACAAGCAAACACACCACAGCGAGACACGTAATGGTAATTACAAGCTGAAGCACTAAAGATTGGAGGAAAAGTACAATGAGCCTGGCACAAAACCACAACAAAATTACCTCACGTCTTCTTCTACCCGTTCTGTTTCTGAATGGGAAACTTCGTCAGCAAAAACATCCACTGTCTCGCTTCTTTTACATTGCAGGCAAACAAAGAAACACAACCTTAGCTTTGAAATGGCTGTTGCTCAGCTTAGATAACCACTTAAGAGGGGTTTCAGTGCTATATATTGCAAAAGAGAATATGATTAAGGTCCAGACTGAGTCCAGTCCCCATCTAGTGCACTCATATGTGCAAGAAAATTGATGATCCAATAGAGACTTTCTCTTATGGACTAGAGCATAGAGCTGGAGCGTGGCTCTCTAGCATAGAGAGAGCTGTAATCCCCTTACTTATTTCAAGAAGCTGGTGGCGCACACTGCAGCAGGAGTGAGGCAGGAGCTGGCCAACATGGCCAGAGGTACAATTCCTTCCTCTAGGTATCCTCCTCTTCCAGCAGCACTTCGGACATATGGAGGAACAGGTGAGCAGCCACCACACAATTCATGCACACATTTTGTGAGATGTTAAGCCTCTTTTCTGTATCACTTCTAAGGTCTCATTCTCTTTAACAATCGCATAAGAAGTATTTTAAGGATACTATGGATCTGATCCATCGTCTACATTGGAAGACAGGAAGGCATTTATATCATAAGGCCCAATATTAATGGCTTACTATTCTAAGCCATTCAGCTTACTCTGCAGAGCATAGAGCTGTTCTGTTAAGAGATAAATGTTGCAGAAATTTTATATTCAGCAGTTAATATTATATACATATGTATAAAATATTATATAAATAATATCTACTGCTGGTAGAAAAACAAATAGGAGTTCCTGGAAGTGAAGGAAAACGTGGATTTTGGCAGTGAATCTTTTGCTTTTTGACCAAGTTGTGGCAGCACTGTTGCTTTTATAAATAGAAAGAATTAGCTGAAACTTGAGGTGAAACTGAATTGTTACCCCTGGGTTATAGATTACATACTGCAAACCTCTAGCACCCATGGAAAAAAAATACTTATCTAGCAGCATAACAACAGCCTTGTATTTTTTTAGTTCTACTTATTTGTAGAACATTTCAATAGACAGATTTATGGTGTGGATGGAAAGAGATATATTCTTTGCCCTCAGATATTCTTTGTCTTTTCTATCAGGGACACATGTGCTGTAAGATCCAGGTCTTCAGAGACGACCTGTCCCCTTTTTATAGAAAAAATACCACTCTAATAATCAGCTTAGACAATGAGGCTCTCCACCTACCACAACATACAGCTACACAGTAATGTCACAATCCAGCTATAAGAGGAGAGTGGAAACGTTAAAGCACATTTTTAAGGCAATGAACTGAAACAAAATATTGTGCTTTTTCATGGGGGTTTATGTTTCCAAGTTATCTAGATCCATTTGAAAGTTGACATCCAGCCTGATTATGATTCATAAAATATGAATTACTGATGTTTAAAGAGGACAAGATAATAGTCAAATAGTTATACACTATTTAAATAAATAATTAAATAATAAATAGTAATTCAATTTAAATAAATAGTTATAATTATTTGATATCCACATAACGTCTTAATATATGCTAGAGCTTCTTATCATTGCTAACAAAACTTTTATTAAAAAATGAGCAGTTAAGGAAATGTCGAAAAATGGTCTCCTCATTTAGTATCACCAACCATAGCACCCTCTACCTTTGCTAGGGAAAACATTCGTAGTAGGTGGTCTCGTCCCATATTAAAGTGATTTGCAGGAGATTTGCAAGCATAAATCTCTCGTGTGCTGAAGGAAGAGTAGAGCAACACCCAACTATCCATCACTCTGAAGCTGTTCGAGCTCTCTAAGGCACCATGCAGAAAAGCTTTGTGAGTATTCAGCTACAGATTTATATTCCAAACCCATAAAAATTTATTTTAAAAATTTAGAAGATGAGCCCCATCATACCCAGGAACTGCTGTAAATTCTAGTAAGTAAAATAGCTAACCAAAGACATCACAATATTTTATATTAACTACTGATTTATCTGCATTGCTTTCCATTCATATTCTGGAAAATTCCAAAGTTAATTGTCTTCCCAATGCAGAAAGTAAGCATTTCTAATTTTTAATTTTTCAGATTTGTTACTTAACAAAAAAAGAGAATTTTCAACAAATGAATAAAATCATTGATCTAAACTTATGTATATAGAAAGCCTTAAAAATGAACATTTTTGAGCAGTAAGCAATCATAAAAGCTTACAGCATGAATGTTAAGTTGTTTTTTCCCAAAACAACTGAAAGCAGTTCATTTGATTAGCCACACAAAATATTCTTTTAGCTGGGTGCAAGACTAAAAGGTAGGCTATGACATCATGCCAATACAAAATTTAAAAGTATTCGGTTCTTGTAACAAAAAACTGAAGAAATAAAAATAGAATTGTAATGGAATTATAGTATACTATAATTCAGCTCCTAAATCACCTTTTTTTTCATCTAGAAACACTGAACACGGAACAAGGAAAATACAGCAACACATTTTCTACTGATCATAATTTCAAACTCCAGCTACTATACAATGGTAATACCTGTCCGTGTCTGTGGATGGTTGCTGGATTTCAATCCTTGGACATGTTACTCTTCTACTAGCTATAGGAACTTTGCTGTTTAGTCACAGACACAAGATCGTCTGTTAGCATAACACAGATAAGCATGTCTGCAAACAAGTGAGATTTCTAGTACCAATGAAGCTTAATGAATCTGAGATATAAGTACTGTAATAAAAAAATAGGAAAATGGGAAGGAGTTTTCACTATTAAAGTATTGAGATAAAGTGGTGACTGGCTAGCTTCAGCAGAT
The DNA here is from genome assembly GCA_013398735.1 of Nothocercus julius. Classification (NCBI taxonomy): domain Eukaryota; kingdom Metazoa; phylum Chordata; class Aves; order Tinamiformes; family Tinamidae; genus Nothocercus; species Nothocercus julius. The sequence goes on from VZSV01000007.1 coordinate 5,336,980, forward strand.
CATCACTCGCCCAAAAGTATAAAGAACTTCACATAAAATTACATGCTGCCATAGTTTTTAAATGGCAGAAAGGTAAAGCTATGTACTTTGTAAAGCTAAGGTACTATGGTAAAATAAAACAAAAAAAAGCAAGCAATCATTTTTTCTTTCCAGCAATAGTCAAACCTGATATATATAGATATATATATATATATACATATATATGTATATGTATTATGTATATGTATATACGCACACACACACACACACACGTATATATATATACATACACACAAACACACACATACATATGCTGTATTTGCACACACCTTATATTCTCGGGTGTGTGACACTACCTGTATGTTTACATTAGAGTCACAGGAGAGACTAACCCATACCATGCCAATATCTGAGGTGTTTTTCCACCAGCTCACTCAGTTATGCAACTGAATCAGAAGCCTGAGTTGTGGTCAGGCACTTTGTGCCCCAGGTGCTAAGCAGAGACTGCTAGAGGTGCAAAAACTCCTGTGCTTACAGCTTGCAGCCACTTTGATGACTCAGATGTAGACATACCTCACCATGCCCACACATAATAGCACGATATATAGCACGATACAATTACAAGAAAGCCAAGAGAAAGCACAAAACATTATAACTGTATAGATTTACTCCCCATAATATGTTTACTCATCAATAGATAATAAAACAGTTTAGAATAGCAGTTCCCTGCTTAGAACAGGGAGTTACACCAGGTTGTTTCCAGAGGTTTCCAGAGGTAAAGACATGATTATATGAATACAATGAGAGAGCTGTGCTAGCCATTACAAGTATCAAGTGTCTATAAAACCTGTAAGCACTGTTGATCATCAAATATTTCAAATCCTTTCTATCTGTAAAATCACAGCCTAACAATTCATGCATTCAAATGATGAGTTTTGGAGAAACAGCTAAAAAATAATAGTATACTTGAAGAAAAAATAATAAAAATATGTAAATAATTTTTTCCTCATAGAAAGTCCAAGCATTAACCAAAAAGCAAGAAGCATATTGAATACTGCAGAGAATAAGGCTTCACAACTTTCCAAACTCCCAGTTGTCACAAATTGTATTAATAGCTGCATTCAAACGAAAGCATACTTAGCACATTGAGTGCTAGCTTAACTTAAAAGTATCAGTTTCCAGTATTTTACCCAAAGGCAATTTCTCAAAAAATGAGTCTTCTAGGCTAACGTTCCATATGCAGAGGTGAACTAATGAATGCAAACAACATATATATTGCCTTATGACTTACCGATTTATCAGCTTGCATTTTAAACTGTCTAGCATTAACAACTACTCATATTTTTATTCCATGCTTAAAATATGAAATGTATGGAGGTATTCTTTCACTACTGATTTAAAAATCTGAGAGATGAAAGGCATATCTTTGCTCTAAACTGCAATATGTGAAACAATTGTTTTTGTATGGATTTTTCTGGTAGTTATATAGTATACTTTCCTCTACATGGAAACAGCTGCCTTTTATAATACTTTGTATTTTACCAACCATTTTCATCTCTTAGTATCTTTAATATAGACTCTCAATTTACACAGCATACTCACATCTCGCTATATGCATGACATGACTCACTGATGATCATGATATGGGACATTCTAAAGCTGGGGGTTCAAATTTCTCAAAGGCAAGAGCTGAGATCCTCCTTCTGTTCCTCAGCCCAATTCTACTAGTGAATATACAGATGTACCTCTCTCAAAGATAACAATCTAAATTTTAATACAAATATTTAAAAAATTCTAAAGCAAGGGTAGGCCTTATAACTTTATTACAAAATTCTGCCCATTTCAGAATACACTATCTCATCCAGTCACTGAAATGCTGTATGATAAAGACAGATGTAAGAGCAGTGGTAGCAACATTGGAGAGTTTTAATAAACTCACCTGAAGAGGCTTGAAGAAGAAGTGATGCCTAAGGAAATGCAGCTAGGAGCTTTTCCCAGCAGGGCTTAAAACTCCAAATTTAATCCAGCAGAGCACTAGGATTATACAGTAATCAAGGAAATTTGTATAATGCTCAAAATTAAGGATGTGTCTGAATATGCTTTGGGACACTACAGCACTAAACCCTAAATTGAAGAGTGCAAACTGATCGTGTGACAGACATTTAATTAATAAAATGTCACAAACAAGGGTTAATTCTACAGGTTTGTGTATATCTACTTAACTTTAGCATGAGGAGTAGACCTGTAATTCTGACACTTAGTGTCATGAGTTTTGCCACTTCACAAGGCCGAGATTTCAATCAGATGATTCCAAGGTAAGCATTTATGTAAGTCTTTATTATCCTTGAAGCCCTTAAATCATGAATAATAAGAGTACAGTTTCCATTAAAGGCATTCTGTAAATCCACTAATATTAACCGATCCTGTTCCATTTCAGTAGTCTTTATTAAAGTATATTTTATGATCTATGGTCTATTTAAATGTCATACTGGTTCATGTGACATGTCATGTTCTTGTCTTCTATTCCATTTTCCACAGCTTCTTCAAGCTTAATTTAAATTAGGACACGACTTTTTCAAGTTGCAAGTCTGTTTTTTTTATCCTGATAGAAAACTATGTTAGCATCTACATTGCACTAAATTAAAAAAAAAAAAAAAAAGGAAGAAAACTAAACAAAACTATTACTAAACTAAATACTAAATAATAAACTAAAACTATGTATCTATTAAAAACAAAACTACAAAGTTTTTTAACACTGAATTCTTTTCAGCCTTTTTATTGCCAGCTATTTTCAGTATGCTGGTGCACTTTCTCAGGAGGAGTTCATATTCATGATGCTCCTCGTGAGTGCAAACGAAGGATATCCTACTAAGAATTAAAATTGGAGAGCCAGCAAGCAGTGCAACTGGCAGAAAAAGACAGGGAAGAAATACAGTCCCAAGTAAAGTTGTGTGGCTGCTCTAGTGTCTCTTATAAACCTACCCAGAGAGCAAAGAAACTTGCATTAAATGTTGGAGGATGAATTTTGTTTTTTCTTTTTTAGCAGATTTTTTTAAGTTCAAGTTGACAAAGTCACTTAAGGTCTCCTTAACTCTTTGACTTGCATTAAAGGAATTTCTCTATTAGCCAATAAACATTGAAAATCACAATTTAAGTTAAATAGCTTTGGCGAACTGATTACAGGTGAATTGTAACTAATCTCTTATACTTCTCTTTCCGATATATAGGATTATTTTGTACAGTTGGCTACATTCAAATGAATACAGCTTAATAATCCTCCAACTATCTGTTTCAAGTACATGGTTATTTCTCCAGAGAAACACATTTACTTGTCCAGCTATAAAAGACTAAATAAAAACACAAACTTTAAAGTAGTTTCCCTATCAAATTCACTAATAAAAAAAAAACAAAACACGGAATTAACTCAATTATAGTATTTGAGACATTTATTAATAGTATTATTTTGTATAATTTAGGAAAAAAAAAAAGAGATTTTATTTCCTTAAGGAAAGGAAAAATACCCAGTAATTCAGTGAGAGTTTCACTTCAGGACTTCAGGATATTCCAGCAACTTGGACCACACCATACATTTATCTCAGTCAGCCAAAACACGCCACTGACATACTCCGGATTCTACTTACAAGATACAGAAGGGCAGAAAAAAAGCAATCTTTTTTTTTCACATTTGCAAAGGCAACAAGAAGTAAAAACAAAGAAGAAAAATGTTGCAAGCGCAAAAACAAAATGAAAGAGAAGCAGCTAAGCCAAAGAACTCTGACAGTGCAAGTTTAGGTAGGAACACTTGGACATTCTGTTGATCAGGAGGCAGAACTGAGGGTTGGTAGGTACAGAGTGCTGTGCATGGCCTATGGACCCATCACAGGGGAAAGATAGCTTAGACAAATGGATTTGGGATTATTCCTAAAGCTAAAAAGTACTAGGTCTCAAAGGCACATACCCCAGCAGAGCATGTTTTAAAAATAGCTCAAACATAATCAATGTTCTTTTTATATTTTTAACTGAATAAAATTGTTTAATGTTGGAAAAAAAGACTAGCACAAAAATGTGTTTTTTTCTGAGTCAAGAAAGGAAGACAAGAAGGAAAATGTACTTACTAGGAATAAATTTAGTACTATAATAAAGCAATTACATAATAAGATTAGAAATACATTTTAACTATATCTGTAACTCTACACTCTTTACTTACCCATAATTTTCAGCTGAACCATTGACTACATGATCTGCCCATGAACTTGCACCATTGTACCACCTTTACAATGCAGTTAAAATAAAAAAGTGTTATAAAGAAACATAAGTAATATTAGCAATACTCTAATTCATATGAAATGAGCACTTCTCAATTAAATGAGCTTGCCAATTGTTTTCAAATAATTTTCATTAATTCTTTCTACTTTCTCTTATGCATTAAGAAAAACACACCTTCTATAATTAATTATCTTTCCCTAATATAGCACTCAATATATTTCACTTTTAGTACTTTCAGCAGTTTAGCCATGAATTTCTGTTCCTTAAAATCTAACAGATTCTTTATTTTTTTCTCCCACAAAAGTCTTCATGTTTTCAATTGCTACTGAGTTTGTGAAATAATTTAAAGTATTTGTGGAGAGACATCTACTTTAAAAGTTCCATCAACTTTCATGTTCCATGAAACAACAGTATAAAATGTTGCTCTTAATTTTAAATATTCAGTCTTTTGAAGTGCATTTACTTTTCTTTTTGTCAGGTAGTTGACTTCCACAGTTATTTAAGAAGCAGAAGAAAAGTCACATTGCACTCTGGCTAAACCATGAAAACCAATTAAATTTTATCCTTCTATTATTGTGTCTAGTATAAAACAGGGGCTACCTAGCTTAAATATTTGCAGAATCATTTCAGCAAAATCAGTTGGAGATCACATCAAAACAAGTATGGGAACACTTTGTGTTAAAGTAAAACCACAGAGAAAAGAAATAATTAGGTGGAAAAAGCAGCTTTGATTTCAGAAGCCCTTGAATCATCTGTTCATGTTCCATGATATGCTGAAACTTTATCCAAATCAGCCAATACGAAATGCTGGTACCACACAAGTCTTTCCAGAGATATCACCAAATTTTTCAGCTTACATTCCCAATTTGAGATAGATTATGTCTACTGTGATACTAAAACTCAGGAGCAACAACAGTGGTTTTGGTCCCAGAAGAGTAAATACTCCAAATTAGTCTGAAGTCAAACTTACTTTTTAGTCAGTAAGGACTCTAATATGTCAAACACATCCTTAAGTGTCTGTACATACTTAAAAAAATTAACCTAAAGACGCAATTTTGTCCTATAATTATTCATAGTTATTCATATTCATAACCAAAAATGTTGTTACTAGATGTTGTGATTAATTGGGTAAAAGCTTCCATTATACCTAACTCATTTGCATTATTGCTTTTCCTCCCACATCTTCTCATTAATAAGTCTTTTCTAAATAAGAGCTTTCTTTAAAAAATCCAGAATAGAGGGAATGGATGGCTAAAAGAGAGGTGTTTAAAAATAGAGATTAGCTGTTCTGTTTTAAAAGAAATACAACATGAAGTGCACTGTAAATTTAAGTATCATGAATCTTGGCCAATTAAAAATTTTAGAATACACTTCATAAAAACTGTTACATCACTCAACTTTATCTATTTTATTATAGAAATAAAAATACCTTTCAGGAGTATAGCTTGTGTCATCATAATATGTGTTAGGCACTCTTCTCTCCTGCCTAGTCCTCCTGAATATGGAATAAACAGCACAGATATTTCAGACATTTTAATGGTGATTTTTTATTATGTGTTTTCCTTCACTGTATAATTAAGATAGCAATGTACATAGAGTACATATATCTACTTTATGTTCAGTAATATCTTCTAAACTTTTATTCTAAACTTTCTATCTTTCTATATTCATATAGAAAGTCATTTGGAAGTTCTACTTATGAATTACATTCAGAAATAATCAGCAACATATTAAGGACATTTGATCAATGCACACATTTCATAGGAGTATAAAGTTGCATTAGTTGGAAAAATGTATTTATGCAATTGCAAAGTTTCATCAGAACCAGCATTGGCTGTTAAGAAATTTCTGGCTGGTAAAATGAAAGTCAATGAACAAAAAAGAATTAAAAGCTTGTTTCCTTAAGAGAAGCAACAGAAATACTGCCTGAAGTAAACTGCATATATTGCACAAAATGTGCATAAACTCAAAATCAGAGATTAAAGGGAAAAAAAGCAAAATGAAATAGCACACAGTATAGCGCTCTCAGTGATTAAGTCAAGAAACTCTTTGTTCAACAGAGCTTTGCTCTTTGTGCAACAAAGCAAAGCTTTCGGCAGATTTTTATTTAGGAGGAACTACTTAGAAAACCTAGAAAAACAGTATGGGTGTTTCTTTTTGATAAATTGGGGGTGAAAATCTTGAGAACATTCTGTCATTGAGATCATCTGCATGTCAGCCAATTTAAAATGGGTGACTAGCAAATTATGAACTAGACTGGCATAACTGTAAAGGACTTGCAAACTGTGCAAAATAAATAAGAAATAAATAAATAAAAGGTAAAATTCTATATGTCCAACAATAATACCTTATGTACATTATTCCGAGTGGCTGTAGCACTGTGAGCTGCTACTAGCTAGTGCTACAATGTTGACTATTAGGTAGCTGAATATTACACTGAAGGGTCAGCAAAAATTTTGATAGAGTATTGTACAGCAAGAAACTCTTGAGAAAGCAGTAGGACCCAAGGGAAATGAATTGTCATTGTGGCCACACATGTCCCCCAAAATCTTTCTCAAGCTCAAACTATCCTGTCCATGCTTCCTCCGTTTCCTTTGGGAGGGCAGTAGTTGATCTCCTTCAAAAGGGAGGAGGCAAAATGATGACAGCACTGTGGACTAAGAATGACCTCAAAGTTCAGGGTTTCGATAGCATAAGTGCATAGCGTAAGATCTAAGAATATCAAACTTGGTAAGACAGTAAGTGAAGTAACCATCAGTAGAGAAAATGGCAAAGAAAATGAATTAGTCAACTTTGTGAAAAGAAACAAACCGTTAGAAGGGACTTCTACAGGGGTAGAAGAGCTAAGCAGAAGGCTGTGATTGACTATAAGTTGAATATAAATAGTGAAAAGAGTCATGAACAAAAAGAAGACAGCAAGTAATCTTGACTGATGTATCTGTATGACATATTTGCCTGAAGGACATCTACACTGACAGATTCATAGTGACATATAAGACATGAAAACCTCTATCCCAGATGCAAGACTCTTCCCAGAATGTTGGACATTACAGAAAAATTATGTTTATTATTTTGATTAACAGTGGAAAATATAAATACTTATTTTACATGTTTTTAAAAGTGAAAATAAAAAGAGAGTTGACTGCTTAATAACAGTATGATTAACTGGATGGGACTAAGAATATGGGACTAAGGTCTTGCATTTCAAAAATAATGTATTTTTAGGTAAGCATTAAACTGGATAAAAAGTTTAAAGATAGATGAAAAAATAGAGTTAAAAAAAGCTTTTCATATATTTCCAAAACACAAAATAAGGAAGAGGAAATCGCTCAGGATATTTGTGAGGATAATGAGGACAGAAGAGATGAAACATTAGGAAAAGACATAGTGACTTAGAAAGTCAAGTAATCAGAGCAGTTCATATTTGGTGGGATGACTCATTTAACTTGAATACTAACATACCCTCAAGCAACCTGGATTCAAGAAGACCAAAAGTCCACAGTTGGATTCTATAGCCCAGCCATTCCCAAGTTACTGCTCTAACACCTGAAGTGAGTAAGACACGGTCCACTGAATGTAGGAGTTTCTTTCAGACCCCACCAGGAATTAGCTTTAATAGGACTCTGAAAGGAGGCCTTGGAAAAGACTTACTCCACATCGCTGCTTTTTCTTCTAAATCCCAGCTTTTTCTTCTTCATGCACATGCTACCATTTTTACTCTTTATTTTCATTGTTTTGTTTTTTAAGAGTTTAAGTTTTACAGAAACTAAGATAAAGTCTTCAAGGCAAGATCCTCAAACTAGGACAATCTGATAAAAGCTCCATCTTTTGCCAATATCTGGATAGGTACAGATATGTCCTTGAATTTGAAACAAATTCAGACAAACTAAGGCAAATGTCATAATAACAGTATATAAAAATTAAATCCAGAAATAGAATATATTTGTGTACATTTCTTCACATATTTTCATAAAAACAAATCCCTCTGATTTTTATATCTTCTACATAATACTGAATCATTAAATACACTAGTTCTTCAAAATAAGTTTCATAAAATATGACATAATTTCAAAACAAATGTTTAGTTGATTTAGAAAAGTTATGTCTATTACATTACATCTTTGGAAATGTTTTAATAAGCAAGATTTTTTTAAACAAAAAAGTGGGAGTACTATGGTATGAACTGTAGGTTAGGTATGAATGCGTGCTTTGAAACTAGAGCAAGCGCTTGAAATTCTCAAAGAAAATGATACCAAGAGGCAGTCATGAAGTTAAAAATGCCAAAAAATCTTTAGTTCTTTCAGTGGAAAATTGTACCTAGTCTATCACGTAAAGCAATGGCAGTATCAACCTCTTTGATGTTAGAAGCTATCTTTATTTTAATTAGTTCACAGTTTATCCATATGGATCTTTATATAACTCTATTGAGACACATCCATGAGGACCTTTTTTTTCTGATTTGTAATATTTGATGAAAATACCATAACTGCCTTAGTGTTTTTTGCATATTTAGTATAACAGCATGTCTTACCATGTCTCTTAAAATCTCCTGTATTTCATGTGTAATCAATTCATACAAAATATTACAGGCTCAACTTCCCCCTGCCATATTTTCCTTATATCAATAAGAACTCTTGTGTTCTGTAACTACACAGAGCTGTTGTGAATGGATACAAGTATTCACAGATTACTTAAAACATAAATAATACTTGTACTTTTCCCTCTATTTTGTCATTGAAATAAAGAAAGGATTTTCAAAAAGGCTATTTCTGTGTACCTTGAAGTAAATAGGCATTTTCTCATTATACCAGAGAGAAAATAAGCACAAAAAGCACTTCAGAAAATTCCACCAAAAATAAGGGTTATAGAAAAACACTTATTTATAATATCCATATAACCCAATTTATGAAACTGACTTTTATGAGACTATTCAGCTTCTCTCTGGATGTCACACTCCAGAATAGTAATTTTTAGATGCATATATACCCCCAGAATATCATAAAACATTTTCATTACATGTGTTTATCACTTAAAACATAGGTCACATTCTTAGTTGGACACCAAACAGTACTGTAAAAGTATAAGTGGTTGAACAGATAATATGATCCACACCAATTATACCTCTCAAGATCATAGTAAGCACCCTCAGAATAGGTACGGCACATCTTACGGGAGCGAAGTAATCTGATTGCATCTTCACAAAATAGAGGATACATTGTGTGATCCTTGCTGCCAAAACATAAAGGGTGAACACAATGAAAAGCAACACAAAGATGAAATGAGGACAAACATGAAAAACAGGGCAACTCAACAACAGAAATGGATCAGAACTTAACTAGAACGTTGGTGACTTTAGCAAAATTACTGGAAAAAAAAAAAAGTGTATTAACCTGCAGCTGAGGCTATGAGAGATGTATCATACTTCAGACTTATCTGTTCTGACATCTAACACAAGCAATCATATATTACATTCTGAATATGATAACTAAATTTTCAGAAGTTTCAGTAGAAGTGTTAATTTTTTTTATGCATTCTTAAGAAATTGGAATGATATAGAGATAGCACTGTTCTCCTTTACCATCAATTACAGACTATTGGCAGTGAAAAAAATAAAAAAAGCAGAAAGTTAAGAATTAGCGTGTTTGTCTACACACTCTATTTAAAGTCTACACTAATAATGATATTAATTCAAAACTTTTAGGGTTTCTACCACTATCCACAAACTGATAAGGAGAGAAGTGGACATGAGCGTACATACAGGTACATGCATTATCCACACAGAGTCACGCAGAGCAGAATATGTACCTGGCATCTCTGTGATGGTGATCTGTGGACTGAGTGTACCGGGAACGAGGTAGAGTAACATAATGACTGAGCACATGGCAGAAAGAAAAATGCAAATATGAAACAGTAAGATAGAGAATGAATATGTATTACACACGAAGAGTACATAGAGTACAGAGGCTACATAAGCACTATGTAGAGCACTGAAATGATTAACAAAATTATAAATCTGATGCAGAGTTCTAAAGATAAAATTGCCTAACAGATTCATACATTTATACTGAAAAGACAGCAAGACACTTTGGATCAAGCAGACATCTAAAATTTTGGATGTTTTATGTTATTCATTTCAGTTAGGATGATGAAAGTATAAATCTCTGGCTGAACAGAATCTCAATAAGTCATATTGGCTATCCTCTTGCTTGAAGGCAAAGATACCTTCAATACCAATAATATCTTTGGTCAATGTTTACATTGTCTGTCTGAAAGGCTGCCAACCTTGGGAATTCTGCAGTATCTCCACATAGCTTGTTCCAGAGCTTTCCTGTTCCTGAGCGGGTGTTCTCCTAATATCTGCCTTAAGAGCCATTTACTTTGAATTAAACTAACGAATTTTTGTTTTATCTCTGAAGGTCACAGCCACTAACCAAGTATCACTAGCTTTCCAGCAAGCTTACCTATATATACTTAAAGGCAATTACCATGTCTCTACTGAGGTTTCCATTTTCTAGAGTAAACAGTTCTTTCAACCTTCAGCCAGAGGTCCTTAAATGAGATCCTACAGACTTCCTGTTCATAGCAACTTATTTATTCATTTCGTTGAGGGAAAAAGGGCAGTTCCTGCAGAACATTTTCTGATCAATCCTTATTTTTATGTAATGAACCATCATGGACATATCAACCTGTGCCTTTGTAAAAGTAATAAGCAGAGAATTGAACACTGCAGGAACTGAATATATTCCTGCACATTACGGTGTACCCAAAGTTTGATCATATTTAGAAATGACACATGTTATTCAGATAACAGACAAATTTAGAAGAAAGCACTATTATTATTTAAATAACATGAAGCTATGTAACAGCTGCAATAAATATGACAGGAAAGCATGCATTTAAAATAATGAAAACACAGTATTTAGCTTTTGTTTGTATTTTCACAGAATCACAGAATGGTTAAGGTTGGAAGGGACCTCTAGAGATCATCTAGTCCAGCCCCCCTGCTCCAGCAGGGACACCCAGAGCACGGGGCACAGGGCGGCAGCCAGGCGGGTTTGAGGATCTCCAGAGAAGGAGCCTGCACAGCCTCTCTGGGCAGCCTGTGCCAGGGCTCTGGCACCCTCACGGGAAAGAAGTTCTTCCTCACATGCAGATGGAACTGCCTGGGTTTCAATTTGTACCCATTGTCCTGTTGCTGGCCACCAATGAGAAGAATTCAGCCACATCTTCTCCCCTCATGGTACTAATACATGTTGACTAGATCCTCTCTCAACCTTCTCCAGGCTAAACAGACCCAGCTCGCTTAGTCTTTCCTCATACGATAGATGCTCCAGTCCCTTAATCATCTTTGTCGCTCTACAAAGAGGGTCTCTGGACCTTCCCTAGAAGCTCCCTGTCCCTCTTGTCCTGGGGAGCCCAGAACTATTTCCCAAGGGGAATAATGTTACTTCCTTTTCCGTATAAAAATATGCACACATTACAGGAGGAAAACAGTTTTGAAAGTAGTTTTTACTTCCAAATTATAAGAAATTATAACACTGCAAAATTGGTCTACAGCTCCTCTGATGTTGGGGTTTAAAGCAATGTCCATTGATAAGTGTAACTGGACAAGTGTAATAACTGTAAGCCAATTTTGTAATGAACATGGAAAAGACACATTTCTTTTATGCTTTTACATCTCCTATTTTTTTTATCAATTAATGATTTTCTAATAATCAGACACACATTTACATTTAGCTGCATTGCTTGTATATACTATCATTGCCTCTTCGCACATGGTTACAATGTATCATTAGCCACATGTAAGCATCCTTTAAAAGTACATTATATCAATCATAAGTAAGACAAGAGATTTTTGTGCTCACTGCTTTGTAAAGGCACGCCAAAGCACAACCATCCCTATAAAAAGCTTTTAACTTCGGTCCCTGATTATGCAGTTTAAACTTTGCAGACAGACTGTTACAACACTGAGGAAGCCTGCATAATTCAGTAGGGCTTGATATGGCACAGCACATTGAAAATTGGAGGATAACACCCTACAAAGCACTTAACAATTAAGAAAATAATGGCAGAGCTGCACCGCAGGCTGCAGATAGCATTAGTATCTTTGAACTAGTGCCCAGACTTGAGCACCAAAAGCAGCCTCCCCATAACAGCCTGGCATTTAAGATGCTGCCAAAAAGCATTAAAAACTAATTCCATAATGTTCTTAAAAATTGCTTTTCGAATACAAGCACACCCACAGCCAGAACAATCAAATAAAAATGTGGGCATCTACTCCCTGTCACCTATTGCACATGGGGTTGTGGCACAGAATTGCATACCACTCCATTTCCACCACTCTCTTTAAAAACTGTGCTCACATGAGCATGTCTTTAAATGATTAAGCTGAAACTCTGGAATTAAATACCACAACATTGTCACAAATATTACATTACTATTAATAACTGGTTAAGAGCTTCCAGCTGGTAGATGGCTGGTTTAAGATCAACAGTTCACTTTCACTTCCTCCTTTATCTTTGCAGTGAACTGCTGACAAGTTTTCTTGAAAGTTTCAAGTATGGAAGGCATCAAATAAATATAATACACTCAAAAAATCTTTTTGAGGGGCAAGGCTTTAGAAAAAAAATAGGATCTCCAACATTTAGTGGCAATGCAGCTGCTATTTGCAAGCAGCTTAACTCACCATCTGTAAAAGAAACAGCCGTGACTCTTCTATTCACTCATTTACATGTGAACAAAACATCATCAGGTAATGCTCTGCTTAGGAGTTGAGTCCTGATTCCTTCTCAAATCCCCACTAAATTATTTTGAGTGTCAGAACTCTGGTATTACATTTTGTTCTAAAATTTCTAGAGTCTCAGAGCTCTAGAGCTCTTATCAAGTTTACTTATGCATTGAATTGGCTTTTGCATGGGAACATAAGGTAGTTCAAGCGTTTTTTACATTCAGGAAATTCATAATCAGTGTAAGCTGGCAGTTAGATCCAGTCACATATCTGATTTTGATAATCAGTTTTGAAATATGTTTTCTCACTGCTCAGAATTCTGATTGCCTGTACAGAGAATTCAGGTAAGCCTTAGCTTATACTTCACTTTTCCTCTAGCATTACTGTGTATTTATACTTTTTCCTACTCATGAGAGTCCATTTAATCCATGCTAACTATCTCACAGTAGAAAATAACTCTTTATAAAATGTTTTTAAAAGTTCAACATAAGTTGCGCTTTTAAGAATACAAGCTGTTCATCACAGATCAAAAAAATATAATAATCCCTATGCATTTGCACATCTCTAACAATAAAAACATAGATATTAATCACACAAATATGCCTCTCTAAAATCCGAGTGATGAACTCCATAAATTATGCATGTTTAGTAAAAAAAGAACGGAAGACCACATGCCATATTGCAATGGAAGCGAGAATGAGTGACACCACCTAAATCAAAACATGATGATCAAAGCACCTCAAGAGGGAGCACATTATATATTATATCATGCACAGCAAAAGGCTTGAATGTCATTTTGTATTTTAAAGTATATTTTGGAAGGAAGGAAGGAAGGAAGGAAGGAAGGAAGGAAGGAAGGAAGGAAGGGAAAACACCACCAAAATGCCTAACTCTTCTCTAACTCTCTCTGTCCAAAACTGAGATGTGCAAAACTTCCATTTGGTTAACACCTCATCCAGAACACTTAAAATCACAATGCATTTGCTTGCTGCCATTAGACTTCACATGGTCTTAAGTCCAGAACAACTCCAAATTGTTCAGGACTGCACTCAAAATAAACACATTGCTTGACCTGTTCATGAAAATCACAATTTCACATGCACATGCATGGAATATTGTGAAGATATCAACACATTTTAGATATAGTAGATTTTTTAAAAAGACAAAAGAACCCCAAGATACTTTTCTTTGGCAACTTTCACTGAGGCTTTTAGCCTTTTACCTCACATACTTGCTGCAGTGCAATAAGCAATGGCAGAACTATGTCAATTGACAGAATAGCAAAATGAAAATATCAGTTAACATCCTCACGTATTTCTGAAAGATTACAGATCTTGCTACAGATAACATACAGAGGACATTTCCAGCAGCTAATTTTCCTTTTTCAAAGTAAAGAGAAAATTATGCCTTAAAATGTTCTGATATCACTCACCTATTTGCCCATCTCTTTATACCTTCACAAAAATACAAAGCACCAATAGGGTGACAGAACAGAGCTCAGTGACTTAGTGACCAAAAACCCACAAGCACACATTAAAATACACACACATGGACATAGTGCTTCACTGTGCAATCCACTGTATAAATTTCTGCTCTTACTATGCAAGGGAAGTTGAACCTGCTTGTTACAGCTTGGTATATTTTACCTAACATTTAACCTTCCATTTCTATTCTCTGTGACCAGGTCCGACAATCCAATTAGTATTCTAGCCTCTATAGTAGAGCGCAAAGATGACTCCAAAATATTTCTGTGGAAAGGATGAAGGAGTAGAGTACTATTATGTTCTGACAATTTTGTGCTTATGGAATCAGCCATAAATAATATTGAATGCAAGACACTACGTTCTGAAACCAGAGCTTGAACCAGGTAAGCCTGGTTGAAATAAAAAGAGAAAGGAACAGCTGGCTCTTTGGGCCAGCTTAGTATGGAATTTAGGGAGAAAAAAAAAAAAAAAAAAAGGAGCCATTCAAGGCAGGAGGAGGTAGAAGAGAGAGGTCTGGTCTACGAATTTAAGGAAAGCATTATAGCAAGGAAGCAAGTCTGGAAGTTGGTTTGGGATCAAGGTAGGATTGGAAAACCAAGCCCTCTTCAAGGGAAGAAGAGGCTGGAACTAACGAAGTGACCTGGCCTTCAAGGAAATGGTATGTGATGTTTCCTAAAAGCAACTTATTCACTCTGAAGATGTTATAAGTTACTTCTTTTTCCAAACAGCTGAGCCCTGTGATATGGTTTTAAAAATTTTGATTCTCCAATGAACAAGGTGGCTGTTAATGTGCTGCTGGGTGGAATATTTTCCACATTACTTTATAAGTACCTGAGAATACTTTAAATACTGCAGTAATAAAATGTGAAGTCAAGCACACAACCCTGGAAAACGACAAATGCCACCCATGAATAAAACATTGGTTACATAATTTTCCCTGCTGCATTTTGTACAAAAAAAATAAGCAGAGCAGTTTTATTTGATAGGTTAGCTTTTTAAAGCAGATAATGAGTTTTATTTAAGTAAATACATAAATAGCTATTCCATGCCATAATGATAAGGATCCTTGTTGTCACATGAATAGTACACAAATTCCTGCTTGGCTCCTCAGGCAGATTAAATCCTAGAAATATTCCTGCTCATTGCAGCTGAGCACTTGGAGAATTCAGCTGCCAAACAATAGCAATTATCAGCAGAGAACCTGTGAACTGATACTCATTGATCAAATGGAGATGACTTCCTATGAGAAAATCAATAGCACAATATCACAGCACTTTCCCTCATACATTTTAAGTCCTTGCTCCTAAGGACGCACCACTGAAGTTTTTTAACAGAATGACTGCATTATTTTTAAAAAGGGCATTTTGTAGGCACATTTTATTCTACGAAATGCATCAGTGACTTCTTTTTTCTTTCAAATCATCTTGAAGGCTTTTATCCCAAGTCCTTTCAGACGCAGCTGCATTTGCAAGAGCCCACTGCCCCTTGCCCCCTTCCTGCATCACCCTCTGTTGGAGGTCAGGATCCTCTAGCAGAGGCACTGGGAGGGTGGCAGGGGAGTTGTCCACCCCTGCGATTTAGCAGGGATTTCTCTGTCAAGTAATATACCTGCTATAAACCATGGCTGCTAGAGAAAAAACACTCTCTTATTACAAAGTTAGAAGGTGGGAAAGAGCTAGGGCTGAGGTCTCTTGAGCAATTAAATCCAACTGGGCTCTTAAGTTGGGCTCTATACCTATATACAAATACACAGGTAAAAAAGTAACTTAAATAATTTCACACTTGGAGTTACCAGTATACAATCCAACTCTGACCTTTTTGATAGTTCAGAGAGATACTTTTTTTGCTGTAGTTTTGCCCTACCAACAAAGAACAGTATGAATTAATACAAAATTTGACATATTTAAAAGCCTGCTCTTAGAAATTAAAACTATGTCTCACAGATGAAAAATATAGGTCTGACTGCTTTTTAGTATTTTGCTTTTAATTTCTAACCATGTACTCGGTTTTGAGGGAATGTTTATCTTGCCATTAGACTTGAGATGATTAGAAGTTCCTATACGTTGTTTCACCTAACTCCTTAATACGTTAGCCATTAACATATATGACAACTTTACACTATCGTCTAGAAAACTGAGGAAAGAGTGTTCACACTCATATTCTCAGTCTCTTTCTAGCATAGTGCTTGAGCGTGGCTACAAGAACGTATTTTTGCAAAGTCCCTTTTTCGCAAGCATCTCCAAGGGATGAACACACCAAGGAAACAACAAACCCTCAGAGCACTAGGGAAGCAAAGCATGTTTGTTTGTTTGTTTATTTTTTGTTTTGTTTTTTCCCAAAGTCAAATGTGGGACAAAATAAGGATGACAAGTAGAAAAGTATATAAAGTATATAAAGTACATAAAGTATATAAAAGTTCAGAGGTTTTCCATTTCTCCACATTACCTGCAGCTCAGGCGGTATTCATAATGAAAACTATTAACGTGTTGTTTTAGGGACTTCTTAATGTATAGACCAATATTTTTTTTATTATGTAACACAGAGAGTATCAGACAAATATTCAGTAAAATAATCTGAAGTCTAATAATTCTTGCATTCAGAAACCTATCCTGTCAACTATCAAGGAATAGAACCCATAGTTTTTAAGCTTTTATTGAAAACTTCAGAACTATCCATCTTCCTATTCTCTTGAGTTTCTGAGAACCAATATGCTTTAGAGACTGTGTGTCACACTAGAGGCATAATTGCTCAAAACTCTACCCAGTGAGCTGCTCACCATGCATGCACAGGAAAACTTCTGCATGTGTTTTGAAAAATACAGATGACAAACCTGCTTTCAGAGATCCAGAACACACCTAACAAGCAAATATCTACTCATCAAGAATTGTCACATGAAAATTCAAAATTTTCATCACCAACAACTTTGCATCACAGTTAGCAACTGCAGTCATTTACTCTGATGTCACTTGAAGAAAATTAACTACATTAGCCAACTAGAGTCTGTAACTCTCCTTTTATGTCACTAAAATTCAACTCAACCACAAAAAATGATCAACTAAGTCTACTGTTTCACTTTTAAAATACATTCACCCCTTGATGAATTTATTAGTATAGTGCATATTTTTTTTTAAAAAAAAAAGGACAGCTAACCTATCTCCCCTTTATAAAGCACAATTTCTCACAGATTTTTCAATTTCCCTCTTGCCAAAGATAAACTAAATTATCAGTTTGTCAACCTTTGGTGCACCGCATGTTTCTTAATGTATCAAATAACCAATGGATAAACAGCTGGGAAATTATAATGTATGGGATTAGATAAGTACTTCTGTTGTTTGCTTCAGTGAGCTATGGCACTGAAATAACTCATGTTGATGAGCTTAAGATACAGCTGCTCTTAATTCCAGTGTGACATTTACCTCTCTCTGTCTGGGGAGTAGTGGTCATCTATTACACGGTGTCTATCCATTCGGTTCAGGGTATTGTAATGTGCAGGGGTAGATCGAGTCCCTCGGAGTCCCTGATCCACATTCCGGCTGCAGGTAAAAGAAATCAGATTGTGCGTTTGGAGTGCAGCTGGACATTTCATGGGTTGGTATAAAAAGTAATTAGAGAAAATGACAGCAATGAGATTATTATCTAATCTTGCTAGCATAGAATATGAAAAATACAGCATTTTTAAATTAAATGCTTTAAATTAAATGCTTCCAATAGCAACAGCAAGTGGTACACTTAGTGTAGTGGTTCAAGAGCACAATCACTCTTCCAGTTTAGTTCTCTTTGAGACCAAGGCTTTGTCCACAAATTGCTTTGCTCACCTTAACCTACTGATATCCACTGACTTCACTTCTGCTGCTCTGTAAAAAAAATTCACAAGAAGGCAAAGACAGGACGACAACAGTTAAGTGTTACAACTATCAGATAAATAAAATAGGATAGTTCAGTAGGGATTTGAAAATAAGAGGGTTTGCATGCTTCCCTCCACAGAAATTTGAAAGTTAGACTTAGAAATTCTTCTGCCTTCTTTTCTTTCCTGCAGTCTTCCCTAAATGTGGGCCTCGTTGTACTTGTGCTCCTGTGCTGTGCCTTGGCCACTTTGGCAGTATCAGTATCCTTTGCCATTCAGCAGTCCCTGAGCAGTGTTATGACCTGTATGTTTATCCTGCATGGCTGCCACCGCACTGTTGATGATTTCTGCATGCTGATGTTGCACTACACCTCCAGCTCTACTACCTCTCTAATAACATTCATCAGTATGGACGACAGCATTCCTAGCACCTATTTTTTTTATACTGCAATCTCATCTCTGGGTTTTACAATGTCAGTATCAAACTGAGCTTTAAATTTCATCTTTGTGCTCCTAGCCCTATCTCCCTCCCTTACAAAATAAAACTTCATTTTTCCTACTGATGCTCACAGATGTCCAGACAGCAACTGCAATTAAATATGGCCAACACCGAACTTTTCATCATTTTTCCCTTAGGTCTTCTCATTCCGTTATTTTTTTTATAACAGCAGACAATAAGACAAGAAAATTACTTTTTTTTTTTTTCCTGTTTATAGTGTTTGCTTCATTTTTTTACTCTGCCTTTCTTTTGACTTAAACACTTGTTTACTAGATGTTGTCATTTTTTTTCACAAAAATTCTCCAAGATCTGACCCTTTTCTCTGCCTAAACAACCAAAGCACATGAGTAAACTTTCATTATTAGTACCTTCTTTCTAGTCTTAGTATGGAAAAACTCCTATCAACCTGTCCACTGGTTTCTATAGGATTGTATTCTTGGCTTACTGTTCTAAATAAATCATTCTTTCTTAAGTCTCTGCATTGTATCAGATTCTTCTTGCTGCTTTTTAAAGTCCTACATAAGTGTATTTGTTTCACTCAAAGCATTATTATTTCAGTTCTGTTCCACTCTGCTAAGAATAATATAATCCATTGCATATATTAGCTGCAAACGTTACAGGAGGCTTTTGCTTCTCTTAATCTGTTCTCATCTCTGTCAGAGGTAAAACCATGCAACTTAACATTTACCACATTGCTAATACAGGTAATCAAGGTCAAATTTTCTTGTCAGATACTATGTAACTTGGGTTAATTTTACAGGCTACACTTTTATTAACTAGGTTTAGAACTGAAAGCTCTTGAGCCATCTCTGCAAAACTGCTGCTAAGCCATAACAGCAAATTGTGTTTCTGTGTGTGGCAGAGCTCTTGCCTGAAGGTGCATCAGTAAGTAACTGGGAGGTCTCTGGACGTTCAGCATGTTTACTGTGGTTAGAACATCTCTATAGCAGCACGTATACAACAAACTCAGCAGAACATAAGCAAATGTGACTAGCAATGCTCATAGCTTTGCTGGGTATGGCTAGATTTTCATTAGAAAATATTATGCTCCTTCCTTTTTATGAACTCTCAATTTCTAGCAATCATTCTCCTGCTGCTATAAATCCCCAAAGAAATGGCTCAGATTATGGAAGCGAAATATTAGATAAGTAATGCATTTGACTATGACATTGTGGGAATTAATTTTCTCTATAAATTCAAAAAAATGTATTCTGATTTTTCACGAAAAATAAGTCCATGATAAGGTGAACCTCCATAAAACATCAGTTCAGTATAAGAATAAACATTCTCAGCCTTATGTAATTTCATAGGATATAGCTAATTCGTTGTTATTTTGGAAGTCAAGGGACTCTCCTGTATTTTCACAAGATCTATCGCACTTCACTTTATATATCTGCACAGTTACATAGCAATTTACCTTTGTGGGGGAGGGACACTGGGAGACCACGATCTAGTCCGTCCTATACTGTCTCCACGGTGAGGGGATCCTGATCGAGAGCAATGATTAGATGACATAACTTGTTCTGGCACTGATAGCGTTGAACTTTGAAGGTCTCTCCCATTATGTCGATAATCTAAAATGAAATGCAAACATTAAATAAAACTGAAATTGCAGTTTTCTTTCCTATTTTACTTGCAGCAGTTATAAATATGATAGATGATAGATTTTGATCAAGGATGCCATGTATTCTTTATGGTACTTATAATAAAAAATAAGTAAGCGGACACAACTGCTCTTGTTATGTATAATTTAAGCACAGCTTTATTTCCTATAGTTATATTTGAAATTTATAGAAATGTATTGTCCTGTATGTAAGTGATATTTATAACCATCAAAATATACACATTTACCACAGACCAAACTCATTATTGCATTTTGTAATTAAAAGCTGTATTGTAGCAATTACTTATAATATGCCATGACACTACAAACACAAATATCCAATATTGAAAACTAATCCAAATTTCAATTAAAAAATTGGGATAGCAAATTTCTGAATGGTTAAGTACAGAGTTGGAGTTCAGCAATTTCTATTTCAGAAATAATTATAGCAACAATGATATGAGATTTCACTCACAGGCCTGCACCTAATCAATGTGGTTACTTTATAAGTACCTGAACTAAGGCCATGCAGGCACCTGCATACATTCTGTAGCTAGGCTTTAATTAGGGTGATAGGAAGCATGAAATAGTCTAAGCAAAGTCTTCCCAGGTATAACAGTTTAAAAGGCAATCACTTGGACATTTACATACGGATTTAAAAAACATTTTTTTTAAAGAAAACGGGCTTACTGAAGTAACTACCTGCATCTAACTGCAAAAATAGCTCTATTTTTTTTTTTTTAAATATCCCCATTTAAAAGGCTGAATTCACTGGCTCAGGGTACAATATTGTCTGTGAACAAAAGATTCTAGATATACAATAATTTCAAAGAGCTGTTCACAAATTTTGTGAGGATCAAATAAATACGTATTATCAAGAGATGCAGGAATTTCAAATCTTAACCTAATGATAATGCTTTGCAGAAACAGTTCATGGCAGATATGACTCTTGATATAATCAACTTTTTGTTCTGAAGACAATAACTAAGTGATTATAGAAAAGTGTTTAGAAATCTCTCCACATGCTCCTCCAAAATTCTGGATCATAAAACTATAATTTTATTCATGATACAATGAGATTCCAAGAGGACTTAGGCTTCTATCCCAGATTGCTCATAGTTTTCTTCCTGGGAAATTTTTGATAACCATCTAAACAGAACCTAATTAATTCAGTCTATTTCACGGTTCCTAGGATATTTGATATTTCCAACTAAGCATTGCTAAGTATTATATAACCTCAGGACCAAGGGTGTATAGGAATCACTCAAATTCATGAGCTTCCTCTTACACTTAATGTGTGACCTTCTTTGTATGTGTGTGGGTACGTGCATACATGAAGGGCGAAAGCAGCACGCCATCATTACTACCATCTTAAGACAACGATGTTGAGGTACAGAAATCCTTTTGACAAACAAATAATGTTACGTGCAGTCTGGACCGAGAGCCAGTAATGAAAGACAGATATTCATCCTATGTAGAATTATAAGCAATAAGCGTGCATACTGATAGGGCATATAAAATCCACTGCAGCACACAGATCCGGGTGCAATCACCAAAGGAGAGGGAGGAGTTTATCTGTTTTTGAAGCATGATGTTGCTCACTCACCAGTCAGGTACAAGGTATTGGTCTATCAAAAATACTTGCATCTCCAATAGTCAGATACAATGCTTAGTCAGAGTGAAAGGCCAAAAAATACGTTTAGTAAAAAGGGAATACGGAATACAAGTAAAAGACAGTTTTAGGTAATTTCCCCCACAAAAAGGGAGAGAGAGATGTGACAAGGGCTGGTAAGAGAGGACTTTGTGTTTTATTCTTATTTAATCATCATGTAAATAGTTGTTGGTTTTTTTTCCCTAACCTTTCCTGATCAATGTATCTTATAAATCTTTTAGATTCACGTAGTCCATTGCATCTATCCATGTGCTCTAGGTGTCGCTGCTTGAGCAGAGGGAGAGCTAGATGATCTCCAGAAGTCCCTTCCAACCTCAACCACTCCACGACTCTGTGATTGCAGGTGTTGTAACTACGTATTTTCATCTCCGTTTTATCTCTTGCTCTTCTTAAGTACCATTTTACTGCAACAACTAAGGATCAAGGCATTCATCGGCCAAAGCTGTCCCAACCCATAGATGAGGCTCTTTACTCCCTAAGACATCCTCTGGAGTACCCAAACACATATCCCTCATTTCAGCTGCACAAGTCAAGCGGGGAGCTGGCGGGAGGGAAGTCGGCCGAGGTCCTCAGCAACTGGAGGTACACCGCAGAACTTTCTAGCAAGTTAGTAACACACTGCGGTAGCTGTAAGCCCAGGGCCTCCACATCATGGGTCACATCCAGAGGAATAAAATATAAATACTTGCTGCACTAGACAAAAATGACATTTT
Organism: Nothocercus julius; assembly: GCA_013398735.1. Classification (NCBI taxonomy): domain Eukaryota; kingdom Metazoa; phylum Chordata; class Aves; order Tinamiformes; family Tinamidae; genus Nothocercus; species Nothocercus julius. The sequence continues at coordinate 5,359,768 of VZSV01000007.1, forward strand.
AATACAAGTACGATCAAGCATGTTCTATAAGAGATCAAGAAATTCAGGCCCTGACATATGGAGAGTTAGTAAAATACAGAGGGCATCTGTAACAAAGGGTTTACAAGTCAAAGCCTGGAAATCAATACCTTCTGCAATTCTGTAATTCTTCAATCAAAAGAGAAAGAGTTGAAGTAAAAGTTCTAAGTTTATTACTGTTAAAAACAAAAATGAAATAAAACAGTAACATATTTATTAATTAAGTAGCTCCATAAGCTGTATGTCCATTTAATACAATAAAAGCTTATCCTCAATAAAAGAAGTAATGCACAAAGAAGTACTGCTCTTTGATAAAACCTGCATTTCTAGAGAAAACAGGGGAAGAACAGGTGAGAAATTCATTTTAGTTTGCCTGGAAGCTGGAAGACCATGAAATACACTGCAGAGCACTGAGAGGCAGAGGCACTGAGGCCGGAAAGGAGGAGGACAAACGTCACCTTGCAGGTTCCTTAAAGACCCTGGTCACCACAGAAAAATTCTACAGGGAAGAAAAGAAGCAACCAGGGAAATGCAGGAGACCCGTGAGGAGCTTTGTAGCCTACTATCTGCTACCCCAGGGAATGAAGGACCTGGAGCGGTTCTCCAAATTAAGACCACAACATAGAGTTCTGCAGGCTGTTTTGGGATAAACTAGAAGCTACTTTCTCTACTCCTAAGCATTACCTTTATATTTTAATTATTTCAATTTATGATATTTATAGCTAAGACAGCAACCTATGTGCTTCATCAAGCTGATTAAAAGAACATTAAATGATATTTTGAAAATAATAAGAAATGGATTGAAAAAAATAGCAGTTCTTATGCTGTGATGTCCTGCCATATATTGTAATACAGCAGTACCCAAAAAACATGTGTCTCAGAGAGGAGCCAAACCAAAACTGGAATAATTAAGAACAGCTTGTTTCTTTACAGTCACAATTGGTGACTAATCACAAACAGCATCCTTACAAGGCAAAACACATCTTTTCAAATTTCAAAGGGAGCCACTTGTTCTGGTGCTGTTTAACATTTTCATTAAAATCTGAAAAAAAAAAAAGGCAGAAAGATTTTAACCTTTAAAGACAACTTGATAGACTTGGGGAAGATAGTCAGAAAGAACACTATCTCTGGGGAAGCAGAATCCTAAAAGGCATAATGTCAAAAGAAACTTAGTAGTGAAGGTGAATAGGAAGCTAACTCATGCAGCGAATTCAACCAAATGCAAATAGGATCAGGTGCAAGACTGAATATTGTCTATTATTAATTTGATAATCCGTGTCGGTATACATAAAAATGCAAAGATGGTTCTTATATTCTGCATATACTTACTAGCAACATTCAGAGATAAAATCTTAAATAAGAGCAGAACACGAGCAAGTGGCAAAATCCTTAAAATGTGTAAAAAAACCCAACATTTAAATCAGCATTTCTATACAATATTCAGAACATACAGACACCAAAGTAGAAGGAGAGCGAGCAAGTGTAAGGTATTCTACCCAGATGAATATAGTGAAGGGCAAGGAAATTCAATTAACAAAATGAGAGCAAACAAAAAATAGCATTGCCTAGAAGCATCCTCAAAGTGAGTAGTAGTAAATCAAAATAATTAAATTAAATCTGCACATATATATATATATATCAATGAATTACTTTGATATAAAAAGCTTTCTCCAGCTCTAACTTCTGATACTGCAGCTGACCATTTGCACATTATTGTTGCAATAAATCAAAGTATATGACTATCTCATTAAAGTTTCAAGTATAATCCTGATCAAAATGTTTTACATTAAATGGGAAGCAGACGTGCAATGTTTTCTGATAACTGTAACATCTGTAGTGCCTCCTTTAGAGCAGTTTAAAAAGAAACCGTAAATGCTTCCAATAATTTTGCATCAATCCAAGTAGTCACTGTGTTCTGAGAAACAGGTTAATATTCTCTATGCTTTCTTGCCAGAAAATGAACTTTGCAAGTTTATAACTAATTCACTTAAAAGTAATAACTAACTGCTGTGTTTATGAATTCCATTTGGTCAACATGTGACACTGGAAAATAACAGTTTCAGTAATGCTACCCATTTATATAAGTTCATTTCAAAGGCATCTTTCAGTGCTATGGAATCAATGTAGTTTCTGCTATTATTTCATAGTAAATATTTTTACTAGAGAGGAATGCAAAGCAGCACAGCATACAAAATCTTACACAATCTCTCATAACCATACTGAAAATAGCCATATTAAACTTTCACAGAATGTAACTTTATGTGAACATCTGTACCGTTTAATACTTTTATTCAATAAAAATGCATGGTTTATGGAGTTGCAAACCAGAAAATATTAAAAGGTATTTGATGTGGAAACAAAGAAACTTAGATATAGATCCAGTAAGAGCTTTAGGCTCCTTCAGTGTAGTCATTATCATGCCAACACATTTCAGACAAAACAAAATCTAAACTGTAGAGCAAAGTGTTTACACTCTGTACATTAATTGCATATAAAAATTCAGGTATTCTGGAAAAATCCACAAACCTACATGCTGTTAACAAAGCCATCTAGACAAAGATCCACCCAAGATGACATTTTGAACTTAGTTGATAAAACCATGGATACAAGGAGGATTCTTCCATCCACCCAGGATCCAAAGCCCTGCATCTTTTCTGGACATAATCTTTCCTAGAGGTCTAGAAAAGAACTGAACAGGGATAAGATGAACGTTGCTCTCCCATTTCCTGGGAAGCTATGTGACCTGAAAGGTTTAAATTGGAGCTGCCTGATTAGTTACTCAGATGATGCCAGTTCTGGGCACACATTTAAAGTAAAAATGACAACCATCTATGAAACTTTCAAATCCAAAAGGCAAGAACCTAGCAAGTTTTTTGAGCAGTTTTGAAATTAAGCAAGTCTGTCTAAGGTCATCTTTGGTACATCAAAAACTTAGGAAAGACAGTATCTGTCTGGCGGGCACTTAGCCCCAGCATATCATTAATTGTTTAACAATTCATGAGTCCAATGAAAACTTTCTTTATTTAAAATAGTGCAGACTATTTTTTCAAAGTATCCATTTTTAATTAAAAAATACTATTGTTATTGCTCTATTTATTCTATTATTCCTGCAAATAAATGCAGATTTCCTTCATTGTCAAGGTCATATTTATTTTATTTTCTGAATCCAGTGGTTAGAATTCGAAGGGGTACCCAAAAGGGGAAATGTTTCTATATTCCAAAATAAAGTTGTTGTCTGTGCATTAGACCATGTCATATGCCCAGCCACTGGGATCTATCTTCTACACTGATAATCTCTCCAGTTGAAATCAGATGAAAAAGTATCTACTAGAGGCTACCCTGAGACTTTAATCACTATGGATTTCCTCTCAAAATTTATGAAGTATAAAGAAACCACCTTGGTTTTAGTGGGAAAATGGCAGGAATATAAAAAAGTACCTAACAAACTTTTTAAGAATGAGCTTCATAAGATAAAGCCTATTGAGCTGATATTGAAATAATTGTCTCTGCGACAAGTGATCTTTCACTTGCTTATTCTTGTGCCTTAGATTGATCTACTTAAAATTCTGGAGATAAAAGAAGAATAAATCTGTGATTATTTCTCACTCACAGGAGATGCAGAGAGAACAGTGGGCCAGCTCTACAGTTACAAAAGTCATAGCAAAGATCCTACGACTTTGAGCTTTCAGAAGATGACAGTAAAATAAAGCTATGTGGGAGACTTAGCAAGGTATTTGGTAGCAATCCATGCACCTCAAAAGGGGCCAACACTCTGCAATCAACAGACTTAGCGATTTAGGAATTCCTGTAAATCCCAAACAGACTCTAAAGGTGCTATCCCTGATTGAATGACCAAGGAGAATGAGCTGATGATACTGCTACTCCTCACTTGAGGTCTATTTCTCTCTAGCATGGGTCTGTCTTTGGTTGTCCATGTGTTAGAGATTCAAGAGCAGTAAATTCTAAAAATTATTGTGATTTCTTCAATCAAAAAAAGTACAACTTATCTTCTAGTATGAAAAATAGCCTATGTCCTGGAAACAACGCTAGAGAACGAAAGCAGAAAGAAAATGTAAGCACTGAAAACAGGCTGTAAGTGCAACTTGACCAAGGAGATGCTATTGAGCAGAGCACTTAATTATAGCAGTAGTAAAAATAGGCTAACCATTGGAATCTGCTTGCAGCTATAAATATTAAGCAATTATCATAGCATCAAAGGCTCTATAACTACAGCAAGCATCTTAAATCAATGTACAGAGCACAAAGAACCTGATAATCAGTATAGAGATAATCAGAGATAAACAGCGAGGAGCTGTGGACACTTAAAAGATCGGCATGTGACAAATGCATCTGCAATGCCACCACCTTCCTCATTTCATCGACGGGTTTCATTAAAAACTGTGATATGCAACAAATGAAGAGGTCCACAAGGCACACTAAATACAGCTTCTTCTGAGCTACAGTTTTAATTTTCTCTGTTTTGAGAGTATTAACACACTTGATCAAAAGCAGTCATCCCACAGTATGGTTGTTCTGTGCTCATCTTTTTCTATATTCGCTAAATATTAACAAATTGTTATCAATTTTTGCAGGTTTTAGGCACTAAATGGCAGTAAATTGCAAACATTCTAATATGATATCCAAATCAACAGCACTAAAAAAGCCTCAAAATACCCCAGGAAAGTACCAATTAAATTTCTAATTTAGATCTCTTACTTCATGACTAACTTGGCAGAAATTATTTGTACGAAAACTGTTCTAGTTTTGTATTAAAATTGCTGTTCCTCACAGAGAAAATAATTGACTGGCTTCAGACACTGATGCTAAGTAGCATTTTCTTCACCTTAACATCTGTACTTGACAAAGGCATGAAGCTTTTTATTTATTAGTTATTTAATTTTTAACACTAACTGTGGTTGGCCTTAGAGCAAGTACTAATTAAAAATAATTATATAATCAAACTGCCAGAAATTCTTAGCATATGAAGATTTCACACATGAACACGTCAGTTCAGCTCTTTTATAGAAATGTGCTCAGCTTCTTTGGGGATTCAAATGCTTTGGATGCCCTGTGAAAAAGTGCTGACAGTAAAAAGTTAATAACTTTAAAACATCAAAATACTCTTTCAAATGAAGATGCATTATGCACATTTAATTTCTGCATCAAAATATTATTCTGCATATAAAAGAAGAAATGCACACCAAAAAAAAAAAAGAAAAGCAATTACTTTACAGTAAATGTTTATTCTTCTTTAAGCAAACATACATATTTACAGTGACTCTGATAGTGGCCTGAAGACACTACTGAAACCAATGCAGATGGGAACAGAAAACAGCGTATTTTATCAGAGCTGGACACCGCTGCAGCAGAATCAGCCTGGGTAAATGGTTTTACTGGAGATGACCTAGCTGTCCTGCAGGTGCTTATGACTGGCACATTCCTTAGGGAGACAAAGCAAAACTTTCTGCTGTGTTATTGGAATAAACTGTTTAACTTTAAGGAAAACCTGCATTATTCAGCATGTCTAACAGAACTGTTGTTTTACTGAACGTTTTAATGTGGAAAACAGTTCGTCTCTCCAGTTTAACTTCACAGGTTCTGACTAAATTGGAAGTACGCTCTAAATGGTTCAGTGCTACCTACATAGACCAAGACTCCCAAAGAACATCTTTCATGATCTTTCTTGGTGTAATTTTGGAAATATTGAAAGATGTATAATATAACTTGAAAGTAAATCTAAGATCATCTTTGGTACGTACTGGAGAAAGTATAAATAATATCCTCTTATACGTGGGAGGCTCTCGTACCAAAGCTTGGAATTTTCCCACCCTCCTGGCTGGCATTATTGCTAATAATTACTATTGAAATTGTTTTCATACAACAGTAAGTGTTCTGACCATGTTGAAATAATCTTTAAATACTAAAAAAGGTTAGAATGTCTACTCAGGGATCAATCCTTTAAAATCCCCGGTGTCATATATAAGATATAAATGATTTAGAGAATAAAAAAATAATATAACTACCAAATTAATTCCTCGCTAGGGTAATTCTTTAGCTCTAGAGTGTAATCTAAACAATGTGGAATCTGTATCTCAGAAGGAGACATTTGTCACCATTATGCCAAATCTTTTCCATTTGCTAAGATATAGTACCATAGTTCCCCACTATGGGTTAAGCTGTTACAAGTACTTAAGAAATGTTTCTTCTAGGAACATCTAGGAATCCAGGCCACATACCTGAGGTATTTGAAAAGTTAAATGGTTTCTGAATTATGCCATTTATGCAGATGAAGAACTCAGTCATTATTCTGAAGAAGAACATCCACTTACAGAAAGAAGCTTTGAGAAGCTAGATAGAGAAATTTCTGACAGGCATGTACCTAAATTTACTTGGCAATATAATTTAAGCTTCATTAAAATTCTATCTTATTAAATTTTAATTCTTGAAAATTCCATACAAAATGCACCCCAAATTTCCAGAGCAGAAGCAATAATACTCTGCTTTTTCTTTATCTTTTTTGTAGAGTATTAAGGAGTATCACTGTGAATTGAGTCTTTGCAGAGAGTGTTTCTTCTTCAGGACTTCTCATACCTAAGTTTGTAACTCATCCCAGCCAGACTTTCTCTTTTGATGAGAAGCATCTATTAAGAGAGTCTTTGATGTGAGGGCAACTTCTCTGCAGTTTTCCATCACTTTTTAGATTCTCCATTGCTCTGTAGATGTTAGAACTGTGATAGAACATGAACTAAATTGCTGAGTTCACATTTACTTAAAGATGAAAATGCAGTACTCATAATTATTGATCTGCAAATGCAACTTTGGGAGTGATACACCTTACATTTGAAAACATGAATCCCTTCAAAAACTGTATTAATCAAGAAAATTTGGCTGTTTGAAGAAAAAGATGTTTTGTCAATTGAGGAAAGCATATTAAACAAATACTGTTGAAAATATTAGCAGTATTGCTAAGCTTTACTCCTAATACTTTGAAATGAAAAGCACCTATAAGCAGTTTAAATAATCATAATAAAAAGGCCCACATTAAGGACTTTTGGCAAAAAGTTGTAAATAAAATACACATCTCTTCTGTTTAAAAGGAATCAAAAGGAGTAATGTTTACCTTGTTTCGGTGATCAGGACTATTTTAACAATACTTGAATCTCATTTTAATTTTTTAAAGAATTTACAAGATACACAGACACTAAGGTGACTTTTAACTCAAGGAAGAACATGCTAAAACATTATTAGAGCAGAGACATGTACAACAGCACATAATGAAACAAAAAATTGATGACTGTTTATATTGGTAGTTACTGGGCTTTGGGGGCAATAAGACTCCCATTCTAGGGTTAGGTGATAATTTAGAATGAAATTCTTTCCTTCATTTGGCAGGAACAGAACACACCCATTTGACATACTAGCGCTGTAACGTGACTTTCAACAGGCAGCTGATATCAAGCAGTACCCAAAACATTTGTGTGTTCTCTGTCTGCTTTGAACAGCAAACATCAAGAGGATCCGGGTATAAAAATTCAGCTCACGTTATCAGGGAGTACAGACAGGGCGTTTTTTTTTCTCTGCAGGAAAGGATGAAACATGGCAGTAAAAGAATTCTTCTGAACAAAAGGAATTTTTAAGTGTTGCAAGAAATGAAGGAAAAATGAGTAACTGCTGATTGTTATTCTTTCTTTCTAATCTACATGGCTCTAGACACCTGCTGAGTAAATATCTTATTTGTATTCTCATTTTGCTCCTAAAATAGCTTGTTATATTTTACACAATGAGAAAAACTTATCACTACAAATGTTTTTCTTCTCAAGGCTGGAGGCTGCAATCTTTTGCTCTCAGAAGCTCTTTTCTGCAGAGATTTGTAATGAAGCTTATACAGAATTCAGTGCCTAACATTCTTCCAGGATTCATCTGTTCAAACATATCTCAGATTACAAGGATATCTCATAAAATGACATAGTATGGATGAGATATTTGTATCTACCGAATTAAGAAACATTAAATACTAAAAATAACTGACATTTTTATGGTTTTAAGATGTCTTCTCAAGAGATGTCCCTGCTTGTTCAAAGAAGTCCAACTAAGTTACTTGCCTAGTTCAACATACAAAATGAAGAAGTACTTGGGAAGATATAGGTTTGGAAATGATACTACGTATTTGTTGAACTTGGATAACTGTAGCATCCATTCAACTTTGGTGCACGGAAAGGAAAAAAAAAAAGATTTAATTGTTTTTAACAATACGATCATTTAGATGGTGTTTTATAAACTGTTCAGGAATTTTTCTATAGTCAATATAGAAACACTGAATTGCTATTACTTATAAATACATAAGAGCACCCCAAGAAACAAGGAGGATGGCAATATGCACCAGCACAGTACTCTTGATGAGAGACAGCATTAGGGCCAAAGAATATTTTTCAGCACAGCACAAGGACTACTTTAAGCCATTTGAAGGCAAAATAAAAGATAAAGAGCTACAAATGTTTTTTCTTTTTGCTATACTTTGTTAGCATCAAATCCAGAGAGATATGATATAATAGGGATTCTTACTTTTAGGTTTCAACATGAAATGAATGTATATTGCAGATGAGAAAAGTTATTGTAAAATTGTGACAAAGATCACTTTTACATACTGTCATTTGACCTTATAAGACCAATACCAGAGAAGCTACATAAAAAGGAGCTATGGGCAAAGAGGTAAACTGCAGTTAAGATCAGGAACATCCACAAGCAAGACGGCATCCATCTTTTAATGAACAATAAATAAAAGCATAATAAAATCAAGCAATTCTATGCGTTTTCTTAGGTTTATCTTTTAAGTATTTTTAACTATGTTCTAAATAAAAATAAGCAGAAGAATCACAGAATGGTTGAGGCTGGAAGGGACCTCTAGAGAGCATCTAGTCCAGCCCCCCGGCTCCAGCAGGGACACCCAGAGCACGGGGCACAGGGCGGTAGCCAGGCGGGTTTGAAGATCTCCAGAGAAGGAGCCTGCACAGCCTCTGTGGGCAGCCTGTGCCAGGGCTCTGGCACCCTCACAGGAAAGAAGTTCTTCCTCACATGCAGATGGAACTGCCTGTGTTTCACTTTTTACCCATTACCCCTTGTCCTGTCACTGGCCACCACAGAGAAGAGTTTGGCCCCATCCTCCCTACATTCTCCCCTAAGGTGCTTATACATATTGATTGGATCTCCTCTCAATCTTCTCTTCTCCAAGCTAAACAGGCCCAGCTCGCTTAGTCTTTCCCCATACAATAGATGCTCCAGTCCCTTAATCATCTTTGTTGCCCTACGCTGGACCCTCTCTAGAAGCTCCATGTCCCTCTTGTCCTGGGGAGCCCAGACCTGCACCCAGTACTCCAGGGGGGGCCTCAGCAGAGCTGAGCAGAGGGGCAGGATCCCCTCCCTCGCCCTGCTGGCAACACTGCTCCTAGTGCAGCCACGATCCCATTGGCCTCCTTGGCCACGAGGGCACAGCGCTGCCTCATGGTTAACTTGGTGTCAGCCAGGACTCCCAAATCCCTCTCCATGGAGCTGCTTTCCAGCAGGGCAACCCCCTAATCTGTCCTGGTGCCTGGGGTTATTCCTGCCCAGGTGCAGGACCCTGCACTTGTCCTTGTTGAACCTCATGAGGTTCCTCTCTGCCCAACTCTCCATCCTGTCTGGGTCCCTCTGAATGGCAGCGCAGCCCTCTGGAGTGTCGGCCACCCCACCCAGTTTGGTATCACCTGCAGACTTGCTCAGGGTGCCCTCTGTGCCCTCGTCCAAGTCACTGATGAACAAGTTGAACAGCACCGTGCCCAGTACTGATCCCTGCCACTGGCCACAGGCCTCCAGCTAGACTTGGCCCCATTTATCACCACCCTCTGGGCTCTGCCATCCAGCCAGTTCTCAATCCACCTCAGGGTCCACTCATCCAGTTCACAGTTCCCAAGCTTTCCCATGAGGATGTTTTGGGAGATGGTGCCGAAAGCCTTGCTGAAGTCAAGGCAGGCAACAAGAGGCCCAACAGGAAGAATCCCAAATAACTGCTGCTCTTTATTAAAGGATTCTGGACTTTAGTTTGTTTGTGCAATACTTTGAATAAGCAAGAATTTTGTGGAAACTATCATAGATAACATTTGACAGATGCTAGCAAATATATTTGATGTGAAACAGTATTTATACACCAGAAACATAAAGAGCAAAATGAACTGTCATGTTAAATAATATCTGAAAATACAAAATGAAAGAACTGGGATAAGTAAGAAAGAAAGAAAACAACAATAGACAAACATCTGAAGTATTACTCTTAGTGCAGAGAAGGCAAATATTTAAATCAATAAAATGCTGTGATGGGTTTGCAAAATGAAAAGAATTTTAACAATGAACCTGTGAATGGATAGCAAAACAATAAAGATAAATCCAAAAAAGTAGACATAGTGACAGTAGCATAAAAAAGAAAGGCAAAAAATATTTCTATTCAAAACTGAAAGAATAGCAGTCTTTCTCACCTACACACAACCAACCTGAATTACATTGTATCTAAGGCAGTAGAATTGTCAGCATAAAGCCGAAAACTAAAAGGTACCAAAAAAATGTGTTTAGGCACATTACAAACTCAGGTAAGAGAGGTAGAACAGAACTGTATTCACAGAACTGTACAGCTCACAGATTTTATTAGCTGTCGAAACAGGAGTTTAACAATTTATTTCCTGTAAAAAAAGTATCCAGCGTAAGGCAGATTTTAATGACCATTTTTGTAGTCTTTATATAATCACTTAAAAAATAAGCAAACAGATAGTCAAAAACAATTTTCAAGCAGCTCTTTCAGAGGAGAAAAGTAGAAAAAAAAAGGCATTTCAATAATCTAGTAGAATATATTCAACATACTACATATTCATTTACATTAGAAAAACAGACGTTACGGTCTCTGTAAAAAAAAAGAATTTAGAAGAGAAGTATAATCTTATCTAAAAATCAATCTTCAAAGAGAGCATAAGAATAATTTAAAAGGCTAATGTATTTCAAATACAGTAAAAAGCCACTCAAATCACAAAATCGTAAATCCAGCTGTTTTGAGGGAATCCCACTGATGTTCAAACAAGCGGCAAAGCTGCTGCAAAAGCTTTTTCAAGAACAACACAAAGATTTTTGATGAATATCCTTCAAATTCTCTCTTTTTTTTTTCTCCTTTTTATCAAACTCTAGAGTTGAGTTGGTGCATTTCTAATTAGACTGTAACAGGACTATAAAAGCCTTTCCCTTTGGGAAGACAGGAAATCTGAAAGCCTGACTGATTAAGGAGCATATCCTGAAACCTAAGAAACGCTAGACGGAAAGAACAGAAATAACAAAGGGACTTCTAAGAGTCACAGTCTCTCTGATGCCAGGACTTTGTGCCACACTTGCTATGTCTTCTTCCTGCCTTCTGACTGCAGTAAAACAACCACGCCATGTATATATGAGAATGTGCTAAGTTCTCCTAAATAACTGCTCAATTAAGTTATTAATCTGAATAATCTGACCCTATTAGTGTCTGAAGACAAAAGAAGATAGATTATTTAGTGGTTTTGCAGCCACAGCACTCATTTATTTTCTCATAAAACTGTTAAAACCTTAATGTATAGCAAGACTTGATTAACAGAAATCTGAACGTTTGCACTAAAAGAGGAAAAAAATATATTCTTTTGGGACAGAGTAAGTTTCACCATGGAGTATCTACAAGGCTAGATTTTGCCTAATATGAGTGATGGTAATTTGGGCTTAGAAATGAATGCTTTCTAGATACAGTAATAGGAGACTTACACCCAATAAATGTGTTAATTTTATGATTTGTTTGTACCACAAAGTGTGTTTAAAATCGTGTTAGTCAAAAAAAGTGCTGGTTGCTAAAGTTTACATTCTGATTAATTAAAAAAAAAAAAATCCTCCCTTCCAGTAAGCATACGACAAGGCAATAAACAACATAAGGCAAGGCAATAGAAACATAGGAGGGCTATGGTACAGGAATGCATTTTTTGACAGCCCTGCTCACTGCTGCTCACTGCTGCCTTCTGCTGCATAGACCAAGCAGCATATACTGCTCTACAGATGCTGAGGAAGATACCTGTATCACTGTATAGGCACATGTTAGGAAAGCCTGACCTATCGGCAACAGCGGCAGCGTCAGGCAGGCTGCTCAGAGTGGCTGACAGACCTCAGGATAACAGGAGGCTAAATTAGCCCACATTGAGCCCATTCCCAACCTTAGGCTGGTATGAGGGACCTCTGGGATGGGTTTAAAGGTGACAGATGATACTGTGATTTTTATTGGCTTTGGCCACGATAACAGTGTACTTTTTTTTTGGAAGAAAAGTATGAAAAGAAGAAATATGAAATCTAACATGAAGCTGTTAAATATTCATTAGACTTCTAATTTAAATATTTCTTTAAAAAAAAACAGAGGATCCATTAAGACATCTCTTCCCTTAAATGTTCAGATTTCAGATCTTTGCTGGTGTTATATGAAATGTCTAAGTCAAAAATTGAAAAAAAATCTACCATTTCAAATAAAAAGCACTTTTATGCTATTTTTATCACTACATAAAAGCAACAAGGACATTCATATATTGATTTTTCCCTTTGCTTTGCAGTTTTTGTGGTTAAACATGCATTATCAATCATATTTATATTGTGTCTGTCAGAAAAGTATGCACCTAGATTCCATTTCTCTTTATCACAAAAATATTCCTAAATTCACAATAATAATTTATAAATAAGAAATATGTCTACTGGTTCCAGAAGAGTAAATATAGAAGGTAGTACCTGAAACAACACCAATTCCATCATCACAGTCGTAGTCAGAGACTTCACTGTCACTGATTCTTTTGGACCCTGACAAAGAAAAAATCAAAAATATATCATTGTTATTTACTTGTAAGTCAAAACTATTCTCAGGCAATAATATATAAAGAGATGGTAAGAATTTCATACTAGAAAATGAAGCATTAATACATAAATATAAGGGAATATACTGTTACATTATTGCAAATATACCAACTATTTTCACCTAAATGTCTAATGTTATATAGTACAACATGGTGAAATACAACTCTACTTGGTGAATTACTAGTTGGTGAAATACAACTCCTTTATGAAATATTTGCATATGCTTTGCGTGCATAATGCCATACACAAATATACTGTTCATCTTCCGGGTGCTCATGTGTTACACACACACACCCAAAATCTGTGAACACCAGAAAAATGAACTAGCGTGATCTTGTTAAACAGATGTCATAGCTTCTTTAGCATTATTGAGAACAGGCAATTCACACGCACAAATGTCCTGAAACAAAATCTCCCTGGGATACTTCCGAAGAAACAAGCTATTAAATGCTATCACAGTACACCTGTTAAAATAGCCAGAGCTTAGGTGGCAAAAGCAGATTCCGAGTCCACAATTAGAGCTTAAATGTAGGGCACACAGGACAAATATACGTGTCAATTTTGCACTTGACAATTTTATTTATCTCTGTCCTGGGCATCTTTTAAACAGCAGGCAGGATGCATTTGATTGCTGACGCGATAATTATTCATTTACTTGCTTTAGGCTGTGCAAAACTCTGGATTTCAGCAATGTGGCAGGTCTGTTCTAATTCTCTGGCCATCTAAAAATAGGTAACTAGTAGCTAGGCAATTTAATCTAATTGTCACCACACCTTCAATCATGTGCAAGGTTTTTGTTAGTTACCATAGGGACAATATATGCTTCTGAAAAACACATCGAAAAAATAGAGATAAAAGCTGTAAGCGAACCTAAAGGAGAGCAAGACAAAGCAGGAGGAAGGTTGTGCCTTGGCGCTGGCACAGAAGGATTCCCAGCCTACATCTTGTGGGGGTTTTTTCTTTAAATACTAGCTACCGGAGAAAAATGTGAAATTACAAGCGAATGATTAAAATTAGCACTAGAGAAGACCTAGATGATGAGGGCAAGACTGAAGGAAAAGACTTCATCTTCTTAACAGACTTTCTGAGAATCAGGAGATATTTAATTCTGAAAAAGAAATTAAGCCTGACTTCAAGACAATATTCAATCTGATCATTTTCTTAATTATACTAGTCCATAGGCCTAACAAAAATCGCTTTTGCTTCCTGAAGGAAGAGCATCTGCTCTACTTGTGATGCCGTTTCTGCAGCTCTTTTTAGCCTTCACCTTGTGCAGCCTTCACCTTGTGCAGAGATGTGCACATCTGGAAGCAACACCTTTAGGGCCATCAGCTTCCATTTCTCATAGCTGCTAATTCAAAACCAGACCACTGGACAAGCAGGACGGTATTTGTAACCAAGGGCTGAGCAAAGGAACCCTGCTAGTCTGGCTTGGGTTTGGTTGGGATCTAAAAGGCAGAAGCTCCCAAAGCAAGTGTCGCAAGAGCCATTCTGGCCTCTTGGAGAACCCGCTCCGGATCCGAGAGCCGTCTGTTCCTGCTCTGCGTTGCTCGAGCTTCGCTTGGGAGAGGGAGCTCTGCAAAGGGGACATGAGGACACCTGGGCAGACCGCAGATGCTCAGCACGTGGACACTTGGAAGTGGCAGTATCAGCCATGAATCAATGCAATTCAGTGATGATCTAATTCATCCCTATGAATAAGTTAATTAATTACAATTAAGGTTGCTTTTATTTATATTTATATTTACAGCTGAGCACATCTGCTTAAAGTTATTTTTAGAATATTATGTTCTGTATTCTGGAGAAAGGATTTGTCTCTGAGAACGAAAATAGCCACAAAATAGCTGCTGTCACAGAATACTTCCCAGTTGCATAGGGAAAATTACGTGTTGTAGTAGCCAACAAGTACTTCTGGGAGAAAAGGGAGACCAAGAAGCATCAATGTACAATAAGTTTAGGGGAGAGGGTCTTTCTCCTCAAAACCTCATTCACCTTTCCCAGAATCTCTTAATACTTCAACTTCAAATCAACTTTCAGGGCCTTTCCCCCTCCCATATATGGACCCTGTTCCCATCTTCTTTACTCCCCCAGCTCCAGCTGCAGGGAAGAGCTGGGGCATGGGAAAAACGAACGGCCCAGGACCAAGATCTGTCCTAAGGCTGGAAACAGAGAAAGAGTCAAGGGAAGCAGCAGGTTTCAGAGCTTGCTCCAACTGCTCAGGCTGCTGCAAAGAGGTAAGGAGGACGGTCTCTTGCAACACCTGACATCCCTTCAGGAGAAAGGGATTTCTCCTTTCTCTCTGTGTAGGCAGGAAACATGAAATTTGTTCAGGTCAGAGCATGTCTTCTATCTCCTCAAGTAAACTCTAACTATTATAGACTGAAAAAAAAACTGAAAAAAAAATCATGTTTAGGCAATATTTCATCTATTTTTAAATGCAATTTTAAAGGCTGGTTAAGGAGTTAGAAAAGGATTAAATCAAGATTAATGACTGGGTTTTTTTCTTCAGAAATCAATGTATTCAGGAAGGATAGAGGAAGGAAAGCATGTCTATTAAAAATGGAATGTCAAGAAGTGCTGGCTGGAATGAGTAACTTCTGCAAAGTAATTAAATTAGATTTATTTTAAATGTCTTCCATTAACTTCAGAAGTAGGACAGATTAGAAGGTCCACAGGACAAAATCCTCTATTGGATTCTACATTCAAAATGCAAGTATAAATGTTGGCATCTTATTTTTTCCCATAAATTTTGCAAGAATTTTGTCTGCTATATATTAATTCTAGAAGCTAATTGTCTTTTCAATGTATTGATGATGTAAACTTGAAGACAACCTTCAGGCCCTCCTGAAGGGAGGGGTATTTGTAAAAATACTGCTTATTGGAGCAATTGGAACCATTCTCAAAGAAGCTCAGAGCAATTCATAGTTTATCTGAGAAATGTGACAATGTAGCCTCTCACAAACAAATTATGCCAAAGGATTGCTTTTAATGAAGCTATTATTATTGTATGTATATTTTAAAGTGTTTGACAAGTATGTTATAAAATACGGTACACAGAACAGCAAGAAAATTAAATCCTTTCTAACATAAACTCATATTTTATTACAAGAGCTTGAGCATAAAACACCTGGGACACTGGGTGCAACAAATAAAAGCAATGATGCCTAGGGTTTGCATGTAATTAACTTTGTCTTTGATGGCACTTTAAACATGAAGAATGGCATTAACTAAGTTTCATTGCCAGTGTATTGGAATGCAATTTTATTAATAAAGCATTCTACTTATGAATAATATTGGTGTGTTTTCTGGTAATCGGAAGATAACAGATGGTAAATATTGACTTCCACCAGAATTAATGGTTACAACACTTACAGACTGAAGGCAAAATAGACCCCATACTGTAAGCCACAAAAACATGTTACGTCAGTGTAATTCCAGTAGGAAGAATGTGTGAAGAACTCGTATGCTTTCCAGTTTTATTCTTATTTTCATGGCTAGCAATAAATTGAAGAAAAAAGTGAGATATTTAATTCCATTTTATGAATGAAATTGATGGCATGTTTTTAGTTATCATAGGCTGCGGTGTCAATAGTCATGGAAAGCTTTAACTTCTGAGTAAAAATAATACGAAAATCATTGAAGACAATATCACAGAATTGTCTTCACTTTCACAAAAACACATTTCTTCCCATAACCATATTCTGAATGACTGGAATTTTCAAATTACAAAAGAAACAGTGCACAATCACAAGCATAATTGAAATTATGGAGAATTTCAGGAGATCTCCTAGCTTCTGCAGGAAAACTAATTGTTGGGTTATGGCATAGAGCTATGCTCCATCCTGTTATTAATATACAGGCAGACGATGCAATGTATAGTATCTTCTATGCTTCACAGCATGTTGACAGTTCTGGATATAGGCCTCAAGAAGGGAAAAGCAGCGTAAGGTGTTCAAAACTTAATAAAGCTGAACGCAAAACTTCTACGAGCAGTCAATATAGCTATCAGAACTGACTAGCATAGGGGATGGAATGAGAAATAAGAGGATTAACGGGAGTCATCTTACATATAGATGGAAGGGCCTTCTGTATTTAGGGCTCAGGAATTCTCTTGGTGCAGAAAAGGGAGCAGATTGAGTTTCCCAGCAAGGATCTTGTCCCTACAATTCGAGAACGTCTTAAGAGGTTTTGTAACTCCTTGGGTGAACACAGATGAGCAAAGCCTGCTTGTGCTCTGGCTCGCTGGAGCTGCAAGAGGGCCTCCACCACCACTTCAAGCAACTTAGCGCTGCCTCTAATCGTTCCGTGTTCAAAGTTGACACATAAGCAACCCAACCCTAAAATCAGTCTCACAACTGTCCTAACAATTCGCTCTCTCTTATTCATTCAGTCTGTGCCTGAGGGTTTTGAATGTGAACTGGCTTCTTACGTAGTCCTGCTGTCTGAGTATTAATCTGTCACTCCACCCTCCTGCACAAAATAGTGAGGTTTTTAAAAAGGTTTTGGACAATTTCATCTACATTGACAGAGGCGTAGAAATACTAAATCAAATTAAGTTCCTACAGATCTTTGAAAATGGTTGCTTGATAGAAGAGAAAGATCCAAATCATAACCCCTAAGGGAAAACAAACAAAATCATGCTAAAATGTGCGGCTAATCCACATGTGCAGAAATCCACACCAGCCACAGCAAACACCATATCTTCTGAAGATAAGAGACGTGAGAAAGATCTGGGATTGTTTCAGAAGACAGTGCAGGAGACAGAACATGGGAGGCAAAGGATAGAAGTAATGGAAAATATGCTTCCTTAATCCTACTCTCAGGAGATATCCTGTGGGGTGTTTTTCTCTCCACTATGGTATTGGCTCTATTTTCTTAACAACGTGTTTCATTTCTTAAACATAACTGAGAGATAATTAGATGTACCAATTCTTAATGAGATTGCCATAATTAAAATTGCAGGAACTGCAAAAAGTCCCACATGAAATGTGGTACAAAATTTTAGCTTGTAAAAGCTTTACATTATGAGTTTATCTATATTTAATTAAGGCAAACTAAGTATATCACTTCTCAAATATAACAACTAGATTTGCAACTGGGGACTTAAAGTAATATAAAACTGTAAAAACATTTATCAGTATAAATACAGATTTTGCCAGTATTTCACTTACCCCATGTCTGTATCCTAAAAATATTTACACTAGCTCTCACACAGCTGTGAAACGAATGTTCATTTTACTATTGCTTAAGCAAAATAGCATTTGTTTAGTACAGTTAATAAAGCATACTACAGTTTACCTACCAAAGCACTATCTGAAAGAAATGCATACAAAACAAGTACAGTATTATGATACTGCTCTGATAACAATACTGAGCTGCTAAGGATACAGAAACAGAGGCAACAAAAGACCCATTACTGAAAAGCAGACAGGGAAAGCCAAAGAACATTTTAGCAACTTAGCATCTGCACAATAGGTAGCATAAGCACACCAATAAAATATCAAATTAAATTTTGCATGTATATGGAAGCAGGAAGCATTTCTGGCATGCTGAAAATTTACCTGAATTATATGAATATAAGCCTTTATCTGGAAAACAAATATTGAAATGAAGTAGTGTCAGGGGAAAACATATGAATCCATACATGTAACAGGGATGGTTTGCACCTTAAACTTCATATTAATCATTTCTGGAAACTGTAGAATATGATATGGCAGGCCACATTCATCCAAAAGAAAAGAACCTTAACCAGCTTGAAGAAATTAAACCACAAAAATGCCAAATTCCTTCTATACCAATATTTATACTAAGCAGTCACAGAAGACTATCAGAAATTTCCAATTCTGAAAAACAACTGCCCATTTACTATGCATAAAAGTCCATCAGCTAGATATACAATACGAATTTCTACCCTTAACATCACTGTACATGGCTGTTAGTGCCTCAGCAGGGTGAAGTTATAGAACTTTGCTGCAGGATGCTGTTAGCAGAACTCTGCTATGCTGTGCTATGCACGTAGCTATGAATCCTACTTTAAATTTAGCGGACTCAGAAGTGAAGCTTTGGTCAATCTTCTATCTCCATCCACTCAATGCACTTGATTTGGTAAATACATACCAACATGAATGCCTTGTGCATATGCCTGCTCCCAGTGAATTTAAGACTCGCCATGTGAGCACTACAATTAAATACTTATTTACATTGCATTACTAATATATAGTTGTTTTAAGCTTTTTAACTTTCTATATATCCATACTAATTTTTCTAAACTTCAACATTTTTTGACAGAATGGAATTTACATACGCTAATATGCAAAAATCTGGAAAGTCTAGGACACTAGAAAGTCACCAGAAGTTCAACAGAGCCATCAAAAAGACTTGCTGAAGACATCTGGATCTCATTTATATAATTAAAAGGGCTGGACATCCTTGAATTTAAATTTTGTAAAGAGTTGTTTAAAAGCTGGGGACTAGAGAAGCCACACTTTTTGCTGTATGGTTACAACACATAAATTATTATTAAATTTATTTGAAAATTTCACTACAACCATTACAATTGAATAATACAGTTTATTATGTTTCAAAAATTAAAGCAAAAATACTACTTTTAGTCAGAAAAGGTCAGGTCTGTATCTTTTAGAATCATTTTAAAGGTCTCCTAAATTGTTATCTATCCAGTACATAGAAATATTACTTTACACTATTGAGTTATTTTGACAAAGAACACTGCTTTTCTGCCATAATTACGTGACACACAGATAATTTAATAAGATCATTATATCAATTAAATGGAGTGATAGATCCTATCATTGATAGGATTTGAAATATTTTGGAGTTTAATTATAATTTAGTAATTCTTATTTTTAATTCTTCAAAGAGCATAGATCTAACTTCTGAAATAATCTTCTTTTATATTTTGATAGTTTAAGGCCTTTGCAGACACCCCTGTATCATGTTAAATACCTTTTTATTAAAGTATTTAATAAGACATAGATGTACAATAAATATAGTAAATCATAGATGTATAATAAATACTGCTATTTATTTCAAATTCTGTGAACAAAACATTAATGCAAACAAAGATAGCATGCTCAAGGCCTGTGTTCCATAAAAGAAAGAGAAAAATTAATGAATAAGCATGAAAGGGAAAACATCTGTTATTCTCCAGAACTAATTTCTTTTTTGTTCACCACTCTCAGACCTGTGCCGCTGACCATAAAATGCTCCATATTATAATGTGAATAAAAAATCATTGATAATGTATTTCCATTAAGTACTACTCACTTACCTACAAGTCAACAAAATTATTAAAATTCCCTCAAGTAAGATTCAGTAGCATTTTACAAGCTCTACAAGCAAGATGAGACTCTGTAGAGTTCCAGGGAAGTCAATGGCTTTCACTGGAAGACTGAGGTTTGAGATGAAGGGGCTCCAGTTTCATTGGGTAAAATTTCAGATACATTGTAATCAATTATTATTAGACATTAATAACTTAGCAGTCATCAAACCATCAAAATGTTCCACAAATCATTATCATGTTAAAGTCTGAACATAGACCCAGAAAACATAGTCTGACTTCTGGTAAATTGTATAAAGCTTAGCCAGGAACTTATTTGCAGAACTTATTCTGTCAAAAGAAGGTTTGCTTATGGATTATAAATTCTTTCATCTCATCCAGATTAATAGAGAAGAGGAATTTTGAAAAGGAATGTTTCAAAACAAAAAAAAAGTTAAATATTCCATAAATATTCCATAAAAGAAAAATACTTCATGCTTTCCTTATTTCCAGCTATTTCGAACCTGGCTTATTTTCTGGTGTCTTGGAAGAATGCAGTTTGATCTGCTATTCTGGAATTCTAAACGTTGACCTCCGAACACTGTCATTTCTAAAATCTCTTAGACTGTGTTTTCAAGACAGCCACTGTCACATAGATTCACTATTTTTCCCTTATTAAAAAAATATATTTCAAAAAAAATATAATACTGTACTGTATCTCATGGCATTTCAAGCTTCCATTCTCTTTCCATTGCTCATACACACACAAGCTGTATCTGGAGACCTGAAAACGCCTGCATTACTGATTTTTTTTGTTCCTCTCATTCTTTTGACATTTAGCTATTATCCACACTGTCCACCCACTCTCTGCAGCCAGCAGATCAATACTTCAACCAGCTTAGTTTTAAAGCTGCAAAATATATCTTTAAAAAGAAGTATTTGTTCCTTTTTAATCCTAACTCACCCATAAACTCTTAGAATACTTTCTGTTAAATAAAATAATGAAAGCTGCTCCTAAAACATAATCAGTAACCATAGAATTTAAAATATCCATGTGCTTCCGAATGTGTAATAACCCAAAGTTCTTTATCTACTGAACAGTGTCAGCTCACACTGCACAGACATTGCATGGCCATAACTGCAAAAGCCGGGGATTCAGCGTGCTGACTGCTATCTCTGTACTCTGGGATAAGTAGGGAGGAAGTAATTACCCATTTGCAGTCCCATGGCAAAAACCCTCCTTCATTTCTGCATCGGTTATCACTGAATAGTAATGCTAATGATAACTTCTATCCCACTGATCTTAACACTTATGAATGCAGCATCCAAGCCGCGTTGACTCTTCAGCGGAATCTGTGATTAGCCTCTTATCTAGTGTGAGAAGCACTAATAAAGCTATCGCCTAACTGACTACAGGAACTCCCACATTTTTTTCAAGATAACTTTGAATTTTCTGCTTACAACCTCATGTTAGAGGCAATATAAAAAAGAACTTTAATTTGTCCATAATTTCAATTAATTCTGTCTGGAATTTTTTAAGGTATGGCAAAGTTAGTAACTCTCTTTGAAAGATGGTTCCTAAAAAATGGCATATGAGAGTTCTGCAGGAAGATTGTGCTATGTTACTCGCTATTGTAAAATATTGGAGGTCAGTCTTCAGGGCTGACAAGCTGTTTATTTTCAAGAATGCTAAAATTCACTGACATTAGAAGTGGAATACAAGCACTTCATGGTAAAACCACATAAATCCCAAGAATTGCCAAGCAAAGCAAGTGGGTAAGTGTAGGGGGTTCTTTTAAACTACCTTCAGAGAACAGCATTCAAGGTTTATTTGTGTTTTTTTTTCCATATGTATGTATTTATAGTAACCTACCTGTCAGTCATGAAGAAAACTTAGGTGTCTATACAAAACAACAAAAAAATCTGTAATTCAAGATGTCTCTCTTTTATATAGCTACAAGCATAATAAAATATTTTTGATTTTTTTTTTTTTTAGGTAAAAGAATGAGATTTCTATATGTTATTGTTAGCACATTATCAATATTTTCCTCAGTGAAGGCAAGCAAGTATAACATCTGATATCTGCCCTTTATCACTCCCCTGGTGATAAAGTTTAAAATCCTGTAGGCTGGGAGACCTTGTGAAGGCCACCTCGTGCAATGCCATTGCAGAGCAGAGCCAACTTACACGGCGTTGCTCAGGGTCTTGTCCTGTTGAGTTCTGCATATCTCCAAGCAGATATTCCACCACCTTTCTAAACAACCAGGAAATACTTTTATTTTCATTTCAGAAGTGTAACACAAATTCACTTTTTTTTTTTTTTTTGGACAAATGGAACACGGTACCACTGCAGAATTCTGGCCAGGTGCTAGGTTTCTATTGGGGTGCCCTCCCAATATCAAACAGGGAGAGCTTCTGACTCCAGAAGACATTATTCTCTCTTCTTTGAGTGTAAAATTCTCTCTCTAAACTGAGAATGACTTATGCAGGGATTCAAAGAGCGAATGTATTTCCAGGACACTAGAGAAAATCCTTTGCATGGAGTCTCTATCTCAGCTGGAATGCACACATCGTAAGTTCTTGCAGAAATATATGAAAATTCCAGCAATCTAAGTGAACATCTAAAATTATTTCTTCAGTTAAACCTGTGGAAGACTATATGGTGTCAAGCACCGCTCTGGGAACAATCACATTAAATCATCCTTCACTGAAAAACAGGATTTCTACACCCAATCTTGGCTCCACCAAGCCAGGGGTCTTTGCAAACCTTCTCTATAGATTTCCACAGAGAGATGTAAGATTGTTCAGATGATCACAAGAAAAAGTATTAAACACATTTTCCCGATTTTCCACATTTGAGTCAATGTCGTTGAACAGATCTTTCATCAAGTATCACTATTCTTCATAGCAATTATTTAATGTGCAGATGGGAACTACTACAGGACTGCTTGCAGGACTGAGTATTTCCTGAAAGCTAAATTTTCACTGAAGTCACATATGAATGCATTTCGTATACAAACAAATACTGGAAAACTCAATTGATACAGAAAAGCATTCCTATATGGAAGAAAATTAGATTTAACTTTTCAAAAATGTGTTCCAAAATGGCAGAAAATAAAGAAGCTAATAGTTAAAATACGAATTTATTTTTAAAAAATCATGGTCCTGAAAAAAATGGAGAGGACTGAATTGAAAAAGAGATGCTTAACTGCTAGCAAATACTTCTTTCCTTCTTTATATAAGTACAGTATCACAGCTTAAAGGCTACACACTTCAACTCTCAATATATCTATCCCAGAATATTATGATATGGAGCATTTTAATTCTTTTCACCTTCCAAGGCACAGATACAAAATCTGCCAACTATTTTAAAACACTTTCATAAAAGAGATAAACTAATACAGAATCCATACAGAACATATGAAATACTCAAGCTTGACTGAGTTTCTGTGAATTTGTGTGTATTACCATAGGCATACATACAAAATAAAGAAAGAAAATGCAAAGAATTCTTATAAATAGTTTCCCTCGTTTTTAAAAAAAGAATTTTCTGTAGGAATAATAAAAGAAAAATCAGAGCATCAAATCAGGCATATTTTATGAAATTATTTCAGTGAAGGATAGTTTTGAACCACTGACACTAGTGAGCAATTTATCTAGAGAAACAATAGCAATAACAAAACCGCATTCTCACTGTATACTAATGTATCTCTTTTCCTTAACACACTATATATTTTGTTTTCAAAATATTTATTGTTAACAGTAAACTACTGTGGGTCATTTATTCTAACTGTATGAAATAGATAAATTTAACTTGTGAATCAAACCACATAAAGTAGCATCAAAACAAACCAACAGGCCATGATATTTAGCTGTACGTGTTTATAGAAATCACCGTTCTTTATTTATAACAAGTCTAAGTTAGAGGGAAAGTTATTGCACTTACACTTTTGGTTAAAGAATGAAATGATAAACCTAATACAGGAGACTGGACTTCAGAAGATAAAAACAGTACACTGCCAAAGACCAAGATAATTCAGTCAAGCTGAGGATCCGAACCAGGTGGACTAACAAGACAAATGGTAGATCACACAGTATTTAGTATTACTATATGTAACAGTTTATTATTAATCACAGATAACTTAATTCGTAAGAGCTGCAAATGAACACACAAAGTCTGTCAGCTTCCTATGCGTAAGAATTTAATATACTCTACATGTTAATTCAAATGAACTACACGCATGTAAAACCGGTAACTTACTTTGTAACCTCCGTGTGGGACTCTCGCCGTGGAGCTGTCTACGTGGCAAATACGGTGAAGGGTGGGGAAGTGGCAATGAAGAGACATCATGCGTTTGAAGCTTGTACCAGTGAGGTTCATCATCTAGTAATGCGGTCTCTAACTCAATTAGAATCTACAAGAGAAAAGATGATTAAAGGTCAGGCAGCACTAAAAGGAGGACACATTTAAAATCAGCATATCCATAAAATTCATTCACTTATTCTCTTACTGTTAAGGAATATGTGTGGAATTTTATAAAAATCTTAAAGTTAAGAAAGGAGTTCCTATGCCTTTGATGATGCCAAATAAATAAATAAATAAATAAAGCGATCAAAATACTCTTATTACCTTAGCAACAACCTTAACAGCATTCAAACATCTTCTAGAAAATTAGCCTGCAATATCTTCCAACATCTAAACTGCGGATAATATGGATTGTAATGAACAGTTCTCAAATAATATGAAACCATTTGGATACTGTTTCAAAACTAGAACAATGAATGAATGAATCTGACCGCAGTATTGTGTTATAAGTGTGAGATCACTGTTGCTAAGCAAAATAAAGAGAAAAATAACAATTAAAAGCAATTTTGCTTTGTTTTAATACATTTAATTATTTTATTCAAAAATATTGTACCTAGAAATGAGTATGTGCTCAATTATACAAAACAACAACCAACGACAACCATATACCTCTCCTAAAAATTCACTTTCTTCCTCTCGAACTCGTGCTTGGTCCCAAAGAGTAATTTCTAACATTCGTTCTCTAAATTCTCTCCGGTGAACTGGAGAATAAATGAATGTTTGGTTCCACTTAGGTTCCAATGTTTTCTTTACTGTTTTTGTTCTTCTTTTATTTTTATCACTGCAAAAAACCAATTAAATATTAGAAGTGTCCAAAAGATATATATTGTAATAAGCATCTCATGGAATGTAGCAAAACCTAAATCAGCTGTACATTGCATAGTACTTTGAAAAATACTATTGTAGTATGTCTCAGAATTAGCCCTTTATGACAAACTAAGTTTGGTACATTCATAACTTCATATTAAAAACATAGCCAATTTCCAGGCCAAATTCCAACTCCGTGTTTAAGAAGCTTCCTGAAAACCAGGAATGTTTCAATAAGATCATTTCAGAAATAGAAGACGGAGCTTTCATGAAACAAAATATACTTCTGTAGATGGGACTTCCATAGGCCACTGCTTGGAAGTAAAACTGCTGTATGGATAGCACTGGCCACAGGAGAAAAGGGCATTTCAGACAAGGCAGCCAGCCTGTTCACTTGCCAGGCCTACGGTCCTGCTAAGCCATGGAGAGGAGGTCTCGGTGGCCGGCCCAGCACAAGGGCAGTTGGGTTCCTGGTAGGTCTTCACTGAAAGATGGGCCTGATGTTTTGGAGCCTGACAGCATCTCCATGCAAGGCTCCACCATGGGAATCCTGCCTCTGGCTCAAGGGTGTTATTGCAAGCAATAGGTTTTGCAGAACACTTTTGTTTGAAATAATTAGTTGGCTGATGGAAACAAGTTTCACTGGAAAATACCCATGTTCCTTCAAATGGGAATACTGAAAAGGGTGCTCAGTCCTTAATTAAAAATCTTTAATTTTGAACTTGCCGATAATTGCATAATGCAACAGCGGTACTAATTCATGGGGATTTTCTAGTATGGTCATGAAGACACTGTTCATTTGCAGGTATTTCAAATTGTAAAACAGTTATTGTATTTCTGAAATGTTACTTAGATTCTGGATCAATGCAGTAACTATGAAATAACATTTTTGGACACACTGTTAAAACAAATAAAGTAATTATTTCTATTATAATTAAGAGATTTGAAACAAGTTGCATGGGAAAAGCTTTCTCACTGAAATGTGTTTAATCAAAGAGAGTTTCATACCTTTATCTAATGAAGCACTTGATTTGTTTGAATGTATTTTATCTCTAGCAGGTTTCTTTCTCTTATATAAGAAACATATTTTTGCTTACCTAGCCTTTTCTTCTGAGGAAAAGAAAAGCAATTAGCCTGTCAGGAAAAAATCTAATTCAAAAAGACAGCTTGCTAATTCTTTTTTTTTTTTTTTATGAGATAAGAAACAGAAGGAATAATGGAAGAAAAGATTCTGAACTCTTCAAGTAAACAGGAAGAGAACAACATGAGGTATATCTTGTGAACATTAGCACAGAATAATAAAATATAATAATATATACATTTTGGCATTTGTATAGATTAAATTATTTAATGAAATATCTGTTTCTTTTATATAGAATTATTTCAACTTACATTGTGAGCTGCTATGAATACAGACATTTTTAGCAGCTTTATTAATCTTCAAAAAGCTATTGAGGCAACTTTTGCAGACTTGATTCTCAGCTCAGCTTAGCTTCAGTATCTCCAAACACAGTACAGCAATTAGAGCAAACTAAGAATCTGGACCAACAGTTTAAGTATTTTTGAGGCAAAGACAATCCAGCCAAGAACTTTCTCTCAAATGATACAGTAATTTGTGCAGTCACTGCAAGTTTTTTTTTGTTAACATATGGCATACAATGAAAGTGGAAAAGCAGTGTCTTCCAAAGAACTGAATAGCTTTCATTTTGGAGGAAATCAATTGGAACGCAGATAGTTAGCATCTTTTCAGTTTGGATATTATGAAAAGCAAAGGATGCAAAAATATAGGCAGTATACACTCAATTCTACAGATTTAGAAAAATACTAGCCAATTTTTAAAATACTGAGTTAGGTTTAACCTTTAAATTATTTGACTGAGAGAATACAAAAGAAAGCCAAATATATTCCTCTACTGACTTGTGCTGAAGAAATACCCCCAAAAAAGTTCACCTTGATGACCCACTATCCTTTTCGCTGTTCTTCCTACCACCCAAGTGGAAATGAAAGAAAATCATGAATTAAGAAACAAAGAAACGATTCAGGAATAAGGGCCCTTATCACATTTTCCTTAAATGGATATGTATCACAAGTACAGATTAACATGATTCATGTGCCTTCCAGCTTTATCTGAGGATTCTCAGTATCTTGCCCACTATGACAGATACTGTGATATGAAATCTATGGGTTTCACCTTCACCTGTTTTGCTGTGCAAAGTTGGGGGGAAATGAAGCGCTGAACAAATGATCAGTCCAGAAATCTGTGAACCTAATTCTGTGCAGTTTTCCCTGCACTAGACAGCTTAGGACATAAGGGCGTAACAAAATACTTTTACACTATTTTTTTTGCAAGTAACAGTTTCTTATGCAAAGAAGTATGTCCACCTTTCTCTTTCCATTCAGTATTTAATTAAATATCCAGCTAAAGTGAAGTTGTGTTGTGTTCGAAGAAAAACTGCTGTTACACAGCATATACAATAAAGAGACTCCAACCTGTAAGATTATTCTCTGATAGCATGACCAGTAAATTTAGCTCCACATTTGGAATATCACACTAATTCTTACTCAAAAGCATCTTTTCTTTCTGTTCACCCTACCTTCTGTCTGGAAGAAAGTAAATTTTAACGTAAGGATTTCTTGGCCTCCCGTCTTCCCTTGAAGGAAGATCCTTTGCTCCCAGTATTGTGACTATTAACTGATGACCAACCTTGTCATACCACAGTTTTATCTGCAATGAAAAAAATACTCGTTAGTGAATTCAATTCTCCAAAGAAGTAACATATTAATCCTTAAAATTAATTTTATTCATTAGTTTCCATCAGTTACTTTAACACAAAAATAATATGTTTTACTTTGTACTTATAATAAAGCAGAAAAAATAATTTAATACTTTAATAATTTCAATATGTACCAGGAGTCGTTCATTTTTAGAACCTTATACAGCACGTACATTATTTCATACTAACTGTGTTTCATGTGATACTCTGTTTAGGATTATTCTCTCTTGGCAGTAGTATTGTATTACTTATATTCCTGACGTATGGTATTCATAATTAATGACTGAATGTTTCATCTCCTGTTGTGCTGGGAAGACTATGGTTGAAGACCATAAACACTTCGAGTCTCCTAAACATTTTCCAAGAAAATGTGGAGACTTGTTCTGAAATCAAATAAGCCTTCCAGAACTTGTAAAAGAGAGAGGCTCAGTAGATCAACTCTTTCCCAGTCCTACTCAGCAACAACAGGACAAAAACTGCTATTACTCATCTCTCAGAGTTGGTCTAGCAAAGGACAACCATTTTTAGTACAGTCATTAAAAGCTGCTATTTAACTGTTCCATTTTGAAAATTATAGCTACAAATATATTATTGAAGGAAAGGATCTACATGCTTTAGAGCACTCACTGTGACATGGGGAGATGGTGCAGGCAGGACATAGCAAAGCCTTGCAAATAATCAGGGACTCATTACATGGAAGTACCAATAAGATATTATTAACTACAGCTATGTAGCAGATTCTCTTCATGGGGAGTTACGTGAGGCAGAGGACAAATTAGAACATTTAAAGGAAACACTATCCCTCCTTAAGCTTAAAGGAATGGGAGGACAGTGCCCCATCCAACTTAACACAGCAGTGCACCTTTAGATCCTCAGGTATATAAACTTAGGGGCATGTTCACCTTCTGTGGAGCACATCCCACATCGTTTCAGAAACAGGGTCTCCAACTCCTATCAAGCTCCTCATCATCTGCATTTCAGCCACATAAAGAAAGATCTTGATGCAGTTCTTAAGTGTTCTGACTGAACATCACAAAGCTGGTTTACTTTTCTGACAGTTCTAAAACTTTAGTACATATGGCGTGACACAGTCACACCAATCTGTTCAGTGGATCTACTCTTCCAACTCTATTACCAGCTCTTACATAGGCATTAAAGAAAAGGGGACTCCTGTCTGCTTGGGCCTACTTTTGATTTTACAGGCTTCTCACACCAACAGTTAAAGCACTCTGTGACTACTAAGGCAGAAAAATGTGTGGAAGAAATTCTTAATTATTAATTATTAACTCTAAATAATTAGAGTTCCTTCAGCAGAACTCTAGAGGCTATTCGTCAATTCCTGCAAAGAAAAGGGCTCTGTCACTATTGCTTGAAACTGAGAATCATCCGGACTAGCACAACTCTGCAACCAGCTACAGATTGCAAGTAGGAAGATATACACCAATCACAGACCCAAAACGAAACTTTGATGACATCTGAAGTGCAAGCCATCTTAAATGTTCTCTGTTACTAAATACAGGAAGGGCATCTACATTTTATCATCTGCTTACAGGTTTCTTTGGGCATCCTTGAAGCAAAGGACATACTTGTCTATTCATAGGAACTTGCTATTCCCATAATCCTAAGGGTAATAGCACTGGTGACATTCTTCATTATCTGTGTTTCTAAGGAAAAAGCAGATCTCACTCTGTCCCCTGTGTTCAGAATGCTAATTCTCCAATACACAGCCCAGACATTCTAACCCAAGAAGTCATCTGACTTGGATGCAAAGAGGAAGGAAGAAACCGTAGGAGTGACAGAGACGATGCAAAACCTGACAGAGGGGAGGGTGGGTTTGCATTCTCGTGGGTTTTAGGAGAAGGAAGGGGAGACAACGCACAGAAGCTGCTTTAGAATGACTGAGAAATAAAAGTATACTGATGCTTCTTGATGAACCACAGGAGGAACAGAGCCATTGATCTCATTGATGACATTAAACGAACAGGGGGGCATAAAAACACTGGATGAGAGAGGTAGAATAAGGTGAGTAAAGAATACAGACAGTTCGTAACTGGCACAAAGAGAGTGAGGTGAAAGGAAATGTGACAAGAAGTCAGGACTGAAAACTGGAAAGAAAAAAATGAGAAACAGGAGTTAGAGTAGCATACTGAACATGGAAAATGGCACTGGGAATAGGACTGACCTAATTCTATCTTCTGCATATGCAATATGTGCATTTTATGGCACAATATCTGGATGGTGGTGTATTCTCCTACAAGGATCTTGTCTTTTCTATTCACAAAGACAGAAAGGCCAGACATTTAAGACAGACGGTTGCTCTCCAAGAGATTCAAATCCCTCTTTCCTAGAGGTCCTGTGTGCTGGGGGTTGGATTGTTTAAAACATTTCAAAAGGGATTTTTGAATTGTATGTTCTTCATTATCTGTGTGTCTGGCCTGGTCCACTGGAGCCTGACTGGAGGCAGTGCTGAGTTCACAATGTTTTAATTGAAGCTGGAGGCATATTAGGCTTGCATAGAGCTAAAGTTACTAAAAAATCCTTGTTTTTTCAGATTTTGATCATAATTTTTCAGTCGTCAATTTTTAGTTTGTAACCAATAAATGCAGAACAAGGCTAGCATATCTCATAGAGCATTCTATTTATTTTATATTGTGAAATCAACACAGGGGTAGCATATGTGTAATGGAAAAGCCCATGAACAATTTAATTTCTCCTGTACAGCTCTGTTCAATAGCATGCGGCAAAGATTTCTACTGCCACACAGTGAAGAACATTGAATTATTCAATCTAGAAAGTCCCACAGGAGTGCACAGGTGCTGTGATGCTCAGTACTGAAACAGTTCAGGAGCTAATGGAGCAGAACCTACAGATCTCCATGCAGCAGTTTTCTGCACATAAAAGAAATACATTTTTAAAGAAAGTGGTTCAAATAAAAATATAGGGGATCTAAGGAACTATGAAGATGTCATCCTGATCTAAATGGAGGGGAGGTCAAAACTGCAATACATGAAATAGACCACAAGAATGCTGTGCTGTGTCATGCTAATGTGGAAGCTAATATCCACAAAAAATAATTTGGATAGGACCTCATCTACCTAATTTAGGATTTAGGTACATAAAATTCATCTAATCAAAGAGCGATCCAATCTGAACGGTTTCTAAAAATCTTTCTACTTAATTTGGAAGTTATGGAAACTTATTTCTGCATGTCACACACATGCTCATAGAGTTGCCTCTTCTAGACAGATGTACACCTGCTTCATGGTAGACTCGCATTGTGATCTGCATTCAGGCAAGCATCTGAACTCAATGAACTCAAACTGAGAAATGGTCTGTCATCTGAAGAGCGGTGCATCTGCCACACTCCTTGAGATGGGTTTCCAGATAAAAATACCCTGTCATACAGAGATTAAGCAACAGGAACTGATCTGCAGTCCAGTGACGGAAGTCAGGGAGGGAACAGAGCTGAAGGTCTGGTCCTGTCTTCACAGGACTCTGGTTTTTAACCTATACTGGTGTAAAGCAAGATCAATACGCATTCTGCGTAGTAAGTCTGAAGCATGCTAAGCTAAAATTAAGCTTTCTCTGCCTGCTGAGAATAACACACATATTCCTGTCCATGCAGTAGTTCAGCTTCAGGGAAGACTTCATGCTCCCAAGAAGATAAAGATGCGCAAGAGATTGATAACTAAAGACACTTTTCCAGAAAGCACGTTCAATCCTTTCAGTCTAGGGAGGAACTAAAACAGGTATATCTTTTTTTCTGGAATGACTGTTCTACACATAAGAGAGGACCAAAAGGTGGCTGCTCATGCTGCATGTACCCATTATTCCCTTTTGGTCACCTGTATCCTCAGAAGAAGAGGCAGATGCCTACCTGCTTACAGTAACCTAAGTTCCATATAGTTAATGGAGATAGGCAGCCTCTATTTGAGCTGGATGGTTCCCTGTAGATATTGAGACACCTATTTTTTCCTCCAGCTGCACATACGGATAACTGTACAAGCTGTCCTATAATGCACATCAGATTTATTTGAGGTTAGTAAGCTTAACTTAAATAAGTTAGCTTACACAGTTAAACATGTTTACTATATTTCATCCTTTTAACTTGTGTATCTAGCCCTAACTGGATGCTGCTTATTCAGAACAGTGATAGGAGTCAGAGTCCTGAAAAAAGGAGAGATCACAAAATTAAGATCAATAACCAAATATATCTGCATAAGGGAAGTAAGTTAAGAAAACAGAAATAATATAGTAATATAACTCTAGCATTTCCTATCATACGAACACTTGACTGGTAAATCTTAACCATGCATTTCTAATACAGTTTTGTTGTGTATAACACATACAGGCACTCTATATCTCAAATGGTAACTTTAGATTTCAAAACAGAGAATGTTTAGAGTTACTAATTCTGCGCTACACATAGGGTTGCTTCACGAATCTCATAGGATCGAGATACATCCTTGTGTGACTATAAAAAACTGCCTGCTCTGAAGCTTGAACTCTACTACCGTTGTGAAAACAACTCATGTCAAAACATCACTAGCTTTGAGAGACAGTTGGCCCTGCATTTTTGCTGTTATTTTCTTCAACATGACATTTATTCTAACTGGTATAACTATTTCTGACAGTAATATTTTGTAACTGAGAATCTACTTTTCTCTCTTCTTTTCATTACTTGGAAATAAGCAATGCTTCAGTAGAATAGGTTGTTGAAAAATGTTCAAATTTATTTTTCAAAATGCTCAAAGCAATCATTTAATTTGACTAAGCTTATAAGGTTGCAGATGTTGCCCTTAGGTGGCAAAGTCTGTGGTGTAGCCGAGATTAGCTCTGGTTGTTCTTAAACCTACCTCTAAAAAATGTTAACTATGGAGCATTGCTAAATTAATGTCTGATATGTGAAAAGAAATATCAGAAAAAGGCTGTTGAACATAGAAGCATCTGGGACATGAAGACCAGAAAATTATGGAGGTATTTTGGCTGTCCACATTCACAAAACTAAAATTTGTTTTCTAATTGCTTCATTTTGTTCTAGCAATGCCAAAAAGATGCATACATATACTTTTATAGTTGATTAAATATAAAAATATTCTGTATTAAAGCAAAAAGCATGCGTGAAAATTTTAAGTTAGAAAAAAAAGGTCTAGTTTAATTTCAGTTCTGACTCTATGGGCAGCTCAGTCTGGTTCAACCAAATGAACAAGACATACTTCACAGAAGATACATTTAAGAACAGGTCATTCTCTACTGAAATATCAGAAAACATTATTCTTTAAATTCAAAAACTGCTCATATGTTAAATCGAATCTTAACAATTCAAGAAATATATATGCTTCCTTCCAAGAGTTGTGTAAATGGAAAAACTTCAGAAGAAGAGTGCACGGAAGGGAAAAGGAAATTGTTTTTCGTTTCAATAAAGGCTAATTGTTAGATCATCCACGGATACAGGAGACAGCAGAGGAATGGAAGGACATGGAGAGAAATATGGAGGGGAAAACAGTGCCAGAATCTGGGACATGCATGACCAGGATCAGTTTCAAACGAACAATTAGAGAAGATGCCCGCAAGAATAAAGAGGTGCATTTCCCTTAAGAGCAATGAAACAAAGAGGTATGAACAGAAATGTTTGGAGATCTGTAGCCAGTTCCACAGAAAAGCCACAATGTAACGTATACGTGCTGACTGATCCCTAACCAACAGCCCAGGGCTTGGGGTTAGCTGATTCTTACACCCAAGAGCAGCTGCAGTTCTGCTGCACCACGACGGCAGCCGAGGCTAATACTCAAGTCAGCCTGCACAAGCCGGCAGTGAAGAGTCTCTGCTCTTTCCTGTGTTGTAAACATATCTTCAATCAATCCCTGTTAAACTATCTACTTTCCCTACCAAAAGTGGGCAGATGGGCAGCCTGACTTTTTGCTTCAGCCTAGGTGAAAGGATGTTGGCAACTCCTGCCTGCCTCTGACCACGAGCACTGAGCATGGCAAAGGACAGCTAGAGAAGCCCTCGGTGGCTCCTCAGATGTTATGCGGGGCTACCTGGGGCTAAAGACTGTTTCTATCTACAGGACAATAAATAACCCAAAGCGAGGTCAGAAAGTAAACCTCTGAGATACACTCTTACCTTCTGCTGGATATACCCTATCAAGCACTAAACATGCTTGTTATCTTAAATACGCACTGTAATCATTTCTTCATAATAAACTGTTTTTATCTTTGTAATATATTAGTCAAAAAAGAACAAATTTGATGTCTATGTTTTTATCTTATATGATTAAATATGATTAACTACCACATTTCACTTTTACATCAGTATGTCATGAAACACCCAGTTTCAATCAGATGTTTGGTTTTTCATTTGAACACTCAATTGTCATATTTATAAATTTATTTTGCACATAACTTGAAAGAAATATTAAAAATACTTATTTATCTTAAATATAATATTTATCTCTATCAGTTACTAACAATTGGCATCTGACCTTGCACCCTTCTTTGATTTTATTATCAGAAGCAGAAACTAATTTTCTTAATAAAAAGCTATTTTATGCCAACAGCACATAGGAATATGTTTACCTTAAACACTACTATCAAGATCCTAGTTTTGCAATATCATTTTTTTTTTTCTTACATTTTAACTTGGAATTTATATTTAAGCACTTGTAAGGACTACTTTAGGAAAACAGCACACTATTAAAATATATGCACTTAGTTTATCAATTCCTGCTCATAAGCAAAACATTTTCTACATCATTATTTAGAATTCCCTTATAAATTTATGGTATTATTTTTTCATTTCAACATGAAATTTAATCATCTCATCCTCATCATTTAGATCCAATCCTTTATATCTTTTCTTGTACAATTGATCAAACAAAAGAAACATTTCTACAACTCTCACAAGAAAAATAAATATGGCCAGAAAGATATTTAGTAACAAAAACAGGTAATATTCTATGTACAAAAAACTGAGAAGCATGCAGCAAAGCAAGATAAGCATTGTAATGTACTAGGAAAACCTACTTTTGCATTAATCTACAGTACCTTAAGAGTTTCCTAATGAAAAAAGGCAAACAAGTTGTACCCAAAAGCATATCAAAGCTTAAAAAAATTCAGTAACATAAAAGAAAAAATCATTTTTTAAATAAGTTTTGACTATTTTGACATATTTTTAAAATGCAGGAACTGAATTTCATATACACACACAAAAATCTTTCTTTATAAATGGTACAAATTTATTTGCCTGTCTTCCACTCAAGGCGCTACTATTACGTGGAAAATGCAAAAAAAGAAAAAAAAAAGTGTTAACAGTAATGAATGATTTAAAGAGACATCGATCTTTATATAATGAGTTAAAACATCAACAGGACAAAATTATTTACTGCTTAAAGAATAAACATATTATGTATGTGGGATACGTAGCCATTATCACTGTTGAAACCTAAATGGGTTTATATACACTTGGTAAATAGCAAAACAAAAGCTAATTGTCTCTTTAAATTGTAATTGTAACCCCCATGCAGAACTTTACAAGCTGCTCACACATGACATGAAAATTGTTAATATGGTTTAAAGTAACATACTAAAAATATGGGAAAACGGACTACAATGTAACGTTTTCCTACTATGCATTTTCCATAACAAACAAAAGAAAAACACAACTTTAGTTTCTGTCAGGCAGACGAAGCCTTTACCTGAACCCTAGGAACAAAAGGCGTTGTTCTTCTACTAAGGCTTTGGCTCTGGTAAGCAAAATTAAAGAAAAAGCAATAAAACAAAACCAAAAAGGACAACACGCTGGAAACTAAAAGACCAAAAGTAAAAACAAAGACACACAACTATTACTTTAAACACAGCTTTACACCAAGGACATATTTATCTAAAACAAAGTATTTTAAATCAACAAATAAATTAAATCTGCAAATCTGTTACAAAATCATATCAAAATGCTGTGATTGAAATTCTAGCCTTAAGGAAGTCAGCAGGAATTTTGCCACTGATTTCCCAGGAGCAAGGATTTCATTTGATATGTCTGCCTATTGATAACATTTACAGGAGATTTAGAAACAACATTAACAAAAGCAAAGTCAGCAAAGTGTGATTTAAAAGTGGGCTAGAAAATATAAATTCAGCTTGACCATCTCTTTCAGGACTGTAGATGCATATTCAGAGACGGAAACCAATGCAGTTCACACACTGACAGCTTTGTTTGCTTTCTGCAGAAAAGCAGTACTAGATTTTCCACAACTGCAACTTTTAAGTGGCATTTCTATAGAAAGCCCTAAAAAAGACTTTACAAATGATTAAAAGAAAAGGCTAACTGATATTAGCAGTAAGTGGGGAAGGTGCAATCAATGGATTTCCAACCTCTAGCAATCAGGGCAGCAATGACATGTGGTATATACAGAAAACCCCTGCGTGAAATGGCATCTGTAACCCTGAGCAACCCCGGGAGCCGCAGAGCACGCAAGAAGACCCATTTCTACCCCAAACACTACTGATTTAACACTTCGGCCTCCACATGGCACCGTGCATCTCAGCAGGTACATTTAGCCTATCGGTACCGGGAGCTCCTGGACCGATGGGGCTGGACAGAAGACACCCCTGCTGCACTGGCAGTGCTGCCCGGCCAGCGCAAGGGTGCCGGAATAGGGCCTGCTCGCACACGAGGAAGGCAGATCTTCGGCTCACTTCCGCTCTGCCTTGTGACAGAAATACAGCTATTCACAATATCACAGTCCTAAAAGGGGCAGAAACTCTCTGCCGCGGCCCGCTAAGCCGCATTCTGCCCCAGCAATGGATTGGAGGCAACTAGCACATCCTGGGCACTAGCTGGTGCTGTGCAAACCGGGGCCTTAGGGTTTGCCTGTCCCCAGACAGAAACACGGAAAAGGGAAGACAAAGGGAATGGGCGAGGGGAAGGGAAAGAGGAAGACGAAGGCAAAGCTTGCCTCACATTGAACTCATCTTCCTCCCAGATATGCAGACATCCTATATTCTTTGCACTGTACAATATCCCCTATCTAATTTGCTCTAGATTATTCAATGCAAATTAATATACCTTTATTTTACTGCTTTATAAACTGACTATGTATGGAAAATTGATTGAAGAACAGACATTTCTGTGATTTGGATGTACAAGCTTGATTTTATAGCACGATGTCCCCTTTCTCTGTTAGAATTTCCAGCAGTAAAAAAAAAAATTGAAATACTGGAATTTTATATCTGCACCCATTTACTACTTCTTCTAGCCATGGCATTAGTCGCTAAGGCCAATTAGTGCAGAAGCCTTCCAAGTTTTACCTTTCATACAGCATTGAAAAAATAGCTCAAATGCAGTAACGAAGCACATGTGAATCACCACACGAAGAATACTGACTTTTTCAAAATGTCATCAAAAGAAAAACAGATCAATGAAAAAAAAAAAAAACAGGAACCTGACAAAGCAAATAATAATAAAACAGTAAGTTCAACAACAACCATAATTATTCCGCTCAAAGAACACTGTGGACCGAAAATACCATAATATAAACTGCACTAAACACAGGTAACAATATTCCTAAATCTTAGTTTGTTATAACAAACAATAATTTAGTGTAGCCACATTATATTTATTTCTACTAAATATGTATTTGTGTAAAACAAAAATCAATGGAACGAAGATTTTTAAAGCATGCAGGACAGTTTGCTTTTCTCAGCTCTGCAGTTATCAGTCACTGCAGGAGTGTCACTGTAGCCTCACCAGAGGAAAATAGGTACAGAGAGTAATCCCAATTCAGAGAAAAATAGAGATGACTGACCAAGCAGAAGAAAAATCACTGCAGTTAACCTGGCTAAATAACTTTTGTTCTATAGCTTAAAACACACAAGATTCAACACAGCAGGCACTAGAAACACATTCTCTCTTTTTCTAAAATCATTTCTAAAAACATCTTCTATTTGTC
Organism: Nothocercus julius; assembly: GCA_013398735.1. NCBI lineage: Eukaryota > Metazoa > Chordata > Aves > Tinamiformes > Tinamidae > Nothocercus > Nothocercus julius. The sequence continues at coordinate 5,397,876 of VZSV01000007.1, forward strand.
CAGGAGTCAAATACATAAATATAGAAACTTAAATTCTGATTTAAATATCCTCCTACATTGCCTTAATTTTAAAACCATTACATACGGAGAGTGCTTATTCACTTTTATTAAGGTATTTAGGGATCCTCTGTTTCCCCCGCCCCATCCCACCCTCCAAAAAAAAAATCCGTCATGGAAGACCCAAAATTACATACTGAATTACAAATGCTTTGGTCAAGGAATACCATCAGATAAGTACTCAGTCAGCCTTTTTTTTCAATTCTAAGCCTTTAAGACCAATACAAAACTCCACTCAACACTATCCACCTATACATGTAAAAATGCAAAATTCGTTAAAAGAATTTTGCCAAAATATGTATCTGAGCACACAGGCATTTTACTTTGAGCACACTACACATTCAGAAGCACACAAAGAACTGGCACTAGAGATAGCCTCAAGTATATATGGGGTAAACTGAAATAACAGCTTTGTCAAAGTGCCTAAAAGAATGTGCAGAAAATCTACCCCTTCTGTTGTCTTTACTTAATACATGCTTCCTAGTATATTTTTGGACAGAATAAAATCAATAAGCAAGATTGAATATAGAGAAAACATTCTAAATTACTGTCAATAAAAACAGCTTGAAAGATCTGTTTGAGTAAGGATGCACATATCCAGGTATTGATTCAAACGCTTCAGGCCTCCATCAGAATCGGAGATTTCTCCACTTCTGCCCACAACTTCGCTATATCTCAGCCTACTACACCCAGCTACCCTGACAACAGCCTGTCAGACTACAGAATATTAGCAAAAAAACACCCAAAACACTTTGGAAATCTTGTCTACCACCCATCCCGTCACAGTTGCTCACACGTGCCTGGGTTCACCCAGCACCTCCGAGCATGGCAGCCGACCTGCTGTCCCCCACTGCCTGGCACTGCCCCAAGCACCTCTCCGCATCTCTCTGCTCTCACCATCAAAACACATTCCCACTTGCACTAGGAATTCCGAATTTTCTTCCATTTCCATCTACTCATGTTACTCATCCATCTCAACTTTTCCGAAGTTGAGAAACTTCTCAAAAGCTGTAACACAAGAAATAAACATTTTAAAAAATGAAAGAAAAAATATTTGTTACTCTGAATTCATGGAGAAAACAATAAAATGTTTTGATTTTTTGATTTTCAAAACTCTAACTTAAAATATCAGTCCAAAATGAAACTGTTCATATTTATTATTTTGTGCAGGAAAAAAAAAAATAATACAAAATACTTCAATTCTCTTTTAAGTAATTTTTTCTGAGAATGTTTCTCAGTCTATTCAATCTGCACATTTCAAAAATGCCTCTTTCATTGTGGGGGGCATTCTTGGATTTCTTGTGGGTGCCACACTGTGATCTGTCCGCACCATCTTCTGCAACAGCCGACCTTCCTCCAGCATCATCCTCCCAAAGCCTCGAGCACCCAGCAGCAAGAACTGGGTTCTACCATTTACACGGCAACATAGACAGAGCTATCTCCAACTTTGCTTTAGCTGATGGGGTTAGAGCTGTCTAAATTTTTGAATCTACTGCAGTGAGATGCCAAAGTTGAGATAGTGGGAAATGAATTTTGAGAGTTCCTGAGCACTCATGACCTTAGCTAGTGCCAAGCAACGGGAGCCTTATGTTTCCCAAAAAGTAACAGTAACCCACGTTAGGGGTTACTGTCAGCTGCCCTCTGAGGAAAACAAGGAAATTGTATGGTAGGGAGTACTGAATATAGTGGTATACAATATTTAAGAGAGTACAAAGGGACAAATTGGGTGAAAATCTCTAGATATCTTATATCATTATTTTGTTTCCTTAAGTGGGAGGAAATGTCACAAAGTTATTAATAAAGGCATCTGTATCTTGAAACAAATGAACAACAACAAAAAAATTCTTAAAAATAGGAATGATTCCTTCTTTAGTTAAACCCCGAATTTACCTGCTACTCTGTGATGTGAACCTTTTTGAATTCTGTCATTCTGAGTATATTAAAACATATGCCCAAATCCCCGATACCGTTTTTGTCCATCTCAAAATGCAATAACTTATCAAACTGCAAAATTAACAGAAATAATAGGTTAGCTATTAAAGCCTCATCTCGAACTACTAAAGATTTTATTTCTGGAATGGAGAAAGTGAGGAAGTCAGTTCTGTGCAGTCTCCTGCTTCTCCTGCAGCTTTAGGGATCGTTTTCCAGCAGGGCCAATGCACTGGACACCTGAGCAGCTAACTCTGAATCTCCCTGGCAGCTATGAGCCAAAACTTGTTGAGAGCCTAATCTTTTATGAGATTTAGCCAAAAAAGCTTTTATTTTTTCATCATTTCCAGTATCAACATTTTCTGCTGTATTGTAGAACTGAATTTGTTTTTTAAAAACAGTGTTTGTACTTCGGTAGTTCACACTCCCTTATCGTTTTATTTTGTACAAAGCGCTCTGCTCTCTACAGTGATGACTTTTCATTCTGCTTTTTTTCAAAGGAGTCAGTATTTCAAAGCATTTAAGTACCACAGTTATACAAAATTCAAAATTATGCATTGCAGATGGCTGGTCTGATGAGCAAAACAAATAATGTCCATGCGTTGCAAAATGGAGCCGACATGGCTGCTGACCAGACAGAAAATATTTATTCCTTTCTTCTATAGATACCATAAACCATTTGTGTGAGACCTATAAACCGTCTGCTTAGATTTTCAGCATATTTTTATAGCCCACTCATTATGCTAACATTAACATCTTGGAATAAATAAAAATGTAACATTTTCAAATGTGTTTTACGTCAACTTTGCACTGCTTCCATTTTGTTTTCCTCTCAATTTCAAAGGGTACCAGGCCACAATGAAGCACTTTTCAAAAATCACACTTTGGAGTTCTAAATGAGACAGAATGGTGCATAAATCCTAAGTCCTTCAGTTTAGTCCAAAAAATTTCTTTCTGAGAAAACATTCACATAATGAACTTAATAAAGGTGAAAAGCATAAGCGAGTAACCCGACATATTGGTTCCATGAGTAAACTACTAAACAGGCAAAGGGACATCTGGTAAAAGGAATATATATGAGAGTTAGGGCATAAAAATAAATACCATTATTTTCCAATCACACAGGTAATAAATCCACCAAATCAACATGTAAGTGTTACATTTAAAAGAGTATAAGCACTCAACGGGACAAATATAACCGGGGGTCAAGATTAGGCCTTTCTGAACATCTGACTACCAAAGTGACAGCTTACTACAAAAAGATACATATATATGTCTAATACATGGACCGCTCTTATAAAATTATGTCCCTTCCTATACCAAGGTATATAGCATAACCTAAAAAGAAAAAAAAAAAAAAAAAAAAAAAAAAAAAAAAAAGGTTTAACAAGAAATTTATTTTAATGCTAACTCATACTCTGCACAAGTTTGGATATGCTGAAAAAATCACAACATTAAAACATTTATATTAATGAAATGTTTACATACTGAAAGTTGTCCAGACAAGAACTGTGGAACATCTCTTAACATGCCAGGACTCATAGGAGAAGTCACTGAAATAGAAGGTCGGTCCATTTTTTGAGATTCAAATGAACTAGAACCTGTAATTATAAATGTTTTTTTTACAAATAGTACCACTTATATTTTTCACAACATTCTTTAAATAAAAAGATATAAATAACCACACATACGATAAAGATGTTTATTGTGGAAGAATTGCTACTATACCTATTTAAAATGACCAAATAATGATACTCCATTTTGTGATGCTGAAATGTAAACAAAAGCTTAACAAGTTTATAATAGTGGCAAAATGTCATCTCAAACATCTCAAATAATGTGTGTAAATTGAAGGTCCAAACTGCCTATTTACATTACTGTGGCCAAAGGAATTCAGTCTTCTGAAGGGCACTTAGTAACTTGCACAATTAGAGTCATTAATTTTATTAGACTTTTATATCAGATTAAGTATTTTGTAGATTTTGTTTCTAACCTGCAAGAGGCTCTGTAAGAGAATAAGCTTTGACACATAAAATGTCGACTAAGAAAAAGGCCTGTATTAAAAGTACAAAGCACTGCTTATTAACATTTCATATCTCACAAAATATAATGGATTTTATTTTAGGACTTGGCTCATCAGTGAAAAGTTATTGTAGGAGTTTTTTCACATTGCTATAATTAAGTTTATGACACCATATTTATTAATAGCTTCTACTACAAAAGAAATCTAAAACAATGATAAAAAAAATAACTCCAGGCTGAAATCCATTTTATAAGGTCTAAGCCAAAGAATAAGATATTTTTCTCATATGAATAATGGTTTAGTCTATTTAAAGAGAGCTGAATGGTCCTAATAAGAGAGAGGTGTTCTTATTTCAAAGTAACTGCCACTTTAGTTCTAAGTAATAGTTCATACTCATTTTTAGTTTAAGGTAAATTAACATTTGAGATTGATGTTCTTGCATATTAGTTAGCATTAAGCTTTTCCTTTCAATAAAAAGAAGTCTAAGTTTATAACAAAATGTCAAGCCTCAATTAACACTATTTCTGATAGCTTGTTATTAAACAAAGGAGATGAGATAAATAGATGACACAGGGTGGTAACATATTGAGACAGAGACAAACAGACAAGGGCTATATTGACTTCAGTGATAAGCTATTTTGAACTATCTGCGCTTATATAAAAGAGAGAAAAGGATTTTTTCCTACCCCACAATTGAGACTTACTGGACTCCAGCTGTGCATGTGTGCTGTCAGGTATTCTGGGAATATCCCTGAAATCAGGAAAAGTAAGACAGGCTGATCGAAGAGTATTTTCAAATTTCAGTTAAAACTGCAATATTTTTCAAGTCACCACAGAGTGCCTCTGGAAAACCATACAATCTGCTTTTTTGCTTCTGCCATTTGTCCAAAGTGAGTCATTTCAGTGGCAAACTAAAACCCGCAGCACGAGAGGCTTCGTGAGTGCAGGAGGTGCATGGACGCAGAAGGGGAATGCTACCCTTATGGGGAGCACAAGGAAACCCAATGCAGTTTTGTGTAGGCACAAATAAAATAACTGAGTAAATAAAAAAGCATACAGGCAATCCCAGAATCAACTACAGACTGAAACTGTGAGTAGCAGACTTTATTGCAACACCATAAATGATTTAAACTTACTGGACACTCAAGCACAACTGACCCTCGTTAGTGGCTATCCCACTATGTCCTCTACTCATCTTGAACTCCGCATTTGGAAGACCCTACCCTTCCTGTGGGAAGACCAGCTGTACAGCTTCATCTGGCAAAAATATGTACTTGCAAATACACAAGATGTTGTATCACCTCTATTAAGTGGCATGTAGAGCTTTGTAATTTTAGCACCCCAGTTGCAATTGCAACTAAGTACCTTACTATGCCCACACACAAGGGACCTGTTCCTCCCGTGACGGATAAATATTACTGTATTCAAAATATGCTAATAAAAACATTTTGGAACACTTGGGCAGAGCAAGGCAAGATGATGACTTTCAGACACTGTGTGTTTCAGCAGATTCATGTTTTTGAAGTAATATTAGGAGGAAAGGAATGTTAAAAAAATGCTTTGAGTAATACCCAGTACCTGATACAATGAAAGTAAGTTGGCACTACATAAAAATAAAACCTACCTAGATTCTTTCTAGTACATCCTTTCCAAACATTTCTCAACAGTCACTAGAAAAACATCTTCACTATTGAGGAATTCAATTCACCAGCTGACCTGGTGCTGCAGGACCCAATAGTTCAAATGAATGAAAAGCCATGCAACTGGCAGAACTGCCCACTGTGCCTAAGGAAATGTCCCCGGCTTTGCTGTTAGCAAGCAAAGCAAGTTAGAATCTTGTACTATTGGAAAGTAAATACTTAGCTTTGCATATGGAATATCTGTAGAATTTGTAGAGTAACCTAATACTTGCCTATCACTTTGTTCATATATACACTCCAGAATCTAATTTAAAATTATTTCTAGTGTGTGAGAAGAAAACCTTGAAAATGGTACCTTTGTGAGCAGATAGAATAAGAGCTTTCTGGAGATGATAACTGAAACAAAAAACTTGAAAGCTTTGCACACTATCATTTCTCTTCCTGAAACATTCATACACCAGTATTTCACAACAATTTGAATTACATTACTTACAAGGAACTCTTACTGAGACAAATAGATGTAGGAGAAACAGCCATAGAAATCTTGGATTGGCATGGAGAGAGAGAGGGTTTGGGCAAGTGTTTTGATCATCCCTTGCCATTTTTGAATATGTTTCATTAAAAGCATATTAAAAGCATATATACAACACAGCACATCATGTATTCCAAAATGAAAATAGTAGGTAACTAGGAAAATAAAATGTCGTTTTAAAATATGTATTTCTGAGAATTAGAAAGAGGAATATGGAAAAAATATTGCATGTAAGAGACAGCCAGATGTCTCAGAATAGCAATTTGGTCATTGTTTTTTCTTGTAAGATAGAAAAAAGGGATAAATTACATGCAGAAATTGCATCATTTTTTTAAAGCATCCTTCCATTTCATCTTCCTTTATCAGCTTACCTTGGCATCTTCACTTTTCATAATATTCAGCCCATACTATAATGAAGGAGAACTAACCATAGTGTTTACTGGAACTGGTCTTTGCATTCAGAGTATTGGAATGAGACAACAAGTTCTCTCTCAGCTAAGCTAACAGCCAGTCTCTGACTGTCTCAAGACTTCTGGCATGAGTTAATGCACTACCATGAGACCATTACAAGACTCTCATGTCTTAATTAATAATAGAATATACCTCAATGTGAAAGTGCTCCAGGGAATAAAGTTTCAATTATTTAAAATTACTCAAAGTTCAGATTAACCAAAAGTCTGAAGTGATGATTATTTTATTCCTTGGGGCAGAACTCAGACATATGGCTTTGTTCCCTTGGGTAAGGTCTTCATTTCTATACCCATTTGAATATAACAAGGAGTCTCCTAAACTGAGAAGAACATACTATATTACCAGCTCATCAGCTGCAATATCATGAAAAACACTTCTGAGGTTCTAATTTTACATCAAACTCCAAAGAGTCACATCTATCATCTGATCAGAACCTGAAACCTCACCAACCTGTAGATCATTAAAATAAATATTCATTCAATGTCTGAATAATATCTCTAGATTAGGTATTTATCACTGAGGCTTCAGATATAGAACCATTTATGTTAGTAACTGAAGACTTGGAGGTGAAGAACCTCTTTCATCTCTTTTGCAGAAATAGACTAGGAATCAAGGATGAAGAATAACTTTTTAAGCCCAGATCTGGCTCAGTTCTTCAGCCAAAAAGGCAAGTAGTTGGAGCTGGAGAAGGTATCCTGAGCATGCAAGCTCTTTAAGGAATTACAGATGAGCTGCTCTAGTGCCAGCAGGCAGTGCACATGGTTTTATCAATGAAAGACATAATAAGGTGAACAACGAAAGAGAGTAAAAAACACATACAAAAGCACAGGAAAGAATAGAGAAGATTTCCCACAGTGAAGGGAAAGCAGAAAGAGAAAAAAAAAAATGAATAGTTATTTTCAATATGGGAGCTTTGGCTATAAATTGCTATTTGAGAGAAGCAAAGATCTCACATACATATGGAAGGTAATGTGAAACCTCTTCTGTGAGAATATTCTCTTAGCAATGTAGCCTGCCCCTTAGCTTTACGATTTATTGATAACTCCCAAGCTATGCCAAGGTTTTTGTGGATAGGATAAAAGAAGCTCTTGCCCTAAAGGGGTTGCAATTCAATATATATCTAAGAGATAACCTCTCATCTCACTGACAAGATAAAAGTAATTTTTATTACCAAGTACTAGGTGAAAATTGTCAAACCACCTCATGTCCTACAAATATCTTCTTCAAGTTAAACATACCCAAGTATATCTTGAAGCTGAACCTGTAACAAATTATCCTCAATGAACTTTCAACATCAGATGAGATGTTTCTAAATTTTTTGTTAGCACTTCCTATTCTCAGCTGTTATGTTACTCATGCTTTTCGGTATTGTGTGTTTCTGTGTGTGTTTCTAAAGAAAAAGGAAAGGGATAAATCTATTTTAATATATAATTACATGTAATAATATAAACATTTCTCCCACATGGATTAGATTATTACATATAAATTATGTGCTAATTATGTTATGAACAATGGTAAGCCACATTTGCAGATCCTGTAAACAAGGCCTTATGCACAAAATTATCTTCAACAAGATATGATAAAGGAGAGCAAATCAAATTTAGTGATAAGCATCCCTTTTTACAGCCCTGGTACAATCACCTGTGGAACTTCAAGTAGAAAAGTAAAATGAGGAGATGACCACAGACAGTAGGAACTTGAAGAATGGAAGAAGGGGAATTATTCACAGTCTAAGATAACGAAGCAAGCAAAGCAAGCAGAACTGCTCTATGGCTAAGCAAGAAAAATTTAAGTTTACATATGAAGAGCTAGGTCAGAAAGTCAAGCAAAAGCAGACAGTGAAAAGCACAAAAAAAACCAAAAAGGTGTTGGACAGTTGAGGCAAGCACTACCACTAGTGATTCCCTTAGATATGTTGTATACTACCAAGCAATAATTTAACAGATAATGTCCTCATAGATTAAAAGGATGAAAATTTGGATTCATCCCAGTCTCCCAAGCATATCAATTATGCTCTTAATACTCTGTACTTTGGCCAAAATTCTATATTGCAGACTATCATAGAGTTCATTGTAAGTTCACTGCCCCAAATATGAACATATATATGTTATATAAGAGCAGAAGAGAAGAAGCAAGAATCAAGAATGAAGTTAATAATGAAGGATTTTGATGATAAAGTGCATACCCACAGTTTCAGAACCACTACAGGCTGGGACAACAATCATGAAGGACTAGCATTCTAACTGTGTTTACACTTTACAGAATTTTGCGTACAATTTTCTTTACAAATGTTCTTTACCAAAATGAAATTTAGCGACACTTTTATCATAACGAATATTAAAATTTACAAAGTTACTTACCCTATTGGCCTTGAAACTACAAGCTCCACCTGTGGCTCAGGTTTGGATTCTAAAATGATATTATACACCTCCTCAAAGGTGGCTCCTTGTAGTAGCCGTCCATTCCATTCCAGTACTTCATCACCTACAATTTCAATAATAATATTCTGCTTAGGAAGTCTGCTGTGAACTGTACTTACAGTGATAATTTAAGCTACAGTATTTCAAGTTTACTGAATTGGGAAGCCTGTGCTGTAGAACAAGCTTGGAGTCTTACATACTGGAAAATCCTGAGCATTAACACTTCTCTGCAGCTCAGCTTGACTAGATAAAGATCATCAAAGCAATAATATTACCATTACGACCCCTACTGAATTAGATATACCTCTTACTTGCATTGCTAGTTGTGGCTTATAAAAAAAAAAAAAAAAAAAAAAAAAAGATCGTTAGAAGGTGCAGATCTTTAAAACAGCATATCTAATCAACTTACTATTTTGAAGACCCATTTCCATGTAAAAGTTTAGTATTTAGGTTTCTGATAGTTCTTATGTTAACACTTAATATTTCTTGCACATTCTCCAATGTAGCAATCCATGGTTTGCGTGGAACAGAAATAGAACTTAAAAGTTTCTTAGCTGAACTGGTTCTTTTGGCTCAAATGTGATAGATTGGTTTAGCTCTAAATAAAAATATACACCATAATTTAAGTGGGCAGGACATCAGGGGAATATGTGATTCTGAGTGCATGAAAATATGAACGAAAATACAGAAATGTGATTTTGAAAAATATCAGATTTTATGTATTTCATAAAAGTAGTAATGCAGACAACCAAATACCGGTGTCAGGTTAAATTCTGCAGCAGCTCACAGCATTTATTTTATATCATCTTACTTCTAATAAACTCATTTTTTTGTTACCTTTACAAAAGCAACTCATTAGTACAGATACATACCTGGTCTAAGATGACCCACTGTATCAGCTAAACTTCCTTTTTTAACTTTGGTGATAAATGCACAAAGTCGACCTGATTCAGTCATCTTTCCTCCTACTACCTGTTTCAAAGAGGAATTATTTTCATAGTAAGAGATTTACTATAAAACTTAGAAACTTTCTGGAAACAGAAAAAATAATTAGATAATTTCTTTGTTTTTGAGGTAGCCTAGGCAGATGCACTTGACAAAATTCCACAGAATACTGGCTGTGTCAGGCTATTTTTATAACTTTCCAGATATTTATGTAATTTAAACACAATGGAAATACAGAATGCTAAAGCTTTTAAACTTTACCATATGTACTTTCGCTATTTCACAGTACTATAATTAACAAAGAAGAAGGAAGCAATTGGACATTAGCCTGCTTACTTTAATACATTTACCATAAAATGGATATATTCATGTAACAGAACTCAGGCCATTCAATAGCCCTGACTGCTGTAGGTATTGAGAGGAGAATGTACATGTTAATTACACATGTTAATGTAGGCAAAGGGTACCAAAGTCAATGTTGTCAAGCCCAGATGTACTATTCTGAAGCTATATAGCTAAAAAAAAAAAAAAAAAAAAAAAAGGAAAAGAAATATGATCAGTGCTTTGCTTTGGTTATAATGGTACCCAGTTTGATAAAAAAATCTATATGAAGCTACTCATTTCATTTATTTAAATGTTGTTGGAAATCTTGCTTGCACAACTATAGGATTTATGCTAAAACCTTCATTTTCTGTTTGCATCATGCATCATTTTCTCTGAAGACTGCACTTTTAAGGTAACCTACAAAATCATATTACTATGCAGAAGAATTTATGCGAGGTAGCAAATGTCTCTATCAATTAATCAAATCCACTTTGGCTGGGCAAGTTTGATGAGAATACTTGTCACATACATATATACTTGTCTTCATATTGTAGATGAAAGATCGTAATACCAAATTCAGTTATGCTACTTTCAATTGCGTAAACTTTTCAAAAATCAGGTCAGGGACAAAGCTCTTGAAAAACATTCTTTGAGAAGTCTATCGAGATTAAAAAGTGGTTATCTTGAATCTATACTATCCATGAACATTAATAAGCAGCTCATCTTTATAACAGAATATAAACTATTTGAACATAATAAGTTATAGTGACACTAGTAGTGGCTTCCTTTGCATTTTCTGACAGGAAGACAATAATATACATTCCAAAAGCATTGCACAACTGACTTATCCACTGACCTTAAAATACAATTATTCATCAATTAAATTAAAATTCAAAAATTTCCAAAGCAGATCAGTATATTTTTAATTAGTTGCATTGACTACATATCCTAATCTGTGTACCTAAACTGACGCTGGGGTGTCATGTTAAATAGAGAATAGTGAACTAAGCAAACTTTTTTATGACTTGCCACATACAGAAGTTGATTCAAAATAAATACATGCCTGTTTGTTTTTAATCAAGTATAGTTCATTCTCATTCTTGTACAAGTATTGATTTAAATAATGATATCACATAAAAACGAGATTATAATGTGAGGCAGGCATAGGCTAGATGTTGGAAGACTACTATACCCTGAAAAAGATGCAAACTCATTTGCAAGCATATACAATAAAAAAATATATCGTATACAATATACAGATGCTAAGTAATTTTCAGTCTTGTGTATTTAAAATATAATAAATCAATCTGAGGGGTAAAAAATCAAGAAACAGTGCTTCTCTCCAGTTGATCTGGATCTCTGCTCCAGATCCAGGTGTCGAGTTCCATTTGGCTCCTCTATCTTCACAAAAGGTTATGTGCTTTTCACATTTGTCCTCTCTTTTGGAGTTATTCTGCAGCATAATGCCAATCCTGAAGACAGAGCTGGGCTTGTCCAACCAGGATGCAACTAAATATCCTACAGAGCCGACACTGTCAGCAAGCTTGGTGAAAACATGTCTAGTTCTGTTGTGAAATGGAATTTATTGAGCCTTTCAGGGATTCCACAAAATTACTTTAAGTAGATGAATATAAAATGTCTTTATAACTTATTTCTGTGAGATGACATTATAGACATAGCTGTAAATACAGTGTGTATTTTGAGTATACCTATGTTATAAATGCGTCTACTTTAGCTGAGAGAAAGTTGTAAGCCGTTTCAAAATCATACATCACTAACCTTCAATCCAAGCATTGCTCCCGAGTCTCTCGGCACACTTCCATCTTTTAGTCGTTTATTTAACAAAATCCGACCAATGAGACGGTCTCCATCTTTGGATGGTTGCCAGGTTACTGGATGCTATCATATGGTTTTAATGGAAAATTAAGTGAATAGGATTTTAAACAATAACATTTCAGCAATATTTTTAATTTCCTGATAAATCTTTAAAACACAGTGGAAGTACTATGATTACACTAGTATTTAATCTAATATAACGACAGAAAATAAGTCCCGAAAAAGATGTTTTGGACATCTAATCCATCACAAAGTATTTCTAGGATTTAAAAATATTATCAACTTTACTAAATTGAATTTGTAAATATCTATACTATCTTGGTAGTTGAATAGATACAGAAAACTATGGACAGTTACACATAAGCAATGACAATCACATCAAACTCTACATTTGAATATAGTACTTCTCAGAATGATTACTGCACATATTGTGCACTGAGTGATTTTTTTAATTTAATTTCTATATGTAGGCATGGTTATACATACTGTCATATGTTAGCATGACATAATCAATACAGTTTTAAATAATATTTTTATTTTGTGTAATCATAGCACTTTTTTCATAAACAAACACAACTTTCATGCTCTATTTCATGCAATATTAGCAGGCACAGACAAATCCCCTCCCATTACAACTAACAACTCTAAAAAGATTTATCATAATCCCCAGCAAACCAAAAGCGAAAATAACGAACACCAAAGCAGATGGCAAAGACTCTGATTCTGCACAATACCACACAAAAATGGCATGGCAACAAAACAAAAGAACCATCATGACAGTGAAAGGGAAAAAAGAAAAACAACTTTTCTGTGCAGAGAGCGACCCAATTTTCTCCCTTTTTTACCTGGGATTTGAACTATTCATTTAATTTCAGCCCCAGGAGTTCAGATGTAGCAAATCAAATAAGCCAATCAGCAAAATCCTTTTTTTTTTTTTTTTTTTTTTTTTTTACAGAACCAAAAGCATTCCTTTTTGCCTCAATACTTTGGTTTTTTTTAGGTATTCGACTGCCAAACAGTAGAAGCTGCAAGCATGCAGGGACTTGTCATTTGTTTTTCTTTTCTGCACCTTAGGAAATGCTACATTTTCTCTAGAAACACCCTGTCTCTTATTTTATGCACTATTTTAATGAGTGACAGAGAGCAAACAAAGACCAAATGAGCAGGTTAAAAGGCAGGCTCCATAATCTCAGTACCTTCTCGCTATGGCTATGCTCCTCGTTTAGAGTTGTGCTACTACACGTATCTACCCCAGAGTCTTTAATCTGAGGCTCAGACCATTCCAAGTCCTCTTCCAAAGAGTGGCCACCAAAGCAAACCATTTTCTTTTGTCTCTCAGAGAAGGTGTTAGAATCCGACAAAACTGCCTGCTCACTAGTTTTTCTTTTTCCCCTTTGACTGTCCCCTATAGGTGTGGGATAAAAAAAGGATACAAAAAAGAAAACATGCAAAGGCGTAAATAAAACAAAGGAAATGTGAAATGGTAAAGAAAACTAAATGGTAAGGCTCCACATGTCTCACCAAAGACATTGGGGAGGCCTCACTGCTATGCCAAGACGTATGGTCCACCCAGTTGTAATCCATGTCTCCTGCGAGAATCAGACAGACAAGACAGTGCAGTAAAGGAGAGGTGAAAGAAAGGACAGACAAAGACACAGTAAAATTGTAAAGACTTCTGATTTTCCTAGCGGATTCATAACCTCTGCCAGCAGGTCTTGCCAAGTGTGTCCCACAGAGATGTAGACTCCAAGAACAACAGCACACACGTAATGTGAAATACAGCGAGGAGGCAGGTGCATGTCTGTGTGTGCGTTTACCTAGACCCAGCACAAAGCATCAGTGATTCACAAATAACTGTTTCTCTGAAGTTGCTTACATTAAACTAAATCAAAGCAAATAAACAGTATTTTGGGCGTAACTGCATTTTCTGAAAGGAAAGAACTGAATGTAGAATGGGTTTGAATCATAATCTAAAGAAGCAGTTTTGTCTTAAGGAATGAGTTTCTCTGTCCTTCCAACACAAACCAGCGCTTTCCTAATCACTAAAATACTTCAGAAATGGGGGGCTATTAACCTGTCCTGTAGCTGTTTAAAGACGTTTAAATGGTCTGCAAAAATAACATAGATTGTTAAGGAAAAAACTCAAAATATTTTTAAAATAAAAAGCATATTAACTTTCTTTGAAAATCCCAGAGAAATATCTACTGTTTATATACCAGGCAGAACTCCAGTTAGAACAGGTATCTCATAATTGGGAATAAACATGTCTGGAAACTTTTATTTTTGACACTGCGGCAGACAGTTGATAGGAAGAAATGCATCCATGATTTAGAACAAAAAGTCTCAGTTACTAATACTGCTGAGCATGGAACTGGAGAATGACCCTTATATTTGAATAAAATGTTCTCACTTATCTGGATATTCTAGATTGTAATTCATACCTAGATATTTTGGTGCTACTGTATTTCCCTTTTTGTTTACCATACTGTTATGACAGGTTACGTAATATTTTGGTATTGTGTGCATGACAAAAGTTGACTTTCCTATAAAATTTCAAATTCAACAGAATTCTAAACCAATTGAGTTCTGCTCTTCTTACTATGCACCACAGATAACATGTTTCTCATTCATTATCACAGATCCTGCTCTAACATTGCTCAACTTCTTCCCCTGAAGCCACAACAGTAAGTTTGTGAAACATAATTAATATGTCTAATCTGAACAACTACCTAGCAAATCTTACCTAGAGGAGGTACAGATACCCCACACCTAACATACAGAAAGCTAATACATGTTTTGGAAAATAAATTATAATCTCTTCATAAGGATATCATCTACAATAAGTAATATACTTATTGTTCATTTTATTCTAGCTTATATGACTTGCATATGTAATATGCAAGCAAAATCAAGCCTCATTTTCATTTTAGAAAATATCTACTGAATATGCAGCTTTTCTTTCTAAATAGTTACTTTGAACTTAATCCCTAATACTTTTCAGAAATATTGTTATATATTAAATATCCTTTGATTTCATAAAGATAGGACCCTATGAAATTATCTGGAAGCTCTGTTTCCTTAATATTTTCTAAGTAATAAGTGAGCCACCTCTAAATGTAGTAGGTGTTCATGAGAAGGCAGGTTTTAAATTGGGAAATTCTCACCAAACCTCCTACATTCTCATGAGAGTTAACATTTTGTCTATATTATGAATAAAACTGTGGATATCTTATAAAGAGAAAAGAAATATTGTTCAGAGAGCTAAAAACATTTCACAAAAGATACCTCCAGTTTTCAGCAGTGCTTTACCTCTGTCTCCAAAAACTGGCTTCAGGAGAGCAGAGTTAAAGTATAAGCGAGCTCATAATGATGCAGCCTTTTCTATATATGTGTATGTATACATTTAGAGATACCTAGAAGATAGCAAGAGTCCCAGCCTACATAATATTGCCCATTTTGTAAATCCTTATTTAAAAGTATTTTAGAAATGAGTCCTGATAAGTCCACACTTATCACCTCATTACACTAGAGACAATGTTTCCACTCTATAGGATGTGAAGTTAAAAGAGATGAACCCACATTGTTTTTTCCCAGAATTTATTTTTTGTCATCTATACAACAGCTTTACCCCAAATCCAGAATCTGACTACAGAGTTGTAGTTTGGTTCCCTGTAATTTGGCACCTAAGTCTACAAGGACAGCGCTTAAATGAGCTTTATAAGCAGAATAGTTTGAACTGATCATTCTCACTGATTCCAGTTCCTCCCTATTTCTGAGGAGCAACATATTTTTGTCAATGACTAAACCTAAATACAGGTGCTTACCATATGGCATTATAATACACTGCTGATAATTACTGGCCAAGTTCTACATTTTTCAAATTCTCAGCAAATTTTACTATAATTTCTAATTCAAAAGGAGCCACCAGAAAGGAAGTCAGGGGTATACTTCGTACAGCCTTGCTGTTCTGCAATGAACAGCATGAGCCCAGGAGTACAGCTGGATATGAGAACGGACACAGGGGAATTCTGCTCTTATCAATGGCATTGGGCTATATGGGTACACGAAAAGCTTGCATGGACAAATTAGGTTGGGAAGAGAACTGGATCAGTGACCTGGTGTTTTTGCATAAATAGCATTAAGCTAAAGGTTTTGGTAAGTTTACTGTTTTTTGGTATGTTTTGCTCTGGCAATCTTCAGCCAAAATCCAGTAAAGCTTTACTTTAATATCTCCACCCAGAAAGCCACAGTAATGGGTGCTTCCCATAGTGATGGGAATATAAACAGAAAACATGCATTTAAATGAATTCTAGCCAGTTTTTTTTTTTTTTCATATTAAACTTTGACTATGGATTTTTGCTTCTTAGAACATCTTTTCCACATAGACATATGGTATCTAAGTATTTTTAAAAAGCATTTAATATAAATGCAACATATGCATTATATGTTTACTGCCTTTTGAGTGAAGTTCCAAGCCCATGGCTTTCTCTTACAAGTAGTTTATATGTTAAGATACTCAATACAATTGGCCCTACAAAGGCATGCAGGGCCATTTGGGATGCTTCACGGTGTCCCAGACCTTCACGTAAGATGTAAAGACGATCCGTATCCTTCTGGAGGGCAGTGGAAAGGCATTTCAAGTAGCACCAGATGCCAACTGAACTGAGCCGAAGAAGCTCCATATTAAAATACCTACCTACATATAGGTGTCTACAACACAGTTAATGGAGTCTCAAGATTCAGTCGAGCAAACCACCTAGTCTGGTCAACCACCTAGCTCTCTAGTTGGCAGTACTGAGTAGACCTGAATCGACTTTAGGGAATTAAGGTTCCTAGCTCACATCACCCCACTGTGTTGCTGTGCGACAGTATTCCCAGGATAATATTAGGCAAAGGGGTCAACAGGGATCCCTCATCCCAGCATTTCATACCAGAAGGTCGTATGCAAAAGGTACAGGCATCCATTTTGCCACACTGCTTGCTCACAGACTCGGTGTGTTTTCCTCTACTTCTCTGGCCAAAACTCCTACAAGACAGCATATGCCTGTTCCACTTGGCATAACCATTTAGACAATTTTTAGCTTCTTCCTAATTGTTTCTCTTCAGAGAAGAAATAGATAATTTAATCATGACTTTCTTTTGTACAATCTTGTTTTTTTACAAATAGTACATATATGTGCCACAGCTTTTAAACACAAAAAAAACAGGACGCAATGATGTTTTCCTCAGCTTCAGAAGTCTTCTTCCATGCATTATTTTATACTAAAGCTCTCTTTTCCTTTTCTTCCCTGACACCTTACTTGCTATCCTCTCCATATGCTGATACATTTCTATCAATTTTGTCTCATACACAGGCAGACTTTGTTCCCTTTCTGCTAAATCGGTGATCTTAAGCAAGCCCGAAAATTTTATCAGTAGACGTTGTTCAGGGTTATTTGCAATCGAATTTGGATGGTAATTTTTAACCATATCACTGATCACTAGGGAAAGGCCTGCCTCCTTACTTGGCTAGAATTTGAGGAAAGGATCTTAACAATAATGTCAGTGCCTAACGCAAAACATAATTTTATCAGGTCAACTTTATTTTTCGCTTCTCAGCAAGAGCTGATATTGAGAGGAGAACATTTTTTTTTTTTTTACTTAGTTGAATAAGTTAGGATAAGTATCTTGTTTGGAGAGTAAAAGGAATGTGAAGTGGCTCCCAGTGAGTTTGAGTTTGTATTGGAACTAGAGATTTGCCTTTCACAAAAATAATTTTCAACTTCCTAATAAACACTATGGACCTAATCATTACTCTTGATTCTGAAACAATGTTACCTTGTGTCAGATCAAGGATTTTGACTTGTGAAACAAAATTTTTATAAAGTTACCATGTGTACTAGAATAAAAACCTCTAATTTCTTTGATATGCTGAGATGCCCACATTGCTTCAGTGTACAGTGCTGTGAATCCCACATCCTGCCGAGTGCTTCCTTCAGAAGTAAGGGCCAGGGAAACCCCAGAACTTCCCATCTGACATGAAGAAATGTTACGAAGGGTTCTGCACTAGATCCTGAATGAACAGAAACAGAAAGCCTGCTGAGGTCCTCTTTCTTCTTGTATCGAAACTCAATTCTGTTTTTGTGAGGCTTCTACCCAAGCTCATGGAAAGAACAGCAACTTGCTCAGTTATGACAGTCCATAGTAGCTGTGATATCCACAAACTCTGAACATTTAGTTTAATTTGTACGAAATAATGTTAGCTCATAAAAATACCGTACTGAAAATATACTTGGTAGCATTTTTAGAACCATTATATTTAGCACAGTATAAAGTGAATAAAACATTCAAAGAAGACTGGAGAAGATAAACAAGCAACTCTCTTTTAAAAGGCTCCTTTGAAAATCTCACTCATAATTAATGACCTGTAATGAGTTTAACTGATACATTTTCAAATGCAATCATTTTTTCATCTGCTGAACTGCACACAGAAGTAGAGTCAATCGTAGCTATCACTGAGGACAGAAATAAAACTTGCAATGAGCTCAAAGCAACTGCATTGGGACCTGTCTAAATTGAAAAGTTTTTCCTCCTTTTATAAATTAAAATCATTACCTTTCTTTGAAACAAGCAAAAAAAAAAAAAAAAAAAAAAGTTTTCTCAGTTTAAAATTTCACTGCCAAAAAGGGCAGGTTATATACCAGTCAGCTGCTTTAGGCTGTGGAATCTACCTGACCACACACTGCGTGGGGAATACATACGTGTCCTGACATCCCGAACCAGTGGGTGTGCAGACTTGCCATTACTCCATACTATTAATGATTTAGCCTTACAGTTTCAAGGCTATACTCCCCTTCCAAGCCCAAGTTCATCTTAGGGCTATGGAGGGAACAGCCCACCACATGTCATTTGAGTTTCCTTTAAACTGCAGAAATCCAATGAAGCTATGTACCAGAAAGACTGCACAGCTGAGAAAACTCTCTGAAGGATGTGGTCAAAACAGAATCTCTTCTTTATGTGAAAGATATGAAATACAGTATTGACTGTTAATACACAAAATACAGGGAAATGCAGTAATCTAATCTTTTGGTTAAGGTGGAATTTGGGGAGAAATGTGAGATACGTTCCCAGGATACTGTATCTTGAAAAAATATCATATTAACTGACATTGATTAATGGAAAAGATACTCCTCTTAATGGAAAGGATTACTTAACAGGTAGGGTGACAGGATTATAGCAATACTCTTTCTGCTCTTTGGTCTCTCTTTAGCAAATTGGGAATCTCAGCATGCATTTTTGAGTTAGGTACTGCAAGTATTTTTGCCAGTGTGTTTTCCCAGAGGGGTTAAACTATGGAAAAGACTTTCTTCTAAAACTACATTTTCTAAAACAAAGTTAGGCTTAATCTATCAGTGAAATATATTTTGATAAAGCTCTTTTCTTGGAAAAAATGGAAGGAAAGTATATCAATATAGAAAATACATTTTTACAACTGCCTGTTTCTACACAGTAGAAAGCTGCTCAGTATTTGAACAAATGGGCTGGAGTTAAAAAGGAAAAAAAAAGTCTTTTTCCTTTACCTCCCCCATTCAGATCCACAGGACTATACATACACGGGATCACCTCACACATCTTTCTTGCCTATCTGTCATTGCCATGCATCCCACCATCCCTGTTTTCCAACTGATAGCTTCATTGCAAGTTCTTCACTGCTTCTCTGTGGCAAATCAATTGAGCAAATTTGAATAGATCAATACCAGCTCTGAGATTGAAAAAATCAATATCAGCTTGCTTATGCTTCAATGAGGACCCTTTAAAAAGTAAAAACAAGCAGTATTAGTAATGCATAGCACAATAAAACCTATTAGTTCTAGTAAAAAATAACAGGACCACGATTCAGCATCTTAATCTTCTGCAACATGGGGATGATATTCCCATTACCCAGGAGTCAGCCTTGTTAGGTGGGCTGCGTTAGTCTACCTCTTTGCACAGACTAGCCAACTAAAAGATAACAAGCTCTCAGATGTCATGCACGTGGAAATTGGCTGGGATCTGGAAGATAACAGAGAACTATGTTTGCCATTTGGCTGGCCCAGAAAAATGAGTCACCTTGGAAAGGAACTGCTCGAGATACACAGTTCTGTTGTACAAGCACAGAAGATCCAATGGCTCTGGGCTGTGTTGGAGCTACCGCACAACTGGGAAGTGATCTGCACATGAACAACTCCTTCCTCAGACTTCTGAAAACAATCCAGGCAAATTCAGTTGTCTTGCTGCCAACAGCAAGGCAACAGTACAACCTGCCAGACCAGCTGGAAACGAGCCGCAGAGCCCCTGCAAGAGAATGCGCTTCACGACTGCCACACTTCGAAAACTGTGAGAAACAGCTGCCATGCTGAAGAAATAGGATTGGGTCTTGTGTGCTCCATGGTACTTATTTTCCTTTAGACTTTCCTATCCATTAGCATTTTGCACAATCATTGATGGAGGCCTACATAAACTGAAGAAATAATTAACTTCGGGAAAATTCTACACCATGCATCCATTTTTCCCAGATAGATATTCGTTCTATATCCTGAAGTTTTGTCTTTGGCAAAGTTGTGTCTGCTATAGTCTGAGTAACTCCAAGAAGGCTGCCTGCTATCTGAAAGTCTCAGGGGCATAGGATTAACTGCATATGTACTGAACAGTAAAGGTGACCTTAATTCCACCAGGGTATTCTGGACAGACACAGAAGCTCTCTATCTTTATGAGGCAGCATTTCACCAGATGCATATCTTAATTTCTTTTAGAAACAGATAACAACTGGCCAAGAGTCTATGCCAATATTTTCTTCAAATAATGAATTTAAGACTATTAGAATAGCAGAAGCCAATGCAAGCTGATTTTCTCAAGATGTGTTCATATACACTTACCAAACCCCTCCAATACTTACATTAGTGACAATAAAGATTACAGGAAAAGCAATTCTTCATACTGGTATTTTTTTACTTTCATTTTTTTTAGTGCTTTGATGTCAGCCTTAATTATTATAGAAGAAAACTCTAAGTCATTTTTAATCAATGTATCCTAATTATTAAATGAGACTGAAAACTACAGGCTAAAAACAACCGAAGATCACAACAGAAAGCAAGGGAATGGATTCCTTATGAAATATGATGCCAAATTCACAAACAAGAACATAAATCTGGCATGTCAGCTGAACTCATGACAGAGCTCTATTAATTTCATCAAGAGAACAATCAACCATAAGAAAAGTTGAAATAGTGAACATATCAGGCATGAAAAGGAAAATCTCATTTAACTTATTCTAGAAGAACCACAAATAAATTAATTTGCAATGGCATCCTACACTTTTATCCCTGATGTCATGTAGAGGCAATTCTAATGAAAGAGAAAATACTAACATAGAGATGCCTCCTACAGTAGACACATCATTATCTAGAATCAATTCCCATCAACAACTAACAGCCACCCATACAGTGTGACTGAAGAACAGCTAGCTGTTTCATTGATCAAATCTTTTTCCTTTTTCTTCACCCTCTCCCACCCATGATCACAGATATTTTGCTCCCAGAAAGTGGTATTGAGAAATACTGATAGTGATTTTTGCATCTCTCACTGGATGAGATAACCAGTGAACGAATTATATATCTGAGCATCTAATAAAAGAGTACAATAAAAAATCATCCTAGTAATCAAAACTATATATCAAAATAGAATCAAAAAATCATGTAAAATAGAAAAAATAGAATTTTGAAGTGAAATAGTCTTATAAAATAATAAAACAGACATCTGATTTCCAGCTCAACATTGCTCTTGTCTGTTACTAGTTTGTGTTTGGAAGAAAAATAATCCTTCACTTCAATCTATGGACATAGTCACTCTGGAGGAAAGTGGAGAGGAGAAAGTATGATGGCAATGCAACTAACCCACATTTTTGAACATAATATTCCTAGTAAGTTATGAAAAGTCCTCATCAGACACAGAGAGAGATTCAAAATTATTTCTAAATGTCTAGATCACTGATGAGAAATAAGAGCAACCTTGAAAAGAAAGTCTTCTGTATCACATGTTTAAACAGCTAGATATTTTGAACAGCATAGTACCACTCAGGAGTTAAGATAACATATTTTCTTGCCTCTAATTCTCAATTTGCATTATGCAGAAAGCCATAGGCAAATTTAAAAGTTCTACCTAACAAAAAAGAGGAAAAACTGCTGTGGCATACATCACCAGTTGATGAAACTATTCATTACAAGGAATAGAGCATTTCAATACAAATCATAGCCATTCTTCTCTTTAAAGCTCATTTAGTATTTCACATGCAGAATACTAATAACAGCCTTTCTGACCGTCTAAGTAACTATAATGTTTAATTAACTCGAGCTGCCAGCTTCTCAACACTGGGTTTCTACACTGCGGCAGACACAACATAGGATAACTTCACTGCTAAAATGATTTGATTTGAGCAGGGAGAAATAATTCCCAGTAGTAAATCTAAAGCATCATCCATTCCTGGCAGCACACAAGCCCACAAACTGTCCTCCATAAAGGGGCAGCGCATCTGTGCATCTGTTGATTCAAAAATATCAACGGTGGGGGGGGGAAAAAAAAAAAAAAAAAGTATTAAAGGTTTTTTCGTCACCTTGACGCCTCAGTAAAAGCCTGTGTAGACTGGTAATTGGATCATTAGTCTCCTTTAATAGTCACCATGAAGAAAGTAACTTGTAAATTTGAAAGTAATATTTAAAAACACCTCTTGTTTTGACTTTGGCTACATGTTATTTTTATCTGAACACATTCTTTGAAGAAAATAAATTATCTCAAAGAAGAATAGCAATCCAGAAATGAAAATCTAGTGGATCACAGAAGTCAGAATCAAAAAGAACAGGCAAATTTAGCTTTGTGCTCTCTATGCACAGGCTTGTCAGCATAATACTATGCAAGCAAATTAGATAAGAACAATGATTTCTTCTGATGGATTTGCAATTTAAAGAACAGATGTGCAATAAAATACCAGTGAGGTGGATTGGTTGTTTTGTAAAACACCACAGCAGCACCAACTGAATTCTGCATCTTTATATTTATGCATGCCTGCATGTGTGTGCATGCAGAAAGATCTACTCACCTGTTATATTAATAAGAAGTTCAGGTTACAGTGCAATATTCAGAAGGTAAGAATGATATGAGACTTACAGTGTGCTGTGGAGACTTAATATAGTCCCTATAAAAATGGAAAATCTCATCCATAGTAATGTATGGATGTACAATATGATGGCAAAGTTTTTTTTCTCCTCCAGACCATCATCATCATCTGTGCACAGAACATACGGTCTAAACTAGATTGCTACCTAGTAAATATTTCTGTTTTATTGAATCACCTCTTTCACTAGCTAACAAACACAGCTTAACTACAGATCTAAATGCAAAATTTGGTGCTCTCCTAGTTTTGGCAGAGAGGACTTGATTAAGATGAATGAATTTTTCTTTGTGGCAGGATTACATAATGAAGTGAGAAGGATGCTATTATCGCCTCCTTTTAAAATGAATTACTGGCATTGAAACTCAAAAGCCAGAACTGTCAAAAGTTCCTAAAAATTTTCTGTGCCAAACTGGAAAAAGACAGGACTTGGTTTTGCTGAAGGATTCTTAGAGTTGTAGTTCTGCCTTTTCTTGACTTAGTATAATGACAAGAATTTACAAAAATCTACTTAGTAAAAAGGCAGTAGATTCTATTATATGATTAGAACAATTTCCTCTTTCCCAACATCCACGAAGCTCTGCTCATGCCTACATAAATAAACTGGATGGAAACCTCCCTTGAATATAAATTTTCAAAGGATTTGCTTCAAAGAGGATAGATATGGTCAATAATAAGTTGAGGAGATATGAAGGTAATGTTTTCACATTCCAAAATTAATTTTGCATCTTGACGATAAAAAGCAGTCAGATTGTAATTTTGGGAGTATTCATCATTTCAGAAGAATGCAGAACAATGGAAGAAGGATCCTTAAAAGCTTAGTTGGTTGTGCAGCTCTGTAATTATTTCATTTAGCTGAATACATAAATAAGCACGTTGCTCAGGGACCTTTCCATAGTCAACGAGAACTACTCCTATAATTACAGCTTTCATGGTAGCTGAAGCTACAATAAAGGTTATGTAAGGACCCTAATCTTAGTCTGCTGTTTTTATATGATCACACCTATCCAAAAATATATCTACTGAGGCTAAATGTTTCCATAAAGATTTTAAGGAAAAAGTTTTTTTTTTTTTTTTCCGGTATTTTTAAAGGAAAATCCTCTCACATTTCCTTATTCATCTTTATTCATCACTTATTCATCTTTAAATTTATGAAAAGTCAAGGTAAGAGGAGAAAAAACAAGTCATAAAATCCACTGCCTTTCTTGAGTACTTAAAAAACAGCAAGGAATTTCACCTGAACCAGACCAGACTCTACGTTACATGGCACAGCTTTGTGTTTCCAATGTTGTGTGGCTCAGAAAAGTCCAAAAAAGGACCAGAAAAGTCTTTCAAAAACTACAGTTTAGCAGAGTCTGGACTATTGTTCTCTCCTCCCAGGAGAACTGCTGATGGAACTGAGGCTGCACATCTCTTATGGAAACACTACACCAACACTCCTCCAAAGACATATTTTGTTAATATCTCATTCACGTTACAAATATGTCAAGGATAACAAAGGGAAATACTTTGCAAAGTGCCCAGTGACTGCAGAGAGAATCGTGTGAGGGCCTTATCTTGCAAAACTGCCTCGCTTCCCTCGCTGCGTTCCCTACCTGCACGCCTCTCTTGCCAGTACAATCAATCCAGATTAACACAACCCCCCAAACTGACGCCCTTCCCCACTTGTCTTGCTGCTCTCCAAACTAGTTTTGTCATCAGATGAGCTGCTGTTCTAACCAACTGCAACTGAAAAATACCCTGTGCAAAAGCAGAGCAGCAGAAAAGGCATCGTCTCCTCTGCGCAGGCTGCCCTCTCCGCAGACTGCTGCACTTGACTGATGAGCTATTTACTCATCTCAGCAGAGTATGAAATTGAAAGCCTTTATGGGGCAACTTAACAAGCAATATGAAAATTACATAAACTATTTATTTTATTTTTAAATTAACACTGTCAGAAATCTGTTGAAATTAAATGCCAGGGGATTCCTGTGAACCAAATATGATCACTGTTCAAGACAGAAATTTTTGTTGCCGTTCACAGATAAGACCAGTTGGGTCAAGGACTATTTTCGTATTTTAAAACTGTCAGCAAACACCCAGAGAAGGGCCCAGTAGTCCCTTAAAACACTGCTCAGTAAATTTTTCTTGGAGCTCCCTAAAGTTCTCTCCTTCCCTGCCCGAGTCTGCCCAGCACAGACCGACTACCAAGGAACAGCTCTGCTGCGTCGGGAGAACCGCAGTCCCTGCCGGAGTCAAGATTTTATATAAAAGCAAAGCCTCAAATAACCTATATGCAAATGCATTTTCTGTAATGATATTTGGAATATCTCCTTATCTGGATCCGTCCCTGAAAATATCCATCATCATATTTTAAAGTATTTATATTTATAAAGGGATTTGAAATAATTTTAACTGAAGGATTCTTTCATTGGTGTGTACTATTACACAAATAAATTTGGATTTTTTTCATCCATCCAAAGAAAATAGAATCAGCTAATAAAGAAAATTTTGGTGAGTAATAATGACACTACTACTTACTACTTTTATTACTACTTACTTCATACTGGATTCTGGATAGTAATTCCCATTTCTAGAAATGATTTGTTGAATACAGAGACACCAAATGTTTCTGCAAATGCAGTACTGGGTATTCAGTTCATATCTGTAGTGGGTATTAAGTGCATAACTGTAATACTGTAAACACAAGCAGTTAATGACTTTTTTAGGGTGGCATTGCTGTTTCAGGCAACTTTTGTTTTAGATCTGTCAAATCTGATGGAGAACTGGCAAGCATGACATGCTTTTGGAATAACAGCTTCAGTAAACTACATCTCAGCTGAAGCTGTTAAAACATCCACCTGTTTCCCTGCCACAGTTCAATCATTTTTCTTTCTTTTACTTTATTATTTTCAAATGAAGGCATTCTGCCTATGCAAAAAATAAAAAGAGGCATATGTTTCCTATATGACTGTGTTCTTAAAATCAATTATTTGCTCTGTTTTTCTTCTTGTTTTTATAATATCCTATCTTTTATAATCAACAGAAAATAACCAATTTATTATTTCTTTGGGTGAAGTCAGAAGCAGCAAGGTTTGGTAATACAAAGATCCCCGTACTCCCTGGCTTTCATATGCTGCCAGCTGTAAGTGTCCCACTCCTTATACCCTAGATAGGTGATTTTTTTTCTCCAAAAGCTCAGTCAGATGTCATTAACACCATGAAATCAGATATGACAGCTAAATAAATAGGTGAATTAATAGGTGAAAGGCAATTTTGGATAAAACATAACTGAAATGTGAATCCGCAGAGCTCAAAATGCAAGGGATCCGAATACTAAACTTCATTCTGACAGTCACCCACTGTTTTCCAATTTGTGAAGTTAGGATAATAAAGCTTTCTCCTACCCACAGAGATAAATGAGTGCATGTGAGCCACTTCGATGCTGCTGCAGTGAGCGTTCTACAAAGGTATATGAAAAATGGAATACAAAAAAACTCAAGCTCTTTTCATAATAACTATTAAAACAACAAATTTGTGTCTCTCCCCAAGCACTGTTCATTTTCCAGATTGAAAAATGCAGATGACTGCTGAGAAAAGATGATAGGGCAATCAAATTAAAGATATTAATACAAAAGCTTATACTTCTAGGCAAATACTTAAGAAGGCAGAAATAGAGATGACCATGGAATCTGGTTACCAGCATTCTGGAATTCAGAATGCCCAATTTTGAACAAAACACTGCTCTACAAGGATCCCAGTTCCAGGGAAGAACTGGTTGGAGATGGGCTGCATTTCTGCACACCAAGCTGAAAATACCATCCCCGAGGTGAATGTGCAGGGGGGGACCCTGTGGGCTGGCAGGCAGGAGTTTGTCACCTTCTGCTTTTAGTTTTTGGAGACATTCCAGTGTTTCAATTATTCTTGAAATTTTTTCACATTACCACCTGGAACTGTTTCTATTAAATCTTCACTCTAGTACTTTTAGCAGTTACTAGCCCTTATTTTCCCTTCTTGATTACTTCTGAGTTAAACACTAGCAGGGTAATTAGGAAAGGAGTAAGAAATACCACCATCATTTTGTTGGTTTAACTATCTCCCAGTTTAATCATTTCCACCATACATCAGAATCTGCTATGAAAATCAATTTAATATCTTTTCTTTTCAGTCTGTATATTAATAATAGCTAAAAAACAAATGTACATTAACATACATAATTGTTTCTATTTAGATGCTATGTATTTCAATATTTTAAAATCTTCATCTTTATACCTTTGCAGTGTTCTGCAGGATACAATGTTCTATTTAACAGCATCAAAGCACTGTTCTCAGTCCCTGTTAGACAGATGGCATTGCAAATACAAATGTAAGCAAATTCTGGTTATCCTTTCTCAATATATTTTTATACAGGCTTTATGATCTTAACTTTTGGCTTAGGAAAGTACTTAACTGTGCTTCATAACTAATACATCCTTTCTAAATGCCTAAGTTATATATGTTAATGGCTCTTTTTTCCTTTTCATTTTCTGCAAGATTAAAAGACGTGAGGATCATACAAATAGAACTACTGTAATTAATTTAATTAAATTAATTAAAATCCACTAAATATATTCATGGACACACTTTGTTGTAGTATGAAGAGGACAAATATATTTCTTCATCGAAACTTTTGCAGAATTCTACACTCTACTGGGCAGCCTGAGGAGAACATAAAGCAACTGATGAGGAAAGAATGATAAATACCAATCAGCTTGATCATTTCTAACAACAGTCAGCATTTACCACTTTATCTATATGGTTTCTATACTTATTCCTGGACATATAATTTTTATGCCGTTAGCTACCGGAAGGATGTGAAGTAAATTGCAGGTATAAACCAGTTTATTAAATTCCTAGAATTGATTTTACATTACCT
Organism: Nothocercus julius; assembly: GCA_013398735.1. Classification (NCBI taxonomy): domain Eukaryota; kingdom Metazoa; phylum Chordata; class Aves; order Tinamiformes; family Tinamidae; genus Nothocercus; species Nothocercus julius. Next base: position 5,426,129 of record VZSV01000007.1, read on the forward strand.
TCATACTTATGGAAAAAGATAGCAGTAACCCATGCAAATGCTTCCAAAGGAAAGAGAGAAATTCTCAGCTGACTTCTGGACTCATGACTTGCATATTCTGCCCTTTGCTCTGCCATGTTCTTTATTCATGATTCAGGATAATGGGCACCAGCACACATTAACATTTCAAACCGAAAAGTGAATTAATTTTTTTTATACTTTTTCCTGCTAGAGGAAATATCTTTCCAGCACAGAGAAAAAGAATTTTTATGCCTATGCTAAAATTTAAACATTTCTTTAAAGTGAGCTCCATATTTTAATAAAGAGCTTCCCAAAAGACAACGTTAGGTAACATGGACATCTCCCAGGTTGGATTTCCACTCCTAATTTTCAGTATTTTGCAGCCTTTTTCTATGAAATATTAAGAATGCCTGAACAAGACTGAATAAAAGAAATCAGGCATCTAATTTCTTAGCAACTGCCTGAAGTAGAAACTCTTATACAACTCCTTCAAAACCAGCATTTCATCAGTCAAAACACCAGAAGGCAGCAGAGATGACTGTCCCAGACAACAAGCAAATGCTGACAACCAACAGCACAACCATAAAGGACATTTCTTGTCCCTTATCATGTGAAAGTGACTATCAAGTTTTGGGACCCTGCACAGACTTCTCAGTGATTTCTGGATGAAATCTGCCCAGATTGCAATTCAAAAAAGTGGTCTTGTCATCAGTTTCTGAGGAAGATCCACCTGCACCTAATGGGCTCGGACACCTCCGGCAGCGAAGGGCTCTGCAGGAAGAGCCGGGGTGACGCTCGGGAACCTGCCCGCGCTCCCAGCTCACGGAGACGCTTACAGCAGTAGAGCAAAAGGAGGTCAGCAGAACAAGGGGATTTGATCGGGACAGCATCTTTCACGAAAAATGCTCATTCTGCAGTCATTTTTCAGAGAAAAAAAGTTCTTTTAGCTATAACCAATTAAGATATACAATTTATGGTAATTTTAAAAGATGCACTGAGCTGAAGAAAATATAAGCTTTGCAAATACATTGTTTCTTTACCGAATCTCTACATCATATGAGAAAGAAAGAACTCTTGATTTTGGCTTTTCTCCATGATAACATGGAGACAAGTTTCTTGTATGTCATATAAATCAAATAATAATAGGAGATACCACTAACAGAAACATAATGAGTTATATACAAAAATAATTGTTCTAATGAATCAGAAAAACAAGTACTAAAAAATGGAAAATGCATTTGTTGGTGTCAAGTTTGCAATTCTACCTCTGCCTCTTCCACTTATTTTTGCAGCTGTGAGTTCTCTGTCACACAACACTGCAAGGAAAACAGGCATAAGCAAAACCACTTACACAAGCTGTACAGCAAGGCTGTATTTTTGCATAGCACATATTACGCATCATAGATAATGACTCGATCGCTTAGGAAATGAGAAATATATCATTATCGTATTTGTAAAGGATTAGATTTTTCTGGTTGCTTTTGACCTTATTAATGCTTCAACAATTTTCCTGGTGAGATAATACTAAACTTTTTGTATTGCAATTTCCAAGTTGGCAACAAAAGCCTAATAACCAATAAAAAAAAAAATATCTGGGAAAACAGACTCATTTAAAAGCCAAAAAATTGATATGTTAGGTAATATTGTTAGTACTTAATATGAATTTACAGATAGACCACGTCTGATGTTACATACCTGACTATTTCCTTCATCTAAAGCTCACAAAGCAAATTTCACCATTAGATCTCAGAACATTTTAAGAAACCCAGAACATGTTTCAGATTGGAAAGTTAAAGAGAAGAAAACTAAGTAATTTGATTGAGATGCAGCAACAATATGGAGAGTCAACATGAAGCCTGACAATAATCACTAAATATAGGATCTTTCTTGAAAATGTGTGATATCATTAGTATTTTCAAACAAAACATACAAGTAAATAATGACATGCTAAATAGCTAAACCCATTGGTTTAATTCTAAGCAAAAAAAACTCACATTCTTAGAACACAGAACTGGGATTTTGTATGTATTTATTTAAGAATATAACAGAGTAACAATCTGGAGAAGAAGCAAACTTCAAATTTTGTCTCATGAATTTTCTTTTATATATATATATATATATAATTTCACCATGAAAAAAAAGAAAGGAGATAGAAACAGGTATTCACTTGATTTTTTTTTTCTTGGTATGTAAAACTGTCCATTTATATATCCCTATTGCAGTTACTGAGGTGGAGATGGGATGATTTTGATTTGATACAGCTTCAGATACATATGATCAAAAGAATAAATATTTGGAACAGAAAAATATAGCCCACTCCCAATACAAATCACTTTATATTTGAAAAGATATTCTATCCTATCAAATTTTTCAACAAAACCATCCTTATAACTCAGGGAATCAGGACAATATTCAAGATTCCAGTACTAGATTCGCAGTTCTAAAACCAGAAAGTTAGAAATTTTTATTTTATAATGCTGATACGGTAAGAAGTTATAAGAGAATTCATTCTCTGATTTCCTTATATCCTGAAAATTTATATTCTTGGAGGAGGACTTATATTATTAATGCTTCTAGTTATTTCAATAGTCCTTCTCATTTCAATGATAAACATTAACATCATCATCTCTGCCTCATGGTTATTCTGTATTTTTATGTGTAAATTAAGGATTTTTTGGATTTAGGAGCAAGGATTTACTGCCCTCCTAGCCTGCTCTACAGATCTGGATTATTCCTTCAGCTCTGTGTCCCCATTCTTTTTTTTTAAATGCTTACCGCCGTTCCCATTTTTCTTCTTTTTCCTTGCTACCTCCATTTTTTTTCTCCTCTCTCCATTCCAAGCATTTTATCTCCTTCTCTTTACAAGGATGCCAGAAAAGACCAGATCTGCTCTATGATTCTGTACCCTGGTGTTGGCAGAGGCACTAACTGGTTGTTGCATTAGCCCTTTTTTTCATAGCATGGGTCAATGCTGGCATCACTCTCTAGAAAGAACGTGCCAAAAGTTCTACCCTCAAAATGCCACAGAAATGAACTCACTATGAACACGCTGTGCTCAAAGCAACACACATTTTTTTTTTCCCATGATAACAGTGTCAAGTTGTTCAATTCCAGAACACAATCTTTTTTTTTTTTTTTTTTTTGAGAAGACAAATAGTTTGCTCTATTAGATCTTATCCTGTGGCACTATATATATTTTTTTAATTCAGTTAAGTTGCAGTCAGCTTCTTTTCTTTTATCATGACAAAAAGCTCCAGTTTCTCTGTCCATCTAAGCAATAAAAATATTTTAGAAAAAAAAAATCTTGATATTGATACATAAATCTTACGACACGACTATTACATTAAAGGACTGTATCCCATAGGGTAAGGTTTAAATTAAGACTAGCAAATCATCGAAAATATTAAAGATTACATACAGCAATTTGTTCAAATAAAAGGTGGTTAATCACAAAGATGTGATAAATAATGAATGTGAATTATAAAGGATTATGGGGCTCTTGTAGGGCTGATGTTTTGTTACTGATGCCACAGAACATATAAAGCAAACAGAGGGGAAAATGCCTGATTTTTTACTGGCTACAGATTTTGCACATTCCAAGTACTTCTAGCAATACAGGAAGACTTCAGAACTGCTCAGCAAATGTGAGCTTGTTTATAGACTTTGCAAAGGCACTAGGGAGCTTGCTCAGGTTTCTCAGCTTTGATATATCCCCCAAATATATTTATAGTTCATAACTGTTAGACTGCAACTGTCATGTGTGGCAAATTTTGTGATTTGCATACATAATGAAAATCAAACACATTACAGGATAGAAAGAAGGTCGGAACTAGCAAGTCTGTCCTTTTAAGCTCATCTTGGCATTCAAGCACTAAATTCTAACGATTGACACCTCACTCTTTTCATTCTGACTCTTGGAGCTTGCCTAGTGCTCTTCCTCTCATTGCTCTAGGTTAACACTACACCCCTTACAAACTGTTCACCTGAATGTGCGTAGTTTCAAGCAAAAGACAAAGCTTGTTTACTATTAAGTCAGATAAATAAATTATTTAGGGAAAATAAAGGTCCTCTCAGATAAGAATGTCTACAGTTGATGAACAAATTCTGGCGTAGAAAAGTAGGAGGCTAATTCAGATTAAGCATTTCCAATGCTTCACTTTGCCTTAACATAATATTAAAAATTCAAAGTCTGAAATTGTGTTTTTCTCAGCTTTATCACACTTAAGAATTTGTTGATGCCAAAATACTATTGCAAAATATTACTTATAACTTATTCAAAACTGTAACTTATTCCAATTGCAAGCGTGATATCATGAGGAATGCACATCGGGGAAGTAGGCCGTATGTCACATGCATACTTTTAAATTGTATTACAATATCCACATTGCATCATGCCATAAATCAAGGGACATGACACAATCTACTATACAAAAAGAACGTGTAAATTATGCTTTTTACTGTTCAGTCCTATGTGTGATGCCATAAAAAGATATAATCCTTACAACCTTCTTATCAGAGAGAGATTTCAACTCTGAACTTCAAATCCACCATCAGTCTAAATGCTCCTGCTATTATTCTTCCATCAACACATTTCCCTATTTCATTTTTGAAACTGTTTTTGCGATAATATTCTCATTCTCCTTAAGACATTGTCAATCATTAAATTAATTTATCAGGACTCTCAATAGGAATATTTGTATAAATGTAACTCAAAAACTCTATTTTAGAAATAATATTAGCGTACTCAGAAATGAGACTAACAACTCTAAATCTTAATAAATGATGAAGAAGAGCTTTACAAAAACATGACAGTTTGGGCACAGATGCAGGGAATAATGATGTGCAGATGACTTTCAGGGCACATGCACAAAAGCTTCACTTAGCCACATCTGCAGAGGCATTTGAGAACAGACTTAATCTGGCATGCCAATACTCTATCATTACTGTAAGCAGAGATTTATGAAAGTATTAATTAATCTCTCTCTTTTTTTTTCTTTCTCAAATAAATTATTAGTTTGCCTAAAGGCGACAAATATTTTATTCAAAATTGTGACTTCCTGAAGAAAAATAGAAGTTAGGAAAAAACAGACATTTTATTTTAAAGTGGGCAAGCAAGTAAAATACTTCCTTTTCTTTTTAAAAATATTGTAGGATTAAAAATAGCAGGCACAATAAACTCTAGGTATTAATTGAATCCTCCACCTGAATTTGCATTTGTTAGATATTTATGTATTGTTCTAGTGTTTAACAATTCGCTATCTTTATTTCAGCCCTGCTGGTACACGGGGATTGTGCCCCTCTCAACACTTAGCTGGCAACACGGCTCCATTTAGGTCAGCAGAGAAACTTGCACTGACTCCAGCAGAGCTCGGATTTCCCTCTTGCGGAGTGACTCAGAGGCACGGACAGCCACCAGGGACCTGCAATTCTCCTCCTGTCATCCTGGAGCCAAAACCTTAGGCTGCTTTCGTCCCCATCCATCACACATGTCACAGCTGGTTAGCTGCACAGCTCAGACAGGAAACCCAGGAGGTGGCCACCTGGGTGAACATGAAGCAGCCGTCAGGAACATGGTCCCCGTCACGGCCGCTCTTTCTCCACGTGTCACTTCAAAGCACCCTCTCTTCTCTCCTGTCTTCCTCCTTGCCTTCTGTATAACCAGTACCAGGTTGTGGGTGTCCAGCTTTTGACATGGTGGCACCACCTCCATCACGCCCGCCACAAGCGGCTCGGATACGAACAGCAGTATTGTCCAAGGTGACCGAGGGCAGAAGCAGGGAGAATTGAGCAACAGCCCCAGACAAAAGTTGGGAGATTAAAGCCTACCCGTTCTCAAACAGCACGTCTACCTAGTACTCTTGCACTCAACAAAGCAATTGCTGCTTATATTTCTGCATCCCTCTCTTCACTTTTTATCAGTATCATGTTCCTGAGATAAAGAAACAATATTAACAAATTTAACTGAGCCAAAACTCCTTATCTGATTGCCTCTCTTTTCCCCTAGGAATAACAATTAGCACCAGTGGGAGTCTCTTTAACAGGTTATTTTTTTCTACAGAATATGAAGAAGAAATGTGTTCATTATTTAACTTTCATATGCCAGGGATTTAAATCCTTTCTTTTTATATGTGTTATAAATTTAAATAGCAAAAACTGTAGGATTTCTTTTCTGTTAAAAGAAAAACGGTTATGTAAATCCCACGAAGCAGAATGCACCGTTCTGCTGCTGCCTTAGTGAAAGTTATGCAGCACCTCCATAAACATATTACTGCCGTGCCAGTAACAGGCACCAGTATAAGACAGCGTCAAAGGGAACAAGGCTGATATGCTGACTTGGATTATGACCCGATAAACTTCATTAGGAATATTCCTGCTTGCACGTCAAGCCTCTCTGTCGCACGCGCAGAGCTGAAGCGACGTTTCTCAGCATCGAAGGCAGACCTGAATTTTGCTGCGCTAAGAGCAAGCGCCGATCCCTTCTGCCAATCGCAGCGGCTGGGGAGGAGGAAGAGACGGAGCTGGAGGCTGTGGGGGAAGGCACATTCAGCGCCAGGTTTGTTGTTCCTGGTGCCCTGGCTGTCACTGCAGCTCCGGCTGTTGCTTGAAGACGTGGGTGAGCTCGCGCGCTGGCGCTCCAGCAGCAACCGCTGCTGCACACACCGAGCCCTCCGGCGGCAGCGGCGGCAGCGGCTCTACATGCAAAACAAGCAGCGGGACCGCAGCAATTTCACCTTGCCTCCTTACCCTGGGCTACTGCCTGCCTCGCTTAGTCCTAAAAGCCATGCAGGGCACATCCACGTAGCAAAGGGCTACACATGCACTTCTACACTCTGTGTCAAATGGACACAAGAAAGTCCTCGAAGGAAATGGCATAATTGTACTGATGCAAACTGAGCTCGTGCCGATAACGCCAGGCACGTTATCAGTGGAGCATGTTATCAGTCATACACTGCCACGGGGAAAAGGCTGCTGAACTGCAGTTTACAGATGCCCCACTGCCTCAGAGCACTGCCTGGGGCTCAGCTGTGTGGATATGCTCAAGCACTAATTTCACCTATTCGCACCCTGGTAACAATTCAAGCCAATCTGCGTAACAGAATAAATCAATTTTAGAGAGATTTAGAAAATACTGTTCTTTTTTAGCGAACTTGATATACCTGGTATCACATTTACTGTGATAATCTTACTACACTACTCCTGCTTGAAAAGGCTTTGCAGAGAACGTGCTATTGAGTGTACGGAGTATCTGTAGCTCACCTCAACTCTGACTTACACCGTGGTTAACAGGCATTTCAACAGGCATTTCAACAGGCATTTCAACACCTGCTCCCTCAGGCTGGCATTGCTCGGTGCATCCCAAAATGGCCCAGAGCTCAGGCAGATGTGCTGATTTGGGACAAGCCCTCCCTGCCATCAGCCTGTGACGAGATGTCCCCTGCCACCAAAGCAGGTGATGGGCCTACAGGAGCTAGAAGAGCCCCTAGAGCTGCAGGAGCTGGCAAGGGAGGCCACACCAGGCTTGCTCTGGAGAGGGCCGCCTTACGCGCCTCTCGGTCCGAGAAACGAATCCCAGCCACACTCACAGTTGGGCGTTTCATAAGCACCATATGACTCCTTTTTGTACAGCGCAATGGATGAAAAAAAAAAAAAAATTTCAAAGGAAAAATACTTGATGCCTCTTCTCACTCTTTGCCAAATGAATTCACTGACAAATGGATGATGAAATTTAGCCCTTTTATTTTCTTTCTTTGATACCTGGCTTTCAGTTATCATAAATGTCATTCTTGCCTTTTCTATTTTAAATGCTATCTGATCATATAAATCAAATTACTAAAGTTTTTGGATTCACTTGTAGTAGAAATACAATACTGAATTTCAACCAGGTACAAATTATGTGAGTCTAAATAGGTTTCTAATTTTGAAGATTTAATGAATCTTTAATGAAGAAAATACTGACTGTAATTTTAGAATCCATAATTTCTTCTCATATAATTTTAGCAATGCCTCTCCTCACTGAATTTAAATTCACTAAGTCACTTTTTTAACAAGGTACAGTGAACAATAAAAACCACAGCATCATATAGCATATGATACTGCTATCACAGGAATGGTATTGATATCCATATCCATTATCCTCTGACTCCTCAATTCTTCATTTCAATGGCAGGAAAATAACAACATCAGTAAAATACAAAACGAATTTGGTTTTAAAATTTTCTTATGAAAAAAAAAGTAACACTTTCTTTTTTGCAGACCCCTTCCTAAATTCATTTGTATTGAATGTTTAATATTTTCTTTAATTAATAGTTAACCACTTAGAGGTTTGCTAGCTTGTCTGACTACATTAAAAAACTAAAGCAAATCAGCCAGCCAAATACACAAAACATAGTTGAGAGTATCTGCAACATATTCTCTCGTATCTGCTGAAATGAACTATTAAGAGACAAGGCAGATTCTCATCTCTCCTTCAAACAAACACCAGATGCCTTTGAAGAAACGCCTTTTGATCAAACACAAGATAGGTTTCAATCGTACAAGTACCAAGCTCAGTAACCAAGTAATGGCATGATCCTGAAAGGACTGTGATAAACAGCAGACTGTACTGAATGTTGAAAGGGTCATTAGTCACTTTAAATCCTACAAAATCAGAAGAAATGATTTAGGGGAAAAAAAAAAAAGCAGAAATACTTCACAATACTCGACAAGCAGAGCCTTCTGAACAAAGCACTAACAGCTGATGGAGTCAAACTACAGCCATCGGTGTAAGTTCTGTTGCAGTAATACGTGAAAGCAGCAGTCAAGGATTAGGACCCCCTCGAGTGTGCCTCAGCCTATAATATAGAAATCCAGCTACTATATTATGCTAATATTTTTATCCTAAATAGTTTGCAAACACTTGATCTGATGGGGCTGTCTGCTTCAGCACAATCTACTTTATTTTCATAGGGAGCGTAACAGCCAAAGCATTTGGTGGATTATGCTCCATAATACTAAATTTAAACCTCTAATAGGTGGGCCAGATCCTTGGCCTTGAAACAGACCTAGGGTGCACTCCTAAGCCACCAAAGCAGGCTTAGCTCGCCACCTGACCGCGCGAGAAAGTCTCGAGGTAGTGCGGGGCAGAAAAAGCCTCCTGCCTCATCCCTGGCACTCAGCACATGCCCGTGAGAGCAAAATATCTCTGCACCACAGCGAGCCTCACCTACTGAAGACTAAACCACAAAGTGGCACGGGAAGGAGGTTTATGGTCCCACCACCCTCCATCACCATGAGGTCCAAGCGCACCCGAACTGTGTCCCCAGTGCAGCAGAGATGTAGGAAACTGCTCTTAATATGAGCTTCCATCTCATATTAAACAAACGTGAGGGAAAATCTATAGATGAAAAATGTTTCTAAGACTGAAATGGAGGAAAAAATACAAATTTATTACCTTCCATAATTGAGTCACACAATTGAGTTCCCTTGTGTCATTCATTATTGGGCAATCACTTCAAAATTGTTTACAAACTGTCCTGGCAGATACGATTAGAAAAGCTACGCCAACTGTACAAGCTGTTCTCATTACAGGGATAAATCTTTAATAACTTCTATTTTTGCAGCAGGAGAGTTTTCAAAATGAAGTTGGAGAAAGAAAACACATACAGACAGAGGATCTAAATAAGAAGAAATACAAAGCTGTATGCAGCAGGAAAAAAAAAAGTATGACGAAACATATTAACAAACTGAAAAATAGCAAAGTTTGTTTCATGAAATTCTGGAGTTCTACTTTGTTGGTTTGTTGATCCTGTTGTCATAGTCTGATACGGGTCGTGTAACAGTGAACAGGTGAGACAGTTTCTGTGGCTTGTTACTGCTGGAAGAAATTACTTAACACTAATGCTGTTTAGTGCACTAGTGTCAGAAGCCTAAATAGCGGCTGTAGCAATTTACTCAAGGAAGAATTTCCAAGCCAAATCGATGATGATAATAAGCTTAAGACAATTATTAAAAATATTATCCCAACAATATTTAACACATTATAATTCTTCCCAGCCAATATAAGAAATAGTTCAGTTTAAGCATAAGTGTGTGATCATCTGTTCCATATGGAACAAATTATGAAAACACAGTGCTGTTTGAAAAAGATGCTATTTGAAAAGGAATTACACCATTTTCTGTACTGAGTATTTCATGTAGAGCTCTCACTCAACTCTCTTTAATTATTTGGTATAACTGTTAAAAACATTTTGTTAGGAACATATTTCAACTTGTCAGAAATGACCTACCACCACCTGTGCAGATAAAAGGCTTTTATTTCCCTGTGCAGGGAAAAGGGTTTAATTTCTCTTGAAATGTGATGGGTGAATGAATCCTAAATTTTGCTCTGCATAATTCCTCCTTCTTCAACCTTGCTGGAGAGCAAGAGGCTTTTGGAATATTATAACTCCTTATATATAAAAGTGGTGGCCAGAATTGGAAGAAATACTGTGAATGAATGCTAAGGAAATAGGGCCTTGCACAAGTAAGTTTACTGTAGAAATGCTGGGCCAGCTGCTTGCTTTAGATCTGCCTTGCAACATTGCCATTAACAGAATTAAATAGAGCTCGGCAAGCAAGAGAATTCCTCTGCTCTTCTTAAGATCAGTTAGGAGGAATGGAAATGCCCTAGGTTAAGGGTTAGCATTAGGTTAAAAGACAAAGTATCTGAGAAGAACTGAGCCAATAAAAGAGAATTACATAAATCAGGGATTTATGTACTTGCGGAATATCACCATGGGCTAATCTTAACAGACCGCTCCTGTCACTTCAGTTCAGCTATAGACTCTTTAGGTGTTGAACCTTTTTCGGCATTAGCGTTCAAACAGAAACAACATACACCAAAGAACTAAAACACTGATAATGTTGTGAAATCAAGTACTCAAAACCCGGGAAGTGCTGCAGTTATTACTACTCATTTATTACTGATGCCAGGGTCCAGCCCAGCACCAAATTCCCCCAGCTAGCCCTAGTCCCCTAGTCTCCCAGCTCGAGCAGCCCCAGGCTGTCCGTGCCCGAGTCAGCAGCCTCCTCTCCCTCCCACGGCCTTCTGGCTGACCTGTCAGCTCCCACGGACACTTTTCTCTCTCCATCTCCACTCCCTGTCACAGATTTTTTTGTCCTAGTTCACTGTTTCTCCTCCTCAAATTTGCTTTAGTAAACTTCACTTGTAAATCATCCCAGCAGCCTATGGAAGATGTGTCAAGATGGAAAATACACGGTCTTTTCTTGATACTCCTGTGCCCGAAGCTACCTTGGTCCAGGTCAGCCATTGGGAAAATCCTCTCGTGCCTGCGAGTCTCTGGGAGAAACACAGTAAATAATTACTTCAGAAAGATCCCTATATACTGTGGTAATGCACTGGAGCTATAAGAACCTTCAACAAGTTCAGTAGCAGCGCAGATATTAGCAATTAAAAGCTAATTCTCTCCTAAGCCTATACGAACTGCTGTTTTTTCAGAGTTGCAAAGCAGCCAAGCGTAGGTCAATTATCACAGTAACATAAAATGCACAGCCCCAGAATGAGAGCGATGCACCACTTCCAATTGCTGTCTTAACGGTTTTTAACAGGGATAAAACAACACGTTTTCCTCCGGCCTCCTCCTTCAAAATGGTTGAATTACCTTTTCTGAACCGTTCTTTTTAAAAATAGCAGCCTGCAGTACAAACGCACCAAGGAAACCTGCAGCTCAAATCACTCACCATTTCATTGTGCTAGAAACTACAGATGAAACAGTATTTTCTAGACTTTTAAAAAGAGTGAAGCTGTTAACTAAGCGCTCCTTGCTCCCATTGAATTTCATGGGAGTCCTGAGGCTTTCACCCTCATGACAAGAACAGCCACTACCCTCCACAGCAAAACATCCTGTCTCTTCATCTGAGCTACTGCAAAGGGAATGAAGGCAGGTGTTAATGTTAGCAAATCAAAATGGGAATGTTTCTCACCCACCTCTCAGGCACTCTGTACAGGTAAAAAAGGAGCAGCAGAAAATCAGGCTCAGAGAGCACTGAATGGGAATCATGCCAAGATGCTTTCTTGTATATCAATTCTTACCACGTTTTTCCTTTCTTACATAAAACTAGTGAGTGAAAAAGACAACAGCGTTGAGCATAGATTTGCTGGCACCATAACTGCGTATCTTGGTGAACTCCGCCTACAGCAGCAACACAAAATACTGTCATTTTCAGAGATGCTGCTTCTCGTCTTAGAGAGGGGCCACAGCGGATCCCGATGGTCTTGGGCTCTCTGCTCAGAGAAGCCATCGCCTTGTGCAGCCCCGAGCAGGAAAGCCGCTATCCTGCAGGATAGCTGCACAGCAGCAGTCAGCCCGAGGGGGAACGAGGGCGCAGGCAGAGCCGTGCGGTACAGGAATGTTCACCGGGACCGGGCCCAGGCTGGGCGTTCTCCGCACCGCCGCAGTGCCGGGCTTGCTCCCTGGAAGCCAACTCTCATCTATCCAGCTGAGCGGCAGTCACCCCTCTGTCTGCAGTGCAGCCCTATCCTTAGATAAGATAGGTAGTTTTCAATTTCAGGAAAATGCTAATTCCATGAGGCTCCGGTCTACTCTGCCACCTCTCTGACTCCCACACACATCCTCCTCTTAAATTTGTATTTTTGCCTGTAATGCTGCCAGTGTTGCTTGAAAGTCATACTGTTATTTACTGCGTAGCACAAATGTGGTTCATTAGACAGCTGAGTTATCTAAGAGCTCCCTGGCACTGAAAGTCATCAGCTTATTCCTCCTCTCCTTGCTGAGCCATGCTCTTTTGGGGCAGTTTTGGTAGTAGCATAAAATACCACAATAATTCTCTAGCTCATTAAGCTGGAAGAGAATTATTCATTTTTTTGTGATCATTTAGTTTTCTGCCAGGGTAATGACCTGAACTGGCTCACTAGTTGGGCAATACTGGATTTGGTCCCGGACAGCAAGCCCAGGAGAGGGTGAGGAACGGGACTTTCCTTTTAGGTGCAGGGAGGGGTGATGGCAGCTCACCCTATGGAACCACGCTCCGAATTTAAACCTCGTGCGCTCTCTCTGCTCGTTTTTTAGAGAGAAAATCTGAGACTTTGGTGTCTTCTCAACTTTTAATAAAAAATTTGTTCAGCCAACCTGTCGGCCTTAGTTTCCCAGGTAATTTTTTTTTTACAACAACAACAAAAATTAATGCATTTCTCTCTTCCTGCAGTACTGAATACACAAAACAAATAGGAGAAAATGTACTGCAGTTAGCCTTAATTATACTGGATTACATCTAGGAGGATTTCAGCCACCGACTAGCTTTGGCTTTTGTAAAGGAGAATAGAGATTGATCTGAGGCAATTGATTCCAGATGCCTGTAATCAAGGAAGTTTCAGCTTCAGCAAAAAATAGATATATTTTCTACAAAGAAAAGAAGATAGTTGCCTTTTAAATTCATCTTGGGTTATTAGTCCAAAGTTCAAACCTAATTCTGGTAGCCTTCATTAATCAAAACTGTTTCAAGTGAAAAACAAATCCTTCAACTCACGAATGTACTGCTTTTTAGCAGAAATCATGTTCCTTTTTATAATTCTCTTTTTTTTAAGTGAAACTTACAGATGAAAAATGAACACTCAGCTTTTCAAAGGAAATTAGCTTCTAGAATTTCCCAAAAGATGACCACATTTTTAGAACTGAGCTTAAAAAAAAATTTAAATCAATCCTAAATACAGAAGAAATATAACAACTCTAAAAAATATTAAAAACCTATGAAATATACTGCAGTCACTCTTTCTAGATCATCATGTAGTATCTAAACACCCTGCACAGTTTGTCATAAACCAAGCCTTTCCTTGTATATAAAAATGGCCTAGCTATATGCCCAACAGAAAACAGTCATTGACTTTTGCAATGAAAACTTTTATCTAATTCTTGTTTAGCTAATGTAACTTACTTATTTAGCTTATGTAACTAACATAATATTTCCCATTTTCCAAGTAAGCCAGTTATATAACTATAGCTAAGCTAATCATCCAAGTGTTCCAAAAAACATCATATGTAAATACTGGAGCCCTTTCTTAAGAACATTTCTTTAAAATACTATTGATCTGATGCATTTCTTTAAAAACTACTATCTTCAATCTTGTCTAAACGTGCAAGGGACATACACTCATCTTCACACGTCTTAAATGAATATCTTAACACGGAGAAAATGCTGCTGCATCAATACAAATGGTTAAATTCAGTTTTCTATTGAGATAGATGAAGCACAAAGCAGAACCTGCATTACAACATGTCCTCTTCTCTCCATCTACAATTTGCTTAATCAGAGACATGAAATGGAGAAATCAAACATATATGTAAAATCAGTGGCTCCCATCAGAACCAAGTGCAATTTACCAAGCTAATGTTAAATATCAACCAAAAATGTTTTAACAGTCTCTTCAAATCTGAATGGTTGTTAGGTGCTGCAGCAGGATCACTTAAACAATAACCTAAACTACAGGACTTTGAAAAGGAAGAGAGGAAAGAAAGTCATACAAGAGAGAAATTACAAATTCTGTAAAAGGAAAAAGAACCACTCTGAAATTTGGATGGAGTACACAAAAGGGTAGCAGGCTACTATGACAGTAAAGGAGATTTTGCCACAAGGAACTTGGTGGATTTTTTATGTTCGCTCTCCTCCCTCTCCCTCTCTTTCATCCCGTAGCAGTTTCACTTTAGATGCAGCAACAGCCAAATATAATCTGCAGATACAGTATACTCTCAAAACATGTGGATGTTCTAAAATGTAATAATTTTACACTAGAAGTTTGTACATTGGATAACAAATGTTTTCAGATATATAAATTATAATTTTCAAATGTTTTCACATTTCAAAGCCATGTAAGGAACTTTATAACTGAGAAAGTGATGACGTATAGCCAAGAAAAAGCAATTCAATGCTAAACATCAGTCTTGGTCTTTGCTTACCCTGAGCTCCAGTCTTTAACCTTTCCATGACAAAAAGGATTAGTTGAGTAGGAAAGGTGGAAAGTGTAAGCAAATCATATGTAACATCTTGTTCTCAGGACAGATGTAGGCACCTGCAGTTTACAACAGAGCCATTTGATCATCTAATAAACTTCAATGGCTCAATTTTCTCCAAATGGTTTTAACACCATTTCAATTACTGAAAAAGTCATTACCATTACATCATGTTTTTTTCTATCTTTCTTCTAAAAGCAGAACTTTAACATCAAAATAGAGGAGTATCATGGAAGAAATACACTACGGATCCTTTGAAATGCACACGAACCACAAACAGCAGAAAACACTGAAGAAACCAAGTAAGTCCTTCTAGGAGCAAGTGAGTCCATCCGTTGAAAACAGAAATCAGTGAAAGGCACCAAAAAGTTGAAAACACATTTTTTGTATGTTCTCAATACACTTCCAGGGGAGTATTACTGCTGGGAAAAAGCTGGCTAGCATTTTCACTAAGAGGGAGAAATCAGGTTCATAAATAAATAAGAGGAATTCTAAACGGGCAGCCTGATTCACAAAAGGACTAACCATTCAGAAGGTCTGTCTTTTACAGAAAAGGCAGCAATTCCCTGGGGAGAGCCTCCGTTTGTCCTTTCGGAGAGCCCGGCCGCTTCCGGCGGGCTCTGAGCGGAGAGGCCAGGCTGGCTGTGCAGGAGACCGGGGCACCTCCTGCCCCAAAGCGTCCCGCAGCCCTCCCACCCGCGCTCCAAAATCCGGTTAAAGATACCATAGGAAAGTACTAGCAGCTTAAAATGACATTGAGGCTAATGCTGGCATTGCATCTGTGAGAGACAGGCATGTGTACTTTACTAGGAGAATAATGATCTTGTGAAGTATGAAGGAAATTATATTAAGAAAAATACATGTCTGTTTCTTCTGGAGATCTCTCTCGTGATGGTTTTATTACTTTTATTACTTCTGTTGGCTGGGAGTCCTCCTCGAATTCACTACAAACACTGCAGCATTTAACTAAATGTTCAGAAACTCAAGCAAATTCTACACTGTCTTCTTAACTCTACCATGCCTTTATAGGAAACCAGGGGGTTTTATATTCAGTCCAGCAGGACTTTATTTTGGCTCCTCTCTGCCAAACCTTTATGAATTATTAGTACTGATGTGTAATGCAAGACCCAAGTCCTAAGCTTCTGAATTTGTTAGACACGAATTTTGAATAGCAGTAAGTGGGACAGTTTGGATAAAATAAGAACCACCTCCACATGACGCCTTGCATTTCTTGGGATCAACCCCTTCCCAGGCATGTTTGGACAGAGATTTCTTCCATTGCTATTTACAGCTATAAAAGGCCATTGAATATTTTCTGAGTTTATGCAGCACACTTTCCAGCTGTCAAGATGTGATAGGATAATGAGAAATTATTTTTAAACTATAGCACAAGTGCATTTTAATTTTTATTGAAATTGCGCTGAGAAAAGCGCAATGCTTTTCATAATACTTTTTAAAATGGTATTTCACACAACTCAATAGCTTTCTGTTTTAATTTAAAATGAAGCATCACCTTTATACACAGAATAAAAAAGTACTGAGGAAAAATACAGGGAAATACAGGGAAATATACATCTTCTAGTTAATGTGTTATAAATGCGGAGTTAATTTGAAAATCAATTAGAATCATGTTAAAATCCTCCCCATTAGAGAAAAATATCTAAAAATCATATTCTAGTAATACCCAGATTAATCTCATCTGGAACATATAAACTACAACTAACCCATGAAAATATTTCAATCATAGCTCATGGTTCTTCCACCACACAAGGAAAGAATTACTCTGGAGCCCGCGTATCGCTTCCCTTACCGTTGTAGCCCCAGCCAAATCCCAGAGCAGAAAGCAACATGACAGAAGAACTGCATTTTTAATGGTATGTATACAAATGCATGAAAAAGATTCAGGCTGCAATTTAGTTTTAAATCAATAAAAATGTGTATTAGATTTTTGTTGGCATTAAAGCACTATGTTGGCATTAAAGCACTTATGTTCAATTACTTGTGAGAAAATATTCTGTCTCCTCTGACTATTAAGGGAAAATATGTCCTCTTCCACACTTCAACAAATCCCTATCTATCCTCACATTCTGATAAAGCAGAGCCTGGTACCTCTGGCCATCTTTTTAGCATCCACTGCAATATTTAGTAAGACATCATCGCTTTGTGCAAAAATTTCAGATATTTATATAGGCATTTATTATTTGTTTTGGCTGACTAGTGTTACCCTACCACGGTTTCCTGGCTTGGTGCAGCGTGTACCTGCTTGAACACTTGTGCCGGCAGTGCAGAAGGAGGGACATGAGGGTGGAAATACGCTGTCAAGGATGAGCAAAAGCAGGCCCGCTTCTGTGAGGGATGCTGCTGCTTATGCCATATTTAAGTGCCTGCAAATTTAAAATGTTAAGTATTGGTCCCTCTAAATACCACCGGAGACAGCATCGCTTCCCCTCATCTTCTCAAGAACATACACGTGTCTAAGTAGGAGAAGGCTTGGCAAAAATATAATATAAAAGCAACTCTTTATTACTAAGCTCCATTCTAATTCTGCTGTCATCTATGTATCATTGAGACTTTATTTTGTTTTTAGAAAAACCTTATCATAACGAATATTAATATTGTTATACGGAGGTACGGAAGTACGGAGGTACTTCTAACTTGGTGTTGTAAGAAGCACTTTAAATCGTAATTTCTCATTGCTCAAGCGCATCGAAGGAGAAAAGTGTACCATCTCCTAATTGCTGAAATTAATCACTTTACAAATAAGGCAGAGACTTAAATTTATAGGAGAATCCTGTAAAAAACAAAACAAAACAAAAAGAAAACAACTAGAATTGTGAATTTCCAGTCAACCTCTTTATACATTAAAAGGCATTTTCATTATATAAAATGTCAGAAGGCTCTTTGACCAATGGAGAATTTTTTACAAATGGATAAAATCCTCTTGCCTACAATATAAGAAAAATATTTTAAAAATTAGTGAGTTTCTAAAATCTGGCTTTTAACAAAAAATCATGGCAGACTTCTTAGTGTTTTGAATAATCAATTTTTCCTCTCATGGCCATTCAGAATTTAGCATTTTTATCTCTAAAATACATCCATACTGAAACAGCGCAGCATTTCAAAGACTTGGTTCAGGGCAAGTGCGGCGCTGAGCCCGAGGTGCTGCCTTCTAGTAGAGCGCTCATTTGCTACCCTGAAGTAGGGTTCTTTCACTAAGAAACAGTGACCTCATTCTGATCTAATTTAGCGCAGTTAACTTTGAAGGCAGAGTTGCTGGGGATGTATGAAACTGGCACAGGTAAGACTGAAATCAGGCCCCTTGTCTGCTAGAATTAAAAGTGAGAAGACTGTGACGCCATCTCCCTTGCCTGGCAACTCTGTCCAGGTAAGACACGTGCTATTCTTGCAGCAGCACTCACACATTAAAACGTGCTTTCTTCTCTCCCCATACCACATGCTACAATCAATTTTTAACTTATAAGACTAGCAAACCGCTTCCAAATACATTTTAGTCTGCGTCAAAAACTAAACAGGACTGACTTGATTTTAATTTTACAATACAAAATTAGGTCTGGCAACCTGCTCCTTAAGTGAGGACCTCTGTAACTTGTGTAATAAAAAACTGCAGTTATTCATATTTTTGAATGTAGCATGACCAAGAACAGGTTATACACCTGAGCTTTCAATACACTTAGTGCCAAAGAACAGCACTAGGAACCCTTCACCCTGCATACAGACATCCCAACTCAGCCTGTGCTCTGGAGCCTTCAAACAACAACCCAGGGACTTTAAAGCACCTAAGATCACAGGAGTCTATTTATGTCCGTGTGATCTATTGAATTTCTGTAGCAAAAATGGGCTTCTACCTAGCTATCATGTTTTAATAAAAGAACAGTAAAAGCAAACAGTAAACTGAACTTCTGATAAAACACAGAGACACATTTGTCTTCTCCAGCGCAGATTCCACCCACGGAAGATGTCAGTCACCGTCTGTGCAGAGACAGGCAGGGCGCTCTGCAAGGGGGTGGCAGCACGGCCAGCACATACCCCTCAACTGTTCACCACCATCAAGATATCCGCCACGTCCTGCTTTATATTTAGAGCAATCTTTAGAACTATCATGCGCCTAGATCGCCTCGGAAGATTCTCTTTTTCCATGCTAGAACGCTAGAGCTTTGGGGATTTGTAAAATTGCACGATGTCTCTGGTGCCTGAATGTGCCGCCTCTGGGCACACTTGGCCTCTGCATCACCTGCACTCTGAACGTGGCCACGGCAGCCCCAGGGAATACCGGATTTTCTGGGCATGACTGCGGCAAGGTTTCTTTGGACCGGGCAGTAAGTGTGACAATATTGTCAGTAGGACTACAGAGGAATGGCACTATATGGCTGGCTAAGAACATCTGGGAAATCTGGACACACACAGGCCAAGTGTGCAGCACTCCTCCTCAGTCCGCTACATGCTAGCTGACAAATTCAACGGGGGCCATTCAAAGTGGCCCTGGGACATATATTCCTTAAGACAATACTGACAAACATCTAGCTACAAATTTTAAAAATGCTTTGATATTTCCTCATAATAGAATAGACTTAAAGTGGACAAGCAATGGAGACAACTTGGACTAACCCACGTATCACCAAAAGCATAAATTCATTTAAAATTCTGTGGATAGTGCATTTCTGTGCTCACTTTATTGCAACTAACAATATGGCAATGCTTATCTTACAAAGCATGTTTCTCATAGCCTTGAAATGGAACCAAGGCAACTGGAAGAGTTTTGAGAAAAAATGAGGTGAACTTAATATAGAACATTTAAGAATTAATCATTATGACTTTTTCCATGTCCGGATTGTGAGTCCTTTTTACTGCCTTCTAAAAGTCTTAATTTCATAAAACCACTAGCATTTCAAGAATTGCTTTTGCTTAACATTTTAATCAATTTTATTCTTTTAGGAAGCGTATCTAGTATTGTGGTGCAAAATACATGGTTAGCTTTTTTTCTTACCTGTAAAATATCTTTTCAATCAAAAGCACTGTGATGGGGAATGCTACCCTGCTGCTAATGTCCTGCACAGCACACTGTCTGCCACCCCAGCCCCCAGGACCAGTGACAGCACTGAAAAGGAGATGCAGGTTTTGCAGTTTCAGAAATCTGGTATTCACAAGAAAAGATGGGGAAGGTCCCTTAGACAACACTGAAGAAGAAATGTGGGGAGTTTCAGATCATTTTGAATAGCTCAGTTAGTTAGAATTGTTCATCCTAAGGCAGAGATCACCTAGTAAGTTAGCATGCAGCTCTATCATTGATTACAGTTTAAAATATGTGAACAACAGGACAAAATTTCATCTGTAAAACGAGTCTAATTCTAGCACTCCCCTAAGTTTTGAACAAATGACTTTGTAACCTTAATCGTGTCCGCTGAGTACTGTTTTTTTGTGCTGCTTCCTGCCCTTCTGAAGAATGAACGAGTCTGTCACTCCAGCGGATCCTCACCCTCATCCCGCTCTTCCCACCTGGGCAGACTCCCCCCGTGCTCCCCAGGCTGTAGCTGCCAGACCTGCACTCCTTCCTCAGCAAGTCCCACTTCCCTCTGCCAAGTTTCCCAAGCCCAGCTCTGCCTTCCTGTACTTCTCTCTAAACATCCTTTTCTCAACCACCCACAGCTTTTCCCAGCCTTCTCCTTATGTTTCCAATCTGCTGTTTTTCAGCCAAGCTCAGTACACTGTAACCTACAGCTAAGTAAATTCCAGGTCCCACCTTCCTGATTACGCTCATTAGCTCTGTCTCCTTCATTTTTTTCTGTTCTTCCCAAATTACGAGTCACAGGTTCAGTCTACTCGACCTACAAGGTTTGTTATCCCCTCTTCTGTTTCACTCCAGCCTCAGTAACCATCCCACCCCACTGGTTTCCAGCTCCTGTCCCATTTTATTTTGCAGTTCCTAAACTTCCTTTTCTTGTCAGTCCAGGCTCCTGCAGCCTCTGGATTCTCACTCCAATCTAAATATTCTCAGCCAAGATTACAACCTGAAATTCATGATCCAAATAAAGTTGCATTACAAAACCTATGCAGCACTTTCCCTTCCATAGTTGAATCTACAACTCCAGTCTCTCCATACAGCTTCATCATTCCTGTGTTTCCTACTGCTATCTATAGGGTGCCTCAGTGATGCCTGTGTGCCCAACAGCTTTCTCTGGACCCAGTTCTAGTTCCCAGTCTCCCTCATGCCCAACCTAGAAGAGCCAGGAGCACTCCAAGGCACTAGTTGCTCTGGTCACTACAAGGAACATACAGAAAAATGATTTTGCCTGATCTCCTCCCTGTAGACAGCCAAGATGATACACTTTCAAATGTTAAGGAAAAATCACCTTCAGACAGCTATTGAAATAAGATCAGACCCAAATATTTAAAGTCATAGGTATTAGTACTAATGGATGATCTTCCCATAAGCTGGCCTCTGTTTCTGTTGTACTTGTAGAATGAAAATGCTTTCTTCAGTCTTACACATGTATGTTTTAAAAGGCAGTATCAACCTTTTCCTATAAAAAGATAAGCTTGAAGAGGTAAACTTGCAGGTCTCTTAAGAGTTTGTAGCTGTATTTTTGGATAATTCACATTTTTTTACAGCAGTTTTGCCATACTAATGTAGAGGCCTTGGAAAATCTCAAGTATAATTTAGTGAACAGCTGCTCCTACAACTCTGGCCCAGGATGCTTCTCACAGCTGAGCATTCACCAATACTTATTTGCAGAATCTGTGAAAAGATCGGTAAATCCATATAAAAAGAGAAGAACAAATTATTCTCTCCTTTTGCAGAACAAACCAACACTGCATTCAAAATCTCACTCTAACATTGCTACTCTTTGAGGCTCTGAGGCTGAATCTTTTATATTTAGCATTACATCTTAGACCAAACAGATTTCGTACATGGCCTGAAAGGACAGATGAGAATTCCTCAGGTCTAGGGAGCCCTTGTAAAGCAGAAAGCCGGTAATTTGTGGGAAGGGGAAGCCCAACTTCATGAAATGTGCTTAAAAGTTTTAATTTTACCATTCAATTTTATCAAAATGTAATTTTACCAGTTAAGGAAATAATTATTGCAATACATGGGAGACAGGGGTCTATGTGCTGGTTTTCTGTTGGTGATGTCCACGCAGAAATCACTTGTTTATAGGAACTCTGAGCGCAGCCTGTTTCACACGATAAGAGACACTGATGACAGCTAAGAGGAGGATGCAGGAATTCCTGGGTTCCCAACCCCCGCAGCTGTGAAGGCTGGATCTGGGCAGTGGGAACCCCCTCGTGGGAGCAGATCTCCTCTCTCCTCCTGCACACCCCGCAGAGGCCATGGCCCCCAAACCCACTCAAACACAACTTGCCTGGAGCTTCTGCTCCAGCGTTTGGAGAGTGGAAGAAAAGTCTGCAGCAGTCAGGCCTCCTGCCCTGCTCAGGCAGTTGTTCTCTTTCTTTCACAGTTAAAATATAAAAATATCTCTGTGAAAACTATAGTTTATGCCGATTATGGCCACAAAGATCCTAATGTTTTTGTACATTCTCTTTGGATATTGCCTACTATGTATACAAATAATATACAAATATAATAACCTGTTACAATCTGTTTCCTATTGCAGATTTCCCTGTATACACACTTTGTTACTAATTTCCCAGATATTAATTAGATCTGTTTTCTACAAGGCTGCTACTAAGAGAAAAATCATTAATTCCTGGAAGTTGATAGGAAATTTGCTCTTGATCAGGAAGGTTGAACAGGTCAGGATTTCTTCACAGGACTTAAGTGCATATATAAATCTACTTAGACTCGGGGCTAAATTTCATTCTATTCTGCACTATCCTACCCCTTACTACTCAGACTCAAGTTCACAGGCAATTGACATGTGAAAATCCAGGGCAATTTCACTAACCCTGCTGAATTACTTGCTTCAGAAACAATGCTGACAATGGCAATAATAACAAATTGTAGCAAACCTTCTATCCCAAACCACAACAGCAGATATACACTACTTTATAAAACATATTTGCTTTTCCTACCTGTTCATACCTTGAACATTGCTAATAAGGAGCACAAAACATTCATGAGCATGAGGAAAAGATTAATAATAATAATAACAGAAAACAAGTTATAACTATTGTATTTTAGACCAACGAGATACATGATGGTAAATGACCTAATTTTATTAACTTAATTCAACACACATTACAGTTGAAGTTGATGGTCTCCAATATTTTCATGGTTCAATCATATGTAAGAACTGTTACCTCCGGATGGGTTGGGAATTACTCCAGTTAATCACAGTTTTTCTTCTGACAGTGGAGTAACTCCAGTATCACGACTCCTAGTAAGTGCTAAAACCAAAATGCACCAGAGCCCCATGGCAAGAACTCTCCACTGATAGAAACCACCTTAGTCATTACAAATGTGGTTAAAATTTGAATGGGTTAACTTTACATACACAGGTTGCTTGCTAGTTCAGATGCTCTTTAACCTCCAGCTGCCAACACAAAGCTGGTGTAAGCTCTGCATCATGTGCTCTACAGAATTCAACAGAAATTCAGTCTTGTGCACATGCTTGATCCAGATCAAACCTGTACTGATGGGTGACCAAGGGGTATGTAAATCCAGTATTAATAATAGTCATGAAAGCATGAATTTGTAGGACAGTCCTGCTCTAGAAACTTTGCAATTTAATTATTTTTCAATGAACATGGTCTTCCCTTTAACATATCCAAATACTTCATAACAGTTACATTCTTCTCCATGTAACTCTGTGCAATTTGTCATTAAATTTGGATTTCAAAAAAAAAAAAAAAAAAAAAAAAAAAAAAAACAACTCCCACCACAACAAACTTAAGAAACATTTGAAGAGCTGTTGATAGGCAACTGCAATCCTTTCTACTACATAAAACAAAGGAATGGAAATGTAACCATGTCTATATATTGAAATAATAAAAAAAATTAAGAAATCTTACCTTTTTCACTAACGCTTTCACTTTCAATTTCTACATCATCACAACTCGTATATTCTGGAGTAGAGGCCAGTTCTTCTTCCGAGCTACTTAATGAAACCTGGCGCATTTTACCTCCCTTTTTTGTTTTATGGGGTTTTGGTGGTGGAGGTCTGACAGATTCAGACTGGTCGGAGCTGAGCGAATCATTCCGTAACATAGTTTCCATCTTCTCACGTTTTGTTTTCCGTACAGCAGAATTAGGATCCAAATGGTGTTGCTTCCGTAATGAATCAGAGCGCCTCATGTCTGGTCTTTCCAGAGGAATTGGACTCCTCCTAGGTGTAGGAGGGCTATGATTTGTGGTCCTCTGACGATTGGGACTTGGTCCCTGAGCCTCTCGAGTTCTTTCCATAGAGTATGAACGCTGATTTTCCATGGCAGCTCTGCGCTCAGACACAGATCTTTGTCTCGATGGCCGTTCCATCCTCAGCATAGATATCCGGGAATCTTCCACCTCAGTATTTGCCAATGAGACATCGCTATGTCTCCGTTCATGACGCGCTCGGGATACCTCAGCATGGATGCGCATTTGTTCCTCATACGGCTGTGGCTTAACTGGGTAACGAGCCAAGTTGGGATCACTCCGATATCGTGCCTGGTATTCCTCCTCCCTCCGTTGCCTTTCATATTCTTCCCTGTTCTGTGCATCCTCCTCCTCTACCGGATACTCCTTGGAACGCCTGCGACTCCTTCTGTTGGAATCTCTATAATCACCCAGTTCAGGTTCTTCATATAACTGGGGCCCACGCTGAGACCTCCTGTCTGAATAATCTGATGGTGACCTGGGCATTGCACTGTCTGATGTAGCATACTGTGAATATTCGTCTCTTTCTTCCCGTTGGTCGTATCTTCTATTCTGATCTCTTGATATTGATGGGCTTCTTTTCCTAAATAATCAGTACAAGGAAGAAGGAAGAGAATTCTGTCAATATTTCCTGTTGCACAAATAAACAGCTAATTCTAGTTCATACAATGATCAACCGATGGGGGAAAAAAAAAATCAATTCATTGCACTTCTTTCTGAATGCACTTGCACATTTTCTGCGCTAACTTAACGGGAGCAAGTTATGCTGCAAACCTATTAATAGAGCACAATTTAAGTCAAAACTTTACAGGAAAAATGTTAATACGATAATAATGCATATTCTAACATACAGACTATAAATGCTTGCATTATTCTGTAGTCCTAACTGTTTTACAAGTTACTCACTTTTGTAATCCCTGGTAATGATTTTAAGATGATACACTTTGACCATATACTTTTATTTCACTTTTATAATCCTACAGAAATTAAAGACAAATTCAGTTATTCACTCCGATTTTATAAGAGCCATTATTGCCTAAAAGCATATGTATGTTTGAGTTCTCACAAAACCCTAATGCTTGCCAAGGGCAGAAATCAGGACAGAGAAAGGTCCAGTGGCAGCATTTCTTTAAATCACATAGCCTACTTAAATGCAGAAAGCAAAACATTTTTTTGTGTTGTATAAGAAAGAAAAGCGCCTCAAGGTCCCACCAGTCCGAGTCAACCAAAAACTCCTTTTCATCCCTGCTTTTGATGATAGTACTAATCCAAGCATGTGCACAAGACACCCCAGCCAGATACCAGAACGGATTTCCTTTACCACATTATGCACTGACCAGCTCTTTGCAGTACATCATATCCAGCCATAGACAATTTCTTAGTCCTCAGAAGAATGTGAAAAAAAGAACTGTTACCAACAGATATCCTTTCATGATACTGACAAATAACTGACTGAAGCATTCAGTTCTATTATAGACACTATTTTAATACAAGAAGAATCTGGAATACATTATGAATGTTATATATCCCATTTTTTTGAAACAGCATTGTTTGCTCCTTGGTTAGATCGGTTTAATTAAATAGGGGCTAGTGATTCATAGCAGAAAAAAAAAATGCCCAACTTCAATTCCCAGATACTTTCCCCCATACTTCAAAAAAAATCCACATCAAAACATTGTTATAAAAATACAAAGAGGAAAGGCAAATCTCTTCTGGAAAAATCACTACTACAACTGCAGGTAAGAGTATGGCAGAGGAAGGCAGGGCTGAGGAGATAAGAAAGATGAAATTTCCATATGGGTACGATCAACTATTTTAGACTTTCTGCTGAGATGAATGTACTTCTGAGAGGAAAACATTTCATCTGCAGAACTGGTACAAGATTTACTAATAAAAAGACCTTATTGCTTGTATAAACTATGTCAATGATTGTAGAATATTCCAATATAGCACTATGCTTTTATGCTTCTTACATAAACATTTTCTGATCTGGAATGCTACAGTTACCACAAGCAGTCATTGCTTTTGCTCCATCTTGTTGCCAACACACGAACATACCAGCACAACTCTGGCCTAGAGTAATGCAAAGATTGACAGAGTCCTGAATCTGTTCTAATTTTTCATGGGAGGAAACAGCCATACAGAGATGCACCACATTAGGCCACGTGCAAGAATTAGGACCTTCCTGTAAGTGCAACTTGTTTCCTTCAGAAAGAGCAACCTGACAGGTAAAAGTCATTCATTTAATTCCTGGCCTATGTTGATTGGGACCATCAAACTCCCTTTCCAATTAACTTCATCCCTGTAGAAGGGATTTAACTTCACTACCTGGATCAAATGCCAGAAGTTGTAATCCTATCAATCAGAAATAAATCAACTGTACCTGTGCATCTGACGGGCCAGAAACCGTGCAAGAAAGGGCACATCCCGCCAGCAGTCACCGCACGCTCACTACTGCAGCCTGTGCACTTCAGCGGCCACCACAGCACAACCAGCCCCCTGCTCCACCACTACTCTTCTTTCTAGTTATAAAAATACCTGCTACCGAAACATTTGTGCAATGTACATGTTTTAAAACACATAATATAGGATGAATAGTGCTCAATAGTCTGACACTGCTAGCAAAGATCTGCTGTTATTTTTAGATCACGGGCTAATTCTCACTCACCCTCATGAGCCATTGTCTAATCCATTTCTCACCATCACCTACCTCTAAGATACCTTACAGAAAGCCTTGCCTCATGCTCCTCCAGCTAGATGCCCCATGGAAAGCTACCACGGCTGTTCTCGCAGGACTTCCCCGGAACGTTAAAACCTGGGAGAGCTGTGGGTGTTCGCCGGCCGGCTCCCAGCCCAGCTGCACGCGCAGGAGCTGTAACTGCAGTCCGAAGGATTAGCACCTCGGCTCAGAGGGGATCGCCTCAGCGCCACCGCGATTCCTGCTCCTTTGGCTCAAGAGTAAAGCAAACCCGATTATCTTCAGAAAACTCTAAAACTTACACAGATCTTTAGGGCAGGCACGTTCTATACATATTATTAGCAAATTGTCAGATGTAGAAACTGACACTTTCTAACTGTCATTGTACTTGTTTTTTTCTTTTCTTCTTATGATTAGATGACATTTACTCTTGTAACACACCTCTAAACTGGTGGAAATCTTACTTATGGAGCAAAGCAGGCATCACTAGTACTATGAAAAAGCAAGTAGCTTGACTGTAACCTGACCTCCCCCTAATACAGCTAAACTGTCCAGCTCCCCCACACTCCAATAACAGATAAAAGCATGGCACACAAGAATAAAACAACACAAGTGTATGCTGCTTTGATGACTCCAGTTGAACCTAAACAGTTTGAAACTTTTTGGTATTCATTTGTATTATTCCTTGATGGAAAATGATTTTTTGCTTTTTGCTTTTTTTTTTATGAAATGTAAAAAAGCAAGTAATGTGTTTCCACCACATTACAAAAGCCAGTGATAAACAACAACACTGTAAAACAAAACACATTAATACTAGAATAAAACTAGATCTAAGATCTTCCTGGCAAGTAACCTTTCTCTCAGAATAATAGAAAACCTTTAAACTGGAGAAGACATCCAAGAAAATATCTTTCTTACATATAGGTACCCAAATTCATTTACAAGAACTTGGAGATTTTTGTAAGTATGAAGTTTTGGGCCAATTAAAGAAAACAGCCAAGTGCTTGGTTGGCCTGAGTCATGATCAGGTATTCGGAAGTACAATATTGGTCACCTACTCATAACATCTTCTTATAATTCACCAAAGGATAGTCTAATATTTTGCTCTCTATTTCATATAAATTACCAAGGAATACAAATTATTGAAAAATTAAAACTGAAAATATTTGCCCTGTACATATTCTAAAGGAATTTGAAAGATAATCACATTATAATATTACAATTTTATCTGTCTGATCTTTGCTAGAAAAGTTACTTCTCTTCTACTTCCAGGAAAAAAAAAAAAAAGTTTCAGGAACCAACAAATTCATCTGAGCATCCATAAAAGAGAAATACATTAACTGAGAAAGATTCCTTATCCTTTGTTTTGTTTCGGCATCAGTGAAGCTGTGTCCATGTATTAACAGCAGGGACCTCTCTTTTCATACAGCCAAACCAAACCAAAACACAGTGACCGCACAATTAGGAATACTTAAAATAACACGCACTGACTCATGTCTTAAAACCAATTTTGCTTAATTCCTTTCCAAGTGAGATACTTTCAATTGAGAACGACTGAGAGCATCTGAAGGCTCCCGTTTTCCCCTGCAACGCTGGGACAGGACTTCTTGTGATGACCCCATGAACTACCCCAAGCAGAGTTTGGTCCCCCCTTTTCTAGGCTAGTCGTGTTAGGAAAACCACAACTGCTGATGACTGGAGAACGGCTGTGCTCTCCGGCGTGCTGTAACCCAAGGCTGGCCACATACCTGGTTGGAGCCAGCGACAGGTAGGGGTACAACACACTCACGGCACCTGCAAAAACGTGCCCGACCGGCAAGGACGTGAGCTGGACACACCTGCACCTCCAAGCTCCTGGAGCCGTACGGAGGCGGTCGATGCTCTGTAAGGATATGTTAGTTCCTTTGCTATTCAGACTCTACATTTTTAATTCCCCCTGTGCTTATCCAAACTAATATCCCGTGCCCTAATGCTGAGAGGGCAAAGACCTTTTGGGGGGCGACACCAGCACTGAGAGGCTGCATAGGCAGCGGTCTGTTCTTTCACCATTTTGTCCTTGTATAAAAGCTAAGGAATTTCCACAGGCTTCCTTGGCCAAACGGAGGTAGGGGAAAAAAAAGAGTCTACCAGGTTTTTTGCAGGTGTTTTTGAGGTATTGATTTCACTCCTTTTATCATTTTCTGTTTCTAAATTTCCTAAAACAGCTTTACTGAATCTTGTGCATGAGAAATCATTTTGTACGTGCTCCAAAAGCACCTATGGCTCCAGTTTATTGAAAATAAAATAGCTTTTTCTGGCTTTTAAGTAGTTCCAATTTCTGCACAGAGTTTTTTTGCAGCAGCAGCAGCAGCTCTCCTGTACTGTCTACACTTACATTACATTGAATCTTCAAACTGTTCCCCTCTCTTTGGTTACTCACTCCTAGAAGAAAAGAGCCCAAGACCCACTGCATGATTTTCACACCACAGTATTCAAAAAGCCTACTGATAAAAAGGTTTTTAATTTATCACATTCTTCGACCAACATAGCTTTAAACAAGCTGCCCTGCAGTACACCTAGCACTCAGATATTTAAGCAGTTCATTAGACAAAGTTGATTCGAGACATTACTTCATTTCTCCTTTCACCAATGCCTTACAAATTGTGCTTTAGAGCAACGGCATTTTGAATCACTAAAATCCCTTCCAGCTAAATATATGCAAGCCATAATGAATTAATTTTATAGTGGTGGTTATAAAATCTACTGAAGCATGCGAATAATACTGCAGGTGTTGATCTCTGATAGACTGCATCAGATAATACAAGTTCACTGATTGCAGGCTGGTATCAATGGTGTGAAGGAGGTTTGTGGCAACAAAATTATTAACATAAAGAAATTCACCACTGATAACAACTTTGCTTTGACTTGACATGACTACACAGACATATAAAGCAATGTAATTAGCTCAGAACCACTATTTTCTGTATAAGCAATTGAGCACAAATTCAGCATTGCAGCTTTGAAAGGCTTAATGAGTATGTGTGGGTGAAAGAATTATACCGCAGAAAAAACACACAACTGCTAAGCAGAGCTAGTGAATCAAATATCCCTTGCTAATCTACATATATTTAAGCAATAAGTTTCAGAGTTCTTTATTAAATCAAGAACATGCATGTGGCAAGTTGGACTGCCTGTGTTTTTGTTTAGAAGAAGACAAGTTTTATGACCAAGTGTTTAAGAACAAGTTCATGAACAAGTTAATACCAAGGTTTCACTATCTCTTGTTCATGGCACATGATTTTAGAGAACTATAAAGAAAGTAGGTATTAACGAGTTAGAAGAATCTGTTGGAAACACAAAACATATGGCTACTTTAGTACTGCAATTTCAAGATACAGCCTTTGTTTTTTGATGGCTCATTAACCCACTGTAAATTTGATAATAAGAGCATGTGTGCACACAACCATGCAAGTATGTCCTTGAGAATTTACACGAAAACTACTTTGGAAGATATTAATGAGAATAAATAAAATAACTATACTTTAATATTACTGTTCACTCAGCTACACTTCTGAATGCTTACCTTTAGCAAAGAGATAAAATGTCCTCAAACTTTTATTTAGAAAAAACCTTTCAACACTTTCGGAATGAATACTTTGCTAATCTTCTCCACTGAACACACACACACACACACACACACACACACACACACACACACACACACCCCTCATCTGCTTTTTCAGTAAAATCATTTATTCAAAATGCTAAACTTAGAAACAACATCAAATTGGTTAACATGACTGTAGAAGAACTGGTCAGGGTAGGCATTCTAACCATCTCTCTCGATATCGGCTCCAAAGAAACCCTCTGCAGAAGGATCGAATCCATCCACAAATGTCGCCCAGGACTCAAAATGAGTGTAAAACCTGGGGTGATTAAAGTACAGTAGGTCACATGCATATTAAAGCATAATGAATTAAAGGAATACTGAGCTGTTAGGAAAAGGTCTTCAAATAATACAAAATGTAACTAAATACCAAAATCCTACATATGATATTTTTATTAATATAAATACAATAATTTATTTATGAAATAAATAAAAAAATGTTAAGTTGCAAAAATTGTAATTCAATTTCAAGCATTTAATTAAGGAAAAATACAAGACTTCATCAAGGCTACTACTCTTCTGTATCTAAAGCTTAACAAAAGTTTTTCAGTCTCTGCAATAAATAAGCTCTTTTGCTCAAAATAAGAAATATCCTCCTAATCATTCCAAAAGAATAAAATATGCTGAGCATTACACATTGTTTTCACAAACATATTCAGCACCCTTCCTCCCTTTTTACCTTTTAATCAGCCACTGCACATCTGGGAAGTAGGAAGCCTCAGGTTCCTGAGAATACATCAACTTCTGGTCTGGGTAGGTATTTCATTTAATCCTCTATGTTCAGTGAAATCACATGAACAGCCTCTTAATTTTAAGACACAATTACTGAAATATATCTTACCATCCTTTCCCTTCCCCTAAAATGCAATTACAAAATCCAAGGCATCTGGGAACAAAATTGTTCCCTGTTGTACAGAACACCACCAGTTCAAGTCAGAGCTGACCCAATGAGGAGCTATTGGGAGCATGAGAGGAGCGTTATAGTTTAATGCTGTTACCATGTGCTGTATATAGCTGGAGGTCAAGTAAGAATTTACCCTATAAGGAGGATTATGGTACTTAGCTGATTAGTGCCTTGCTACAGTACTATTGCCTGCAAATGCACAGGCTTCTAAGACACTCATTTTAAACTATTTAATGTTTATTTTTTCCAGTTCTTGTATATCGTGATTTGTTGCACTACATCTGACATCCATTTTGTGTTACACATCTCAAATGAAACTATGCTATATTCATTATTCTTTTAGTTTTCATTAAGTCACATTTTGACATAATTTTCAACAGCTTAGGCTAAAAGCAGCTGTAGTATCTACTTCAGTCTGATGACCAGAGCATGCTGTAGAACTGAAAATACTTTCTTAGTTTTACTAACCATTTTCAACAGAAAAGTGCAAAAATCAACAGACTACGAGTTCTAGCAACATCCTAATTGAATAGACATGCAATATTTTCCCACAATTTCAAAAATTCCCTTGGTAGTTCCCTTGGTCTATGTAAAATATCTTAAAAATACATTATATTTTAAAAGTAACATGTTGCTGAATGTGCCATACCTCAGAGAAATTTGACTTTAATAAGTTTAAGCCATGACAAACTGGCATCACACAGGAAAAACAGAGACTTAGAAATAACCTATATTTTCTTCACTTCAGATGCGAGAATGCTGAGTTCAGGTTCTTAGAAACGGCATTCTCACAACACAGGTTTTATCTCAACCATCATACAGAACATATCAAAATGCATTTTCTGTCTACATTTCTGCACCTAATTTTGAATCTAATCTTTTTAAAGTTGTTTTGGTTTCTTACCACAGGGGTTATTCAGCTGGTGTTTTTCCCAGTATTTGAAAGCCATACTAGTTTTGGTAGGAGGATTTCAAAGAAAAAAATTAAGACTTACGACAAGAATTATCTTTTACATAGAGATTCTGTTATTGCTAGGCTATTATTACCAAAAAAAAAAAAATGCTCATTTCAATAATGCTATAGTAAGGAAGTATTAGTAACACCAACAGTACTATGAGAGTTGTTTTGCCTCATAATGTCTCCACAGGCTGTTTTGGACTGTAGAGCTCTTAAAACTGTAACTTTACTAATGAATGTAAACCAGTACATCTTTTCTTTTTTTCCCTCTTCCACAGTAAACCAGTAAAACAAAGGCAAATGGAGATCTATTCTAGCATGAAGCAAAACAGTCTTGGTTAGCTCTTGCAGAATAAATGAATTTGTAACTCTATTTGTGTATCAACAGCCCAACTAATTCTTCTTCCACAGCTGCTGTCAAAAACATAATTGGCATTACCCAACAGGCTTGATTTCTGTAGAACTCTCCAGAGTCATTATACAAATGATGAAATTATGATTAAAGTTCAGGGTTATGTATCAAAAGATTTTGGACTTCATGTCGGTCACTTCTCTCTACAAGAGCATTTCTAGAAAAGGCATGAAAACTAATAAAAAGAAGGTCAACGAAGACCAATATGAGACTCAGCGGTCAGACAGCTGAGAAATACTGATGGTGGAAACCAGCCGGTAGTTCCCGTGACAGCTCAAGTGGTGCAAGTCCTCTGAGCCTTCCATCACGTTGGTCTGTTATATGAAACTACGGAGTCCTGACAGTGATTCAGTCTCTAAGCAGAGTGTGAGCAATTAGTTATGAGCACATTATAAAAGAAAGGAAAAAAGGAATTAAGGAGAGTGATGATTTAAAACACTTTGTGAAGACACTCATGACAGCTTTTAGAAATTAGTGATGACTTCACCACTCCTGGTACTATAACTGCCAAATTGTTGGAAGGCAACACTTTTTTTAAGTTAATCTTTACTTTCTCTGTTGAGCTAAGCAGCAAGAAAGGTTAAATGGCTAGGGAACCATGCTAAATTTGCCAGAGACTCAAGATGCCTGCATGGATGGAGCAGAAAATGAAGATGAAGGTTCTGGAATTTTACATGAGAAAAACAATCAAAACAGGGAGTTGGAAAGATCTAAATTTTATATTTTGCAAAGAGTGTTTCATGATATATAGAAATGCATATCCAGGTGAACTAATACAAAACAGTTACAAGACTAACAGGTTCATGTATAACAAATAAAGGAAGAAGGATAAACAAGAGTTTAACAAGCTCTCTCTAGAGGATATTTTTTCCAGAAGCGGGTTTATTGCAGGACTTCGCCAAGAAGGAAAAATATCTTAAATTAATTTCCTTATATTTGGCTGTACTCATCATTATGGTCATGTTTACCTATTCCACTTAAGAAAAATAATCCACTGATATTCCACATAAGGAAATATATTCCACAAAAAGAAATGAATAGACCAAAGCATATGATCTAAATAAACCTAACAGCCTAAATCACTCTTATCTTTCCCTTCAAACCCTTGCCTTTCCATCCAGACCTATCTGGCACTTCCTTATAGCTGTAATTCTTGTGACAAGGCAAGAGTAACCCATGCTTCTCAGCTGGAATTCTGAATTTGACTTAGAAATCCATAGAAATTTTGTGGGAATAGAAAGAGAAGGGATGCGTATGATTGCAGCCATCTACAAAAATCATCACCACAGATGCAAACACTTATGGTGCATAGAAAATTCTTGAGAGAATGACCATCATCAGACCATCCTGAGTACATCAGAGAAAAAAATACGTTTTTAAAAACTACTCCTATAAAAATGGTCAGAAATATTGGCAAACCAGAAGTAATAGACAGTTTTTCTTGTTCAAAGGGTTCTTTTCAGTCCCTCATGTTATTGCTTTTCCCCACTATTTCATAAATACCTTCAGTGACTAAAGACTACATTTGAATTGAGAATTTAGATGCAATTACTGGTTGAATAGTGTAAAAAATGACATTAACGATATTGAAGCTAGCTTTCAAAATTTCATATGTCAACTCTGAAAGGTAAAATAACTGATGACATTTTGCTTTCATACAGATAAAAAAGAAAAATCAAACTCTGTGTGAACAAGAAAACTCTTCTCAAATATCCAGACACTAATGAAACAGACTGTTTATTTTTCATCAGTGTGTTCCCAGAAGGATTAATGTTAACAAAATATTAACTTATGTGAGAAAAAAATCCATTTAGGAATTAAGGAATTAAATCCATTTAACTGAAAGTAGAAACTTCAGCTGTCGCTTCAAAAGGCTATCCTATGTTAGAAAAAAACTAAAATACAAAACTTTTTTGGGAAAACAGAGAAACTTTATGACTTGCTTCTCCATCATTTAAACTATCAGGGCATTGCTAGCATTTTATCCGGGCTTTGTTGCTGTATTCTTGCTTTATCCTTGTGCTTGTTTATTTTGCACTAGCTGTTTTTGTGCCTTGTGACAGCTCTGCTGTAGCGGACAGTTGAACCGCATGTTCACAGTTGGACTGCAGCAGCATAAATAGCACCAGAACAGCTCCTCTAGGTGCAACGTCCCTTTTTAGAGACAAGTGCCAGCCTAGATTCGCCTCCTCTGCTCTGACACGCACTGCAGCTGCCCTATTCTATGTATACTTCTCCCATAGCTCCTCCATAAAGCCTTGGCTTAAGGGAACGTTGAGAGAAATCTCTTCCGGCAACTGGAGGAATGTCACCAAGTCAAACACCTAAGCTAAGTAGGAATAACGTGCATTTTTGCAACACACCAGCCTTAATAAAACGTGGTCATAGCCAAGATACCCAACTTTTTGCCCACAACCTGAAAGCACTTCGTCAAAAACTATAAAAACTACAGGCCCACAGGCAAAGGCTGGTCCAGCAAAGGACTTCCTGGGTTCTGCCCAAAAGACTGGCAATTATGTAATTCATCTTCATTCAACTCAATAAGAAATTCTGTTTCCTCATGGCCTCAAGAAGTTACCTTAAGAGGGCATTTACTGAAGGAGAAGCCTTCAGTACTAGGACTAGAACACTGCCTATAAAAATGGTAATATGAGCAGATATTGATAGGGGCATGAATTTTACCATTTGATTCAATGAACAAACTCAAGAACCAGCTTAATGAGATTTTAAAATTATTATTAATATTTCCAAAGATCAAGTGCACAACATTTCTCTGGACTTCTTCCTTAAGCTAGCTGCTGTCAGAGGGAGTTTCAAAACAGCCATAATCTCCTTTCCTCACTGTTAAGCAATTGCTAAGCTCACTGCTACCTAGCAATAATTTGGTAACATATCATGAGGTATGACAAATACTCTGAGTACACATCTGCATTTCTTCTAATGTCTGAAAAGCAAAACCATAGGTTTGTTGAGGAAGCACAACCTGTACAGCAGTTTTACTGCAAAAATCTTTTTTGTTTAAACATATATGCAACTTTCCAGTTCTTTATGCGCTTCATAGCTGGCTGGCATATTGAGGTCAAAAACACAAAACGGCTTAACCAAGCACTGTTCGCATTTTGCCTCACAGGGCAGCCAGAGTGAGGCAAGGGCAGAGATAGATTATATATCTGTACTAAAAGCCTACACTTATTTTCATAATAAGAAACTCAAAAGAAGCATAAAGAGCACAACTAAAAGGAAAAAAAAAAAAAAAAAAAAGGGAATATACCTTATGTAGATACGCATCTCATCTCTTTAGTCCCTTTTTCCTGATCTGTTCATATTCTTTTTCTTTGTCATCAGACTTCAAAAGTACCTTGTGATCATAGAAAAATCATAACCCTAACAACACCAGGGATCCAAGACCTACATATTCCTCTATCCATCTCTTCAGAAGAGGCATTCACCTTTCAGGCACAGTGCCACAATTATGGCCAATCGCAAATCAGATCTTCTCCATTAGAGAAGCCATTTGCATCAGGCATTCCAATATGTCTTTAAAGCACTTATTTTTGGAGCCTTTTTCACCAAGATCATAGAATCTTTTTCAGGCCATTTTTTATGACGCCCCATTTTGCCAGGTTGAAGCTTATCTCTTCACGTGAACCAACTGACTGGAGGCTTTTCTCAAGTAATGATTCAAGATAGGCATGGGAAACAATATTGAATCACACTGATACAAGACAAATAGCATGATTTAAAACAGTAATTTAAATGAGAAGACTCCCAGAATACTTGGCTGAAGGTGACCAGCACACTTTCCTCACAGCAAGCAATATCCTAAGGAACAGTGGTACAACTGCTCCACAATTATTAACAATTACTGTTACAGTTGAAATGATGCACCTATCTTCCCTATATATAATACTATACTGTACTATAATACTGTGTTGCAGTTTGGAGATGCAGAAGGTGCCTGGCCCTGCGCACTTGTTCAAGGTGAACTCACTTGTATGGGAAGATATAAGTAGCAATTCAGGGTACAAAGCCTGCCACGATGCAGCCGTATGAGCAAGTTTCTGTGCTGATCGTCTATGTCCTCTTAGCTACAGGAGGCCATGATAACTGCAATGCACACTTAGTCCAATTTACAAATTTAATTTACAGTAAGATTTATGTCTTCTGAATTTTCTGAATTACAATGGATAAGAAAGCAAAAATTCCATGGTGAAGATAAAACTTCTATGTGGAATTCAAGTGGGTCAGATAAAGAGGAGGGGGGACACATTCCTTAACTTCCAGATACTTTCAGACAAATAGCTATGCAGCATGTAGAATGTGTCCACCATCAGATTAAGAAAGTATAAGACTAATTGTAAGAAATAACGTAGAGACCAAAGAAACAGAAAAGCATAAATACTCAGAAATTCAGAAGAAAGGTTGGGGGAAGAGAAATGGAAAGAGAAGCAAGAAAGCACATGCTACTTAACCTGTTCTAAATGAGGTTCCCTTCCATGCATCAGAAGGTCTATTTAGTGGTTTTCATAACAGAAAACATACCCCAACTAGGAGACTGAGATTCTCAGAAGTGCCTAACATCTGCATCCATATTTCATTGCCTCTCCCAAAACCATTACTTTAAGACTGATTATCTTCACCAGAAGAGCTATTTCCCTCGTTTTACTTATATCTCAGTAGAAATGCTGCTGTTGGGGATTTAAATCTATTTATATCTTTCCCACAATGCCAGGCAAATAGCAGTATGCAATACAGAAACCTAAGTGGAAAATTGTCGACAAAATTTTTTTCTTAAAATAATAAATGTAGGTTATAGTAAGCTTATTTTTTTCTATATTAAATACTTACATGGCAAAACACTTGTAAATCTGAAGGTCTTTTTAAGCATTCAGTGTAGATTATGTAACAAAAATGTGAATAGATAACATATAAATTATTGACCTTACATGGCTTATACTGCTTTAAGTAAATATTTATTTTCTTATTCTTACTTTATTACTCTAAAAATAACAGCTATTCTAATACCAAAAGAATTTTTTTATAGTATGAGTACAGAATATCTCTTGCCTCATCTTGGAAGAATTTGTTACCTATGTCTAGCAATATTCCTATTGTCAGGTCTTTGGTAAAGGTGTTTAATAACACAAAAGCTATCCAAGTACCAGGAGTCAATAAAAACAAAGAACCAGAGAATTTAACAGCTAGTTTCTTCAATATTGAAAGCTAGGATTTTTTCAAAAGGAAAATTAACTTAATGGGAAACTATTGTTCCATTAGTGGGGTTGTTGCTATAAATAAGACAAAATATTATAAAAATATTGGCCCAAATACCAAATGATACATGTTGCAACTATATCCAAGCTCAATTTGACGTTTATTCTCTCTGACTACCTCCTACCAAGATCCCTGTTAACAAGAATGCAGCATCCTTTACAGTAATTCAGATCCCTATAATCTATAAAAATATATATTTTATTTCATATGAAATTATATAAATCTACATAATTTTCTTCTTCTGACAAGAAAAATAAAATTAAAAAAAGCTTATTGCTAAATATTGCACTAAGCTACATTTTCTGACAAAAATCACAATGTCAAGAAAAACATCCACATGGGTAACTTCAGCTATTACTTAATCTTCCTTTCAGCAGGCTAAGACAAAGTATTGTGGGAGGGCCTGAAGGACAGAGATGTCCAAACAGACCTAACTCCAATTGTAATTCCAGGCATGACAGACAGATATTGCCAATTTTCAAAATACGTCAACAGTCCTGTCAGTGAGATAAAAGCTGGCTGAGATGATGACCAACCATGCTATAAATTTAATACTGTTTCAAATCTTTTAACTAATATACTGTTGACAATTCAGCTAGATAGTTCCAGTGGTTAAATAGCTATCCAGCAGATAGTTCTTTTGAAGTTAAAAAGTGTAACTGCTTTCTTAGCCAGGAACTAATGGAGAATTTATGCAGGGCATGACGTGACTGCTGGATCACCAACCTGACAAGGAGAGAGGCATGCAAGTTCCTTTCTCCTCTTTGGAATTTACCTTTTCCAGTAAAATTCGTATGGAAATTTCTCATTTATGATCATTAATATGCCCATGAATTATGACCCTCAGGCTTAGAAAGCCCTGGAAATTTTTACTTTTCTCCTCTCTTGAAAATCATACCTAGTTGAATTGATTAATCTGAGGTTTAAGAATCATGCAGCTTTTTCCACCCATAGTATCTCTTACTTCCAAGCAAATTAGATGCCAGAATTTTTTTCCTATTACCAGTTTACAAGAAAAAAGATATCACAATGTGAAGAAATTACATTTTTCCAGTATTTAGAATTTTTTTTGAAGTAGATTATTGTATTGTACTGTTGATAACTGTATTCATTATAAAAATTTCAAAATTCATGGCATGGACTATTTAATTCTATTTTTCTATCTTTCCTCCAGATTCATAGACCATGAAATATAACTATATATAGTAAACAGTTTCACTCTCACAACACATACATTTTTACAGGTTAAAGGCTTTTTTGCAGTGAAAGATTTTTTTGTTTGTTTTATGACAATAGATAGTATTCTGTGAAGCTCCATACTTTTCATGCCATTACGCGAACCAGAGAGTACGTGCTGGGGCTGCATTGTACTTTCCAGTTGAAAGAACAGCAAAAGGAGACAACTGCACATTTACTCTGATACTCACTAGAAAAACCTTCAATCCCTGCAAAACAAAAAAATGAATGTAATAAATGTTCACTTTGAGAGATACAAAAAAAAAAAAAAAAAAAAAAAAAAGGGGGGAATACAAGATTTTTCCAGCAAATAATGACTCATGCATTTAGTCTTTGTTAGTTTTCTCTTGAAATGCTCATATGAAATGCTACAAAATCCCGGGTCACTAAATACACAAAATGTAACTGCAAACTTAGTATTACAAAGACAAGCTCTCCCACAGAATCTTTTCAAAACAGGAAGGAGCTAACCGATTCAAAATATGCAATGCAGCCCACTGGATACATCACAAAAATTGTATGGCTCAGTCTGCATTTGTGACCAGGCTTAAGAAATTTAATTAAGTGGCCAAGAAACAATGTAAAAATCTAGTCAGAGCTAGAAAAATCTCTATTCAGAGAATTTTTCAGAGATTCCATGTCTTGTACTAACACACAGGGTTTCTGCAAATATCTCACACTGAAGTCATGAAAATAAAGTTATCAGAGAAAAAATCTTAGTAACACATAGGCAGCATGCTTTGGATTTATTTTCTAAAGCACAGGCACCCAAAGCACTGCATCAATTATTCAGGAGCATTATATTCCAAAAATGTTTAGGATGACCACGGAACCTCAAAAAGAGGCTGTGGTCTTTGAAAACTAAGATTACACCGCTGAGAGACATTAGATATTATGCAGTAGTTCTGAATGGATCAAAATTCACCAAGTTCTTCCACTTTTGTCTGTAATAAGAAATATTTAATTTATCTGCATACTGCTACACTGCAGATTTGGGAGTCAGAGAAAAAAATGACAGGAAGAGGTGGACAGTAGTTTATTTTTAAGAGTGAAGGATAAAAAAAGATTTGAAATTGGTTTTTACAGCTGGCTTTTGCAGTCATCACTTTTGCATACAATCACTCGAAGTCTTTTTCGTATATGGAGAAGTACCCAGTTTTCCTGTTCGGAGGAGTAATCATAAGGGGTGAGGAAAATGTGGTAATAATAATAAAGAAAGAGAATGCTTGCTTACCTTGGAGCATCGGAGCTCTGGGAGCTGCATCGCTCGGACGCACTGACCCCCCCGGCCCCTCGCGGCCATCCGTGCTGGAGGAGGCTGCAGGTGCCCGCTCGCAGCCCGCTCCCCGCCTCGCGTGGCACGCGGCACAAGCACCGTCACGGCAGCCCCCGCGCCACCACGCGCTCCGGCGGCGATGTTCCCGGCGGGGCGGCCGGGGGAAGCGCCGTGGCTGCTCCACAGGCCCGACGAGACACCGGGGACCGCGCAGATTGACATCGCCTTTCCTTTTCAAGGGACTGACGGTCATAAGCAGCTCGCTTCTGCTGACTCACAAACAGCAACCTGATATGCAGAATCGAGATGCTCCAAATCTATCAAAAAATGATTCATGCGACTCTGCCAAAATGAGCAGCGCATCTATAAGCCTTTCATAAAGAAAGTGTATCCTTTAAATGCACATCCTAATCCCCAGAGAGTAGCTCTTAGAGAAAACATACAACTCAGGGTATATTATATATGATGAACAAGTTCAACATAAGTAATAGGTTTTTTCTTCTCAAATGCACTACATATCTAGAATTGTAAATTAAATTTTATCATTGCTAACAAAGAAAGTAGCACGGTTTTCCATAGGACTTTGCTCACTGTGCCTCATAATACATGAATTCAGTCATTCCTATTCCTTTTGAAAATACTTGAATTTGTATTTTGTTGTCAAGTGACATTAGAACACTTAGAGGCTTAATTCACTGTCTGTTAATATGCATAGATATGCATATGAAACTCTGCATATCTAGAAAAAAAAATATAAAATTAAGTAACAGATGTAGCACAAACCATATCTTTCTGTACCATAGCTTAATAATCAACATATCGCTTCATCTTACATTCAAATTAACACATTTTATCTGCCATGTTGCATTACCATGACACAGCTCTCTAAAAGAAAAAATAATTCAATATTAATTATTGCTACGCAGTAAGGGACAGGAGCCTACTAAGGCCTGTTAAAGAATATGCCCAAGGCATATATAAAAGGAATACACCTAAGGCATATTCCTTAATGGGTACACACGGACTTAGGTGGTCTTGGCAGTTCTCGCATTTTGCCTTGCATTTTTTACTTCCAGGAGGGAATTCAAACACCATGATGAGCTCAGAAAACCTGCTCACCCCAGGCTCCCTCTGTGGTCAGTGGTGACGGGCAGGCGACTCTAATGGTTGACTCAGAGCAGAACACAAAGTTCAGGTGCTCTGATTCAGGCCCAGAGAAGCGCGCGCTCAACATGGGCTAGGGAGAGAGCCAAGGGAGACAAGATTCAGGCTGAAGTTGGCTTTTATGAACACTGCGTGTGCCAGATCACACTGGGTGAAGAGTGAATAACCCATCACAGTTCTCATGGCTAAAAAGCGGCATTTACAGCTCTTTCAGACAATGCTTTGTGAAAAATCTAAGAATCATACACACACATATGGACACTTCTGAAAATATTACATGATCTTTAAAAAAAATGGTTGAAAGATTCATATGGTTCTCTGTTAAGAGCTGTGATGCCTATTTTAGGATTGTAGGCCTTTCAGCACTATTTTATTCTTTGGCTGGAGACCATCCATTTCAGTCTGGGTACTGGCTTATTTTCAGGAGCTCTTTAGTTTTGTTTACAGTTTTATCATTCAGGGCTCAGTTTTGTACAAATGTGGATGAAGAAATGTCTTTCCCAACAGCTTCCCATCAGGGACAACAGGAAGGGCTTCTACAAATACATCAGCAGCAAGAGAAAGACTTGGGAGAACGTTGGTCCGTTGCTGAATGGGGAGGGTGCCTTGGTGGCGAAGGATGCAGAGAAGGCAGAGTTACTAAATGCCTTCTTTGCTTCTGTCTTTACTGCTAGGGCTGGTCCCCATGAACTACAGAGCCCAGACAACAAGAGAAAGAACAGAGGGGAGAGGAAGACTTTCCACTGCTCAAGGAGGATTGGGTTAGGGATTATTTAGACAAACCAGAAACCCATAAATCTATGGGCCCGGATGGGATGCACCCAAGAGTGCTGAGGGAACTGGCAGGGATTGTTGCTCAGCCGCTCCCCATCATCTCCAAGAGGTCATGGAGGGCAGGGGAGGTGCCTGAAGACTGGAAGAAACCAATGTCACTGCAGTCTTCAAAAAGGGCAAGAGGGAGGAGCTGGGAACCTACAGGCTGGCCAGCCTCACCTCCATCCCTGGAAAGGTGATGGAGCAGCTCGTCCTAGAGACCATCTCTAGGCATGTGAAGGACAAGAAGGTGATCAGGAGTAGTCAGCAT